>CM032128.1:12500-17500 GCA_018894105.1 Jacaranda mimosifolia | reverse complement strand
CCTTTCAATCATAAGGAGGACATTTTTTGGAGGTTGCATAACCTGCAAAATGTATAAAGGAATAGAGGACAAAGTGCTCTTAATCAAAGTAAGCCGCCCCGCCCAAAGTGAGTCTAGAGACATTCCAACCGAGGAGCTTTCTCTTGAGCTTAGAGATCAAAGGCTCATACAATAACCACGATTGGTTCCCCTTGTGCAGAGGAGCACCAAGATAAGTGAAAGGGAGAAGACCCTTACCAAAACCAAGGATATCCATAGCACCGTCTAAGACCGCATCATTAGCCTTATACATAATGATAGAACACTTAGCTGTGCTCACAATTTGGCCACAATTTTCTTCAAATTTAGAAAGGAACCACTTAAGGATATGAAGGTTCACCTGAGATGCCTTGGTGAAGATAATCACATCATCCGCATAAGCAAGGTGGGAAAGACGGATACCACGTTCAACCTCAAAGAAAAAAGAGGTATGCCGAGCAAATAGTGATTCCAAGCCTCTAGAAAAGAGCTCCGCAAAGATAATAAAGAATGCTGGAGAAAGAGGGTCCCCTTGCCTTAAGCCCCTCTCGGAATGGAAGAAGCCTGCAAGACCACCATTGACAAGCACAGAAAACCAACAATTAGTAACAATGCCACGAACAAGATTAATCCAATGAGAAGGAAAGCCAAACTTCTCAAGTATTGCAAACAAGACATCCCAATTAACTCTGTCATAAGCTTTTTGGAGATCAAGTTTGAGGATAGTGTTCTCTTCACAACGGCTGAGACTGTGGACCATCTCTTGGGCAAGAAGAATGTTGTCCGAGATAAGCTGACCTTTGATAAAACCCGTATGATTAGGGGAAATAATCAAAGGGAGGAAGCAAGAAAGCCGATTACATAAGACCTTGGAGAGGATTTTGCAAGTGGTATTGCAAAGACTGATAGGCCGAAAGTCTTTCCAAGATGTAGGAGAATCAACCTTAGGAATCAATGTGATAGTAGTAGCCAAGAAACCCCTTGGCACTTCGGAACCTAAGAAGAAATCTTGAACAGCAGAAATAACATCAAGATGAACAATATCCCAAGCCGTTTGGAAGAATTTGGCACAAAACCCATTAGGGCTGGCAGTACTATCCGGGCTGATGTTGAAAACCACATCTTTAACCTCCTCGGCAGATGGATAAGCCAATAAAACAGATGCCTTATGATTACCCAAAAGTTGAGGGATGCACTCAAGTGCACCAACATCAAGGCTGCTTGCACAGCCAGTCAGGAGCTGTTCAAAGTAAGAAGCAGCTGAATTACAGATCTCATCCGAAGAAGTTAAAGTGTTCCCGTTCACATTGATCTTGAAAATTTTGGACTTGATATGTTTCCTCTTAACCAGGCTATGATAGAAAGTCGTATTCCTTTCCCCCTCTTTAAGCCACTTACAAGCAGATTTTTGCCTCTAATAATCCTCTTCCATGGCTAAAGTATTAGCAACCACGACATTGCACCGTTTAAGCTCAATAAGGTTCTCAATCGAATGAGCAGCATCAAAGGTAGCGTCAGCCTGAACTTGGGCATTTTTAGCTGAGTCAAGGTTTGAGAACAAATTCCCAAAGATCTCTCTGTTCCAAGTTTTCAAGGACTTCTTAAGCCGAAGAAGCTTGAGAAACAAACGGTTCATGCCATGGCTAGAGGTCGGAGAGTTCCAGCACTTGCAAACAATATTGAGGAAGTCGTGATGTCTAGTTCACATGTGTTGAAACCTGAAACTGCAAGGCATACTAGAAGCATCATTAGCAAACAAAATGTGAAGCGCATGATGATCTGAATGTAATCTCGACAAGTGAGAAACATGGGAAGAGGAAAAGAGGTTAATCCAAGCTTGCGAGAAAAGGACCCTATCCAACCGTTCCTAAACACCTTTGCTAGTCCAAGTGAAAGGTGAACCTTGAAAACCGATATTAAAGAGTTCACAGTCCATAATCAAGTTCCCAAATTCCTCCATGGCACTCGTATCAGGGTCGGCACCACCTTTTCTTTCCTCAGCAGTAAGGAAGATGTTGAAATCCCCACCTACCATCCAGGGGCAAGAATTGTCCAAGACATGTCTAAGATTATCCCACAGTATCCGTCTCTCGATCTTAGATCATTTCCCATAAACAAAGGAGAGCATCAAGGGACTCGGCCACATAGGGCCAGAAACTTTGATATGTATCAACTGTTTCGAATCAAAGAGCACATCAACTGCTAAGCTCTCATGAAACAAGAACCATATCTTATTATTCATATTTGCAATGTCATGGCCTAAGCCAAGACGATGGGGCATGAAAATATCATCCAAATCAACTTTCGGTTCAATAAGAACCAAGATTAAAACCTTGCAGTCTCTAACCAAATCATGAATAGTTCGCTGAGAGTTCGGGTTGCCAATACCCCGAACATTCCAGATAACGATATTGCTCATTGGGACTGGTTTGCTGGGGTGGCCTTGATAATTGGTTTAGGAAGCTTAGCTTTCTTGGTTTTTTTGTTTACCGGGGCCGGTGGCATATCCAAGAGCTGAAGAGAAAGGGGCTCTTCAGTGTCAGAGAGGCCACGGTTGGTATTGATCCAAGCTTTAACATCCTCAAAGGCCAATTGAGAAGAGATATTGGAGGGATGATCAAGGATGGGGAGGGTCAGCTGAGGGCCACTAATGTTTGGAATTTTCTCAGCAGCCTTTTTTGATTTTTTTGAATTTTTCGAGATTGTTGGAGGGACAGACACTGTTGATAATGGGAGAGACTTAGTAATTTGGGAGGGACCTTTTGGAGCCTTTATTTTTTTGATACGGCGAGGGTTATCAGGAATGTTCACATTATTGGCAACTCGCGAACTCTCCTCCCCAACATCCAATACATTGCAACAATTCACCGATAACTCATGCAAGAAATTTTCAACAAAATCATCCCCAGGGACAGATTCATTCAAGATATTGAAAGAGTTACTAACCTGCAACTTGGGCTGTACCAAGGAAGGCACAGGCACGGAATGCACAGCCAGCACCGGCAAGTCACTCGGGACAGGGACAACCATTGGGTCAGTGGACTTTGACCTACTAGGTTCCTGTGGCAGAGGGTTATCCATAATCTGTTTTCCCTTCTCCAAACGGGACAATATCTTTCTCTTAATTGGTCTGGGGGCATTGCCTTTGACATAGCAAGCATCTACGTCATGCCCAACATGATGGCAATAGGAGCAATAACTCAGGAATTTCTCATAGATAAGCTTAAAAACTTTGGTAAGACTTCCTTGCTCAATCGAAATGTCCTCCGGCAATGGAACACTAAGATCCATTTCAATGCAAATACGGGCATAGCTCAATCTGGATCGTTTGAGAGTAGCTTCATCAAGTCTTAGAGGCCTTCCAATCGATTCTGCAATTATAAGGAGAGATTTCCGATTGAAGAGATTCAGGGGCAATTCTGGGATACGTACCCAAACATGAGAAATAGATGACTCATGTTAGGGATCAAACTTAGGCGACTAAGCAAGAGTGCGCATCGGCAACCCACCCACCATCCATTCACGCCTTAGCCGAAGGCGAGCATAGTCCTCCGCATTGCTAAGGATGATCGCAACATGTTTTGGATTAATCACACGGATAGAGAAACCGCCACTTAGCTTAAGCTTTTCAAAGAACTGAACCACGGCCAAATATTTTGGGAGACCAAACGAGAATTTTCCGATTAAAGAAAATTTGAGATCGGCCACCAATTCATGAACTTCCTCATCGGAGAATTTAATGTGAGGTCTGCCATCGCGATTGGACACTGTACCGAGTTTCAAATTGTCTGGGGCAAAGAAGGCAGATTCAACCTGCAAGGTGCCAAGGGGGTCATCCCAGTTTGTACGGACGATATTAGCAAATGATTTGCTGGCCGGAGGAGCAGGAACCAGCTGAGATTCAGCATTTTGACCCATAGGGAGAGATCCCGAAAATTGCGCACCAACCCTGTCAGACAACGGTAATATTTCTGACCTCGGTATGGCCGCGCCTACCAATTTTGACAAGGACCCATCAACTATTTCTGACCGCGGTATGGCCACGTTAACCAAATCTAACGAAGGTAAGGCCTCACCTACCCTGTCAGTTAGTGGATTTTGGGCACCAACTTCCGCCGGCAACAACTTTAGCCCACTTCCCTTAGCAGCAGGTGGTTTAACCGTGCCAACTAAAGCCAGCAACGGAGGAAACTTATCACCAAAAAATTTTGAGACTTTACTGGTATCCGAAAGGGGCTTACTGGCAACATCCAAAGCCGAGGCAGTAGGGGCTGCTGTCGGACCTGGACTGGCAACCAAATCCTTACCAACAATATTTCGCGATCGGCTGGTTTTAGAGCCTTTAACCGAGCTCAATCCAGAAATGGCAGGCTGAGAGAGAGCACCATGGGCCGACGAAGGTCTTAGTGAAGCCATTAAAGAGTAGAATCAAATAAAGACCTACCGAAACCAAGACCAAGGGAACACCCCATCGCCGGCCGCATGGCGCGGGGTGAAGCGAAGCCGAGGGGACCGAAGCTACGCCAATAGAGAGGGACGTTCACCGGAGGAGGGAGGGACGGTCAGTGGGAGGGACAATATTCTAGAGATAAGGCAGAGCATATGGGGACTTTCTCTCTCTAGCATCTTTTTGCAGTTTGCATTTGTTCATACCTACACATACATGGCTTAATCTTTGAGACAAGTATATGACTATTGGCAGGATCAACCAGGTAACATTCCTTACCGACGCCGTCGCCGCATGAATCGGGCCGCGAGGGCCCAATTACAACTGGAGCGGCAGTTGTTCGGACAAGTGTGGAACACGCTTTGTTTCGGGGCAAATAGAGGCCCGAGGGCCTCGTACCGACTGGGTTTTCCGCATCCGAGAGATCAAGCACGCTGCCGTGGGCCAACAAACTCAATGGCGCCTAAAGCGGTTGGGAAGTGGACCACGGTGGATGCTTCGCAGTTCACCCCATGCCGCAGCCGATTGGCGGCGC
>CM032127.1:33056259-33433759 GCA_018894105.1 Jacaranda mimosifolia | reverse complement strand
GCCTGCCTAGAGAATCTACTAGACAGCCGGAGTGGCAAATTGGTAGAGGCTGAAAGTGCTATGGCCGAGATAAGCCAAACAAATTCAAAATTAAATAGCAAATCTGGATCCAAAGCAACATCCCCAGGCATATATCATACAACATAAATGGATTAATCAGAGGATACCAACCTGAATCTCTCAAAATACAAGGAGATGATGGATGATTCTTCCTATCACAGATTTGCGGCAGTTTCTGGCACAGCGGAGAAAAAGGAGAATATCTTCCAATTCGGATCTCAAAATTAAATGAGGAAAAATTATACAGAAATCTAACTCAAATTCCGATATTCTGTGAAAAAATTGGCTCAAATATCCATCGGATCGCTCCAGGAGAAAATCGTGAAGTGGACTGTTCTGCAGAAACCTTTTTTGGAATTGAGTGGCCTCACTTGCGGTCACCTCCAATGCAAGTCCACACACATTAAAGCAATCCTAGAATGTCCAGATATTTAGCAGGAGAAGATCTGGAGTTGTTTGGTGAAGAAGGAGGTTTTTGAGTGAGAGAGAGAATGGATGGAAGTTAGATCTCTACTAACTTTTGAGAGAATTTTGGAGGAAGAATTTAGCTTGCAAAATTCAGAATTTTGGCTAATGAATCTGGACTGATTTTCGGCCACTCCACCTCCCCTTATATAGAGGTGTGAGAGGTGTGATTCCAAGGTGGCATAACACCTCCCATGCTAAGGGGGGACCGAAAATTCCAAGGGCATAATTGTAAGTTGGTAATTCCACTATCATGTGGTCTTGACAACTTGCTTAATTGGAATCCAATTCCAATTAATTCAAATCATATTTGAATTCTTCCCTCCAATAATATATTCTCCTATTAATTAAATTAATCCAATTAATTTAATTAATTCAACTTGATTTAACAATTAAATCAAGCAAACTTAACTCTTTAAGTTTTCTTTAGTTAACTTAACTCTTTAAGTCAACTTCAATTATTCAACTATCAATGCGGCTCAAATAATCAACTCCTTAATTATTTGCCTAATTTAACTCCTTAAATTAGTTGATCAATTTAACACTTAAATCAATCAAGCCATAATTGATCTTGAAATCTCTCTCTCAAAGTCGGTCCCTTAAGAGGGATGTATTTTCTAACACTTAGAAATTCTTCTTTCACCACTTAGAAAAGTTCAAGGCTTTTGTGTGTGACCTATTGGGTTCAACCATTCATCGGACATAGACTCACAACTCCTTGTGACTTTTGAATATCAAATATTCATTCTAGTTTAAAACTCCTTTTAAACTAGTCCACTCGATTCAATCGATCTCTATAAATTGAAGAGTACCTAATCTCCATGGTCGATGTCCAACCTCAAGCCCATGGAGCCCAACTAATTGGTCGAAATGAATGTCTTTGTATGAACCTTTTAAAGCTCTACGCGTTCCATGCAAATACAGTCCTTCCGTCTCCTATCTCCATGAAAGAGGCCTAGGGCAAGATATTTGTCGGCTCCCTAATAGCCTCGATTCTATGCTTCTATTCTAAATGTTCAATTCCAATGTATGACCTTATCTTTTGGAAAACTCTTTTCCCAAACTGTCATACCACCTTGCGCAAGGATTTCTGGAATATGATCATTATAGAATGCATAGGAGATGTGCTCGCCCTTCACAAAAGCGAGGAGTCGGATTCCATCTTGGATCTCATAAACCTCCATGCCAAGTAGCTCATACCCAATCATACCCCAAACGGCCCGTTGGGTGACCAGGGATAAGTCAAAGTAGAGGACCGGACACAAGGTTACAATGGATCCTCAGGTCAAAGGACTAATTTATATGCACTAGCGTAAGCAGGATAGCTTGCCACTACCGGCTTGCCACTACGGTTACCTAGTGGAGTCTCCGGTGGGTCTTCAGTACCTTGTTCTCTAACAAGCACCCACTAACATGCACCCGTATCATATATACAGTTGCTCATGGAACGGAGCAATATCCAACTCTTTGGATTTATGCATCGGTATTGCAAGTCTGTCCGGATCTTAGATGTCTCGTCTCGTAAGATCCTATAACTTGGAATATTTAAGATCACGATCGTGTAAGACTTATTCCATGATCACCACCCAGTGAACTGACCAAGTCCCGTAGTCCTGTGTGATCTAAGGACTTCATCCAAATGCCAGTGAAGTAATATAATGCATAAGATGAATGTGGCCATATGTAAGATATCATTCAATCAAGATTGTCTCTTTAGAAAATAGTTTTACAAAGCCAAAATCATTGGCTTGCCGGGCACTATTTCTAACAATCTCCCACTTGCCCTAAAGCTAATGCCCTACAGTCTTAACACCCATCTTCTCAAGATGTCCTTCAAAGACCTTTTGTCCTAAGGGCTTAGTTAGTGGATATGCTATATTCTCTTATGAGGCAACTCTCTCCACTCGGATGTCGCCTCTCTCAATGATCTTTCTGATAAAATGATATCGCCTCAAAATGTGCTTGGATCGTTGATGAAATTTGGGCTCCTTTGCTTGTGCTACCGCCCCGATGTTGTCACAGAAGACAACAATTGGCTCAGCTATGCTAGGCACTACATTCAACTCTTGAATGAATTTTTTCATCCAAACACCTTCCTTTGCGGCTTCGGAAGCCGCAATATATTTTGCCTCTGTGGTTGAGTCGGCCGTGGTGTCTTGTTTGGAACTTTTCCAACTCACCGTGCCACCATTGAGGCAAAATATAAATCCAGAAGTGGATTTGAGGTCATCTACATCGGATTGGAAACTTGAATCCGAAAACCCTTCTAGTTTCAATTCTCCATTACCGTATACTAAGAACAGATCCTTAGTTCTTCTCAAGTACTTAAGGATTGTCTTTACGGCCATCCAGTGACTTTCATCGGGATTAGATTGGAACCTACTCATAACACTTAGAAAGTGTGCCACATCCAGTCTTGTACATTGAACATCATACATTATGCTCCCTATGGTAGAGGCATAGGGTATTTGGGACATCTTTCATTTCTCTTGCTCAGTCTTAGGGGCCATAGACTTCGAGAGACGAATGCCATGTCCCATAGGAAGAAATCCTTTCTTGGATTCCTCCATACTAAACCTTTTTAGTATTTTATCCATGTACATGGTTTGGGATAGCCCCAACATCCTCTTCGATCTATCTCTATGGATACGTATTCCTAATACGTAGGATGCCTCTCCCAAATCCTTCATGGAGAATTGTGTAGATAACCATGCTTTAGTACATTCTAACATTCCAACCTCATTCCCAATGAGAAGGATGTCATCGACATAAAGCATAATAAACTGTACAGAACTCCCACTGGCCTTTTGATACACACAGGGTTCATGTACGTTCTTGACAAAGCCAAACGATTTGACTGTCTTATCAAAACGTATATTCCAACTTCGAGACGCTTGTTTAAGTCCATAAATGGACCTTTGGAGTTTGCAAACTATTTGCTCGCTCCATTTGGGTGTGAAACCTTGTGGTTGCTCCATGTATATTTCCTCTTCAATGTTTCCATTGAGAAATGCGGTTTTCACATCCATTTGCCATATCTCATAGTTATAATATGCAGCTATGGCAAGTAGGATCCAAATAGACTTAGGCATTGCGACTGGTGAAAAGGTTTCCTCGAAATCAATACCGGGTCTTTGAGTATAACCTCTAGCCACTAGTCGCACCTTAAAAGTTGTCACTTCTCCATCTACTCCAAGCTTTCGCTTATAGATCCACTTGCAACCTATGGGAACTATTCCCTTCGGTGGATCTACCAAAGTCCATACTTTGTTTGAGTACATGGAGTCCATTTCGGATCTCATGGCTTCTTGCCAGCATCTTGAGTCTGTATCCAACATAGCTTTTTCATAGGTCTTCGGATCGCTATCCGACTGACTCGTCTCATGAAAAAATCCAAACATTTCGAGTTGCTTCTTGACGTGGTCAGACCTTCTTAGAAGATGTGTATCGAGCTTTTTTTATTCAATTATTTCCACCGCCTGTGGGATTTGTTGATCATTTTGAACTTCATCAAGTTCAACAACAACGCCATTTCTATCCAATAGAAATTTCTTTTCCAAAAAGACGGCGTTCCTCGAGACAAACACCTTTTGTTCCGAGGGATCATAAAAATAATAACCCATAGACTCTCTTGGGTATCCCACAAACTTGCACAAGATTGATCTACTATCGAACTTATCTCCCACTGTCCGTCTTACGTAGGCAGGAGATCCCCAAATCTTCAAATATTGATAAGAGGGTGCTTTGCCATGCCATATCTCATATGGTGTCTTTGGCACCGATTTTGAAGGTACTATATTTAGTAACTTCGCTGCCGTAATCAAGGCGTATCCCCAAAAGGATATCGGTACATCGGAGAAGCTCATCATGGAACGCACCATGTCCAATAGTGTGCGGTTTCTCTTCTCGGCTACTCCATTGAGCTGGGGTGTGCCGGGGGGAGTCCATTGTGAGAGAATCCCATTATTCTTTATATAATCCAAGAATTCGGTGCTCAAGTATTCTCCTCCTCGATCCGATCGAAGAGTTTTAATACTTAGCCCTAGTTGCTTTTCTACTTCATTTCTATACTCTTTGAACTTTTCAAAGGCTTCGGATTTGTTCTTCATAAGATACAAGTGTCCGAAACGACTGTGATCATCGATAAAGGTGATGAAGTAGGAATAGCTACCTCTCCCACTAACTCTTAGTGGTCCACAAACATCTGTGTGGATCAAATCCAAAAGATTTGTAGAGCGCTCCGATTGTCCTATAAAAGGAGCTTTGGTCATTTTTCCTTTTAAACAGGATTTACAAGTTGGAAGTTCTTCAATGCCACTAACATTTAGTGTTTTGAGAGCCTCTAACTTGTTCATCCTATTTTTGGATATATGGCCAAGTCTTGCATGCCATAGCATGGCATCCTCTTGGATATCTTGCTTCTTTTTATTTGATTGAGTGTGCATTAGTGAAGTTTGGGAATTAAGTATGTACAATCCATTAGACAATGTACCTTTAGCAACTAAAGAACCATTCTTTGATGCTAATAGATTCCCATTCGATATTGAAAAATCATATCCTTCATTATGTAGAATGGGAATAGAAATAATATTTTTGACAAGATTGGGTACATAGTAAACTGGATCAAGTACAATGCTTTTATTCCCTAAATCTAGCTTGATTATTCCTTGGAATGTGGCAGCAACAGTTGCTCCATTTCCCAGGCGGAGGATCATATCCCCTTCACGTAGACTCCTTCTTCTTTTCATCCCCTACAACGAATTACAGAGGTGAGAACCGCATGCGGTATCGAATACCCATGTGGAAGAATTCGTCGTTAAATACACTTCAATGAAAAACACACCCTTCATAAGAGTAGCAAGGTAAGCTTTACAATTTCTTCTCCAATGACCCTTTTCGCCATAGTGTAAACAATTTGCATCTACTTTAGCCTTTTTCTTGTCTAGGACATAGGTCCTCTTATCAGAGTCAAGAATGATTTTGAGATTTCTTAACCAGTCTTAGAAGTTTGGCCCGGTTAGCTTATTGGTTTCCAAAATAGTTGAGAGTGGATTCTTAGCCATTTTGATTTTGAAGATTTCGCAAATCTACAAAGAGGCGAAAAAGAAAAGAATAAGCATGCGATTGATTTGATATTGAAAACATGTTTATGGTCTTTCAAGCATGTTTTTCTCCCACTATTTTATCAAATCCTTTACCCCCAAAAAGAATTCGGGAAATCATATTTTCTAGTGAGAATCAAGATCCCGAGGACTTGTAAGTGGACCCACGACTCGTGAGACATCCACAAACAATCGAAGGGTAAGCAACATTTGTTAATTGCATCTTATGCAATTCTTGATATATTTTGCCTCACTTTTCATGTAGACCCACGACTCGTGCGACATCTACATTACTAAGTGTTAAGTCAAACCTACCAATCATGTTTCGGATCGAGACGGGCCACACGTCATCCCACGACTCGTGTGCCAATGCGTGGGCGTTTCCCAACCAAAGTGTATCTTATGCTAAGTATGTGGACACAGCTTTTCTACCATAAGTGTGACCCACGACTCGTGAGACATCACACAAATGATGCTAGCATCATCATGCCACATACTATTGGTAGAAGGCTTGGATTAATTAAAATTCCTTTTAATATGAAATCCATTTTGACTTAATATTTGAAAAATACTTAGACTTTCTAAGTGGAGGATTTTTTTTGCTTGCAAAGATCTCATCATTATTTTATCTTCTTATTTAGGTTCTCTATATCCTAGTCTTGCATCGCATACAAAGTAGGATATGGAAAGCATAAATAAGTAAATGCGCCTAGCATACATCTAGGGTGGGATGACCATGAGCCTTAACCAAGTGATGCACTTAGAGCCATAGGTGCATCACTTAGTTGATTTTAAGTGGGTTGATTAAATCTAGCTATTACATGATAGTATCCCATACATTCATGGGCCTTCATAAGGTCTTCATGCCTCCAATGGTCTCCTTTGCTCCTTGTAACAATTACATGAGTAGGAAATCCTCACTCCTAAAGATTCTACTCTTATAACTTTTACAAGATGAATCTAGAGGCATGCAAGCCTCAATTTAATACAACCAACTTTTCAACAACTTGAAAATAAATAAAATCATATTAAAGGCTCATGATCCTCCCCATTCATTCATCATCCATTCAACAATTAAATGAACAATAAATAAACAAGAATTAACAAATAATTCTACCAATTAAATGCTCATCATATAAACAAGAAATTGGTCATGCATAACAATTATGCAACTATCTTGGAGATCTACTTTAACCAATTTTAAGGAGCACTCAAAAATGTCAAACATAATTTTGAGACCTTGCACAACACTTGTGCATGTGTTGTGTGCAATGCAAAACAATTAGGAGCATAAAAGGATGGACTTGGGGGCACAAAAATCGCCCCCCAAACCAGGTGCCGCTGCTGCCAGACACGGCCAGGCGCTGCCCGGGCAGCGTGCACGCACGCTGGCTAGGCACGCCCGGCAGCGTCCGGCCGTTGCTGCCACTCAGTTTGGGGGGGGGCAATTCAAGCCCCATTCCTTCAACTTTCATGCACCTATCTTTATACCATGTGTGACCAGCACATTGATACACATTTCTGCCCAAATTTCAGATTCAAAACAGTTTCAAAAACTGAAAATTAAAGTGTACAAACTTGCTCCAAAAAACTAGTCAAGGTGAGAATCATATTCTTCAAACAATCTCCAAATAAACTCCAATTCAATTGGATCCAAAAATGACCAAAACACTTTAAGCCATGCAAGAACATGCTATATCAACATATATAATCAATTAATGTCAAATCAAAATTCAACATTAACTTCTATGAATTAAAACATGCTAACTATACGAATTAACAATTAAATGACATAATAACATGCTTTCAATTCATCAAACACATAATCCACATGCATCTCCAATCCACACACTCCAATTCATAAATGAATCAAGTATGTGGATGATTCAATCAGATCATCACATGATCCAATTGTGCAACAAAAATCCAAATAAGTGCATGATATTGGCTCCGATACCACTTGAAAGTGCTATGGCCAAGATAAGCCAAACAAATTCAAAATTAAATAGAAAATCTCGATCCAAATCAAAATCCCCAGGCATATATCATACAAAATAAATGGATTAATCAGAGGATACCAACCTGAATTGCTCAAAATACAAGGAGATGATGGATGATTCTTCCTATCACAGATTTGCGGCAGTTTCTGGCACAGCGGAGAAAAAGGAGAATATCTTCCAATTCAGATCTCAAAATTAATGAGGAAAAATTCTAGAGAAATCTAACTCAAATTCAGATATTCTGTGAAAAAATTGGCTAAAATATCCATCGGATCGCTCCAGGAGAAAATCGTGAAGTGGACTGTTCTGCAGAAACCTTTCTTGGAATTGAGTGGCCTCACTTGCGGTCACCTCCAATGCAAGTCCACACACATTAAAGCAATCCTATAATGTCCAGATATTTAGCAGGAGAAGATCTGGAGTTGTTTGGTAAGAAGGAGGTTTTTGAGTGAGAGAGAGAATGGATGGAAGTTAGATCTCTACTAACTTTTGAGAGAATTTTGGAGGAAGAATTTAGCTTGCAAAATTCAGAATTTTGGCTAATGAATCTGGACTGATTTTCAGCCACTCCACCTCCCCTTATATAGAGGTGTGAGAGGTGTGATGCCAAGGTGGCATAACACCTCCCATGCTAAGGGGGGACCGAAAATTCCAAGGGCATAATTGTGGTCTTGACAACTTGCATAATTGGAATCCAATTCCAATTAATTCAAATCATATTTGAATTCTTCCCTCCAATAATACATTCTCCCAATTAATTTAATTAATTAAATTAATCCAATTAATTTAATTAATTCAACTTGATTTAACAATTAAATCAAGCAAACTTAACTCTTTAAGTTTTCTTTAGTTAACTTAACTCTTTAAGTCAACATCAATTATTCAACTATCAATGCGGCTCAAATAATCAACTCCTTAATTATTTGCCTAATTTAACTCCTTAAATTAGTTGATCAATTTAACACTTAAATCAATCAAGCCATAATTGATCTTGAAATCTCTCTCTCAAAGTCGGTCCCTTAAGAGGGATGTATTTTCTAACACTTAGAAATTCTTCTTTCACCACTTAGAAAAGTTCAAGGCTTTTGTGTGTGACCTATTGGGTTCAACCATTCATCGGACATAGGCTCACAACTCCTTGTGACTTTTGAATATCAAATATTCATTCTAGTTTAAAACTCCTTTTAAACTAGTCCACTCGATTCAATCGATCTCTATAAATTGAAGAGTACCTAATCTCCATGGTCGATGTCCAACCTCAAGCCCATGGAGCCCAACTAATTGGTCGAAATGAATGTCTCTATATGAACCTTTTAAAGCTCTACGCGTTCCATGCAAATACGGTCCTTCCGTCTCCTATCTCCATGAAAGAAGCCTAGGGCAAGATATTTGTCGGCTCCCTAATACCCTCGATTCTATGCTTCTATTCTAAATGTTCAATTCCAATGTACCTTTCTTTTGGAAAACTCTTTTCCCAAACTGTCATACCACCTTGCGCAAGGATTTCTGGAATATGATCATTATAGAATGCATAGGAGATGTACTCGCCCTTCACAAAAGCGAGGAGTCGGATTCCATCTTGGATCTCATAAACCTCCATGCAAAGTAGCTCATACCCAATCATACCCCAAACGGCCCGTTGGGTGACCAGGGATAAGTCAAAGCATGAGGACTGGACACAAGGTTACAATGGATCGTCAGGTCAAAGGACTAATTTATATGCACTAGCGTAAGCAGGAGAGCTTGCCACTACCGACTTGCCACTACGGTTACCTAGTGGAGTCTCCGATGGGTCTTCAGTGCCTTGTTCTCTAACAAGCACCCACTAACATGCACCCGTATCATATACAGTTGCTTATGGAATGGAGCAATATCCAACTCTTTGGATTTATGCATCGTTAGTGCAAGTCTGTTCGGATCTCAAATGTCCCGTCTTGTAAGATCCTATGACTTGGAATATTTAAGATCACGACCGTGTAAGACTTATTCCATGATCACCACCCAGTGAACTGACCAAGTCCCGTAGTCATGTGTGATCTGAGGAGTTCATCCAAATGCCAGTGAAGTAATATAATGCATAAGATGAATATGGCTATATGTAAGATATCATTCAATCAAGATTGTCTCTTTAGAAAATAGTTTTACAAAGCCAAAATCATTGGCTTGCTGGGCACTATTTCTGACAGAGGCAAATTGTCCAGCTTATGCTATGCGTATAATTAGTCTTCTGACTTGAGGATCCATGGTAACCTTGTGTCTAGACCTTGTGCTTTGCGTCTTCCTTGGTCACCTTAGCGGGCCATTCGAGTAGAGGTTGGGCACAAGCTACTAGATGTGGAGGTTTGTGAGATCTAAGATAGAATATTATTCCTCATCTTTGTGAAGAGGAGTGCATCTCCTATGTATTCTATAATTATCGATTTTAAGAAATCCTTGCCCAAGGTGGTATGAGAATTTGGAAAAGGAGTTTTTCAAAGAAGAGGTCATACAAGGGAATCGAACAATAGGAATAGAGATATAGTAACGAGGCTATTAGAGAGCCGATAAATATCTTACCTTAGGCCCCTTTCAAGAGATAGGAGATGGAATGATTGTATTTGCATGGCAAGCATAGTGCTATAATGGTTTTCTAAAAGCATTCACTTCGGCCAATTAGTTGGCCTCCATGGGCTTGAGGTTGGACTTCAACCATGGAGATTGGGTATTCTTCAATTAATGGAGATTAATTAAAATGAATCGATTTAGTTTAAAGGAGTTTAAACTAAAATGAATATATGATATTGAAAAGTCACAAGGAGTTGTGAGCCCATGTCCAATGAACCTATCGAACCTATCGGGTCACACATAAAAGCCAATTGCATCTTCTAAGTTATGGAAGAACTTTCTACGTGTTAGAAAATTCACTCTATATTGATTGATTTATTTGGGTGATCAAAAGTTGAAGTGTCACTTGGCTTGATTAATTTAAGTGTTAAATTGATCCACTAATTTAATGAGTTAAATTAGACCAATAATTAAAGAATAAATTATTCGGTGCCATGTGACCTTCAATTGGTCAAGTTAACTTTAAGAGTTAACATAATTAAGCTTAAAGAATTGATCTTGTTATCTTAAGAGTTAAGTCAAAGGTTAATTAATTAAATTAAAGTGTTTAATTTAATTAATGAGAAGAATATATTTTGGAAAGAAAATTCAAATGAAAAGTTCATTTAGTGTGACGTTATAATTAATTTAAAATTGGATTTCAAATATAATTGAAATGCACTCAAATTCAAATTAGATTTGAATTTAACAACTTGCATGCATTGCAAGCATGATGGCAGTCCTCCCCACCTCAAGGAAGGTGTGATGCCAACTTGGCATCACACTATCCTCCCTCTATATATAGATATAGAGGTGAGGTGTGCGGTCACATGTATTAAGCAAGTGAAGAATAAGGTTTTCACTATTTTTTCCTCCATTTTCAAGGTGTTCACTCATGTGTTGAAGGTCACCTTTTCTCTTCTTCTCCAATCGCAAAATCGGCCATCTCCCTCTCTTCTCTACTCTCAATCTCTAGCTTATTGTGATGAGTGATAGGAAGTTGCAATGGTATGTGGATGATATTGATAGAGCTAAAATAAATGGTTTGCTAAACCTTTGGAGATCCATCTACGGGAACAATCAATTAGTGATTTTATTCCTGGAGATCCAAAAGGAGTTTTGATCTAAAATTTTTATAGTAGATCCATCAAAGCGTTAAGAGCTACTATATGTTTTTTTGGAATTTTTGGAAAAGATTGGCTTGTGCAAAAGTTGCATTGTTTCTATCTGCTACTTGGCAAATTCTAGATTGAAGAAGAGTTCTTCACTTTCTCCGTGGAATTTAGCTAATCAAGGTAATTCTTTACCTAAATCCATTTCATGAGCATGTTTAGATCCTTGATTTGCTTCAATAGCCTAGTTAATTTTAGCTTTTGAAGTTTTGATTATCAGATCCTAGCGCTACTCTTACCTTCAAGTGGTAATGGAGCCTAATTCTTGCTATGATTTGGATTTTTTGAATGATTGATTCATGTGATTGATTGATCAAAATTGCCAAATTCTCGATTCTTATGATAGATTAGAGTGTTTGAATGATATTGTGTGTGGCTCCTCGATTGATGAATTGAAAGCATGCAAATATGTGTTTTAAGTGTTAATTCATGTAATTAGTATGTTTTAATTCATAGCTTCTAATATTGAATGTTGATTTGGCATTAGTTGATATTATATGTTGATATAGCATGTTGAATAATGACTAAAATAATTTTGGTCATTTTTGGATCTAATTTGATTGGTGTTAAGTTGGATATTTTTAGAGAATTTGGTTCTCACTTGAACTTATTTCTAAAAGCATGTTTGGAGGCTTGAAATTTAAGTTTTAAAAGGTGTTTTAATTCTGAAATCTTATCTATAATATGTGAAATCATGTTTAGACGTTGTTCTAAGTTTTTTGGTGCACAAATGGTTAAGGAAAAATGAGGTGTCCTGGCTTATACCTTGAAACAGGATAGGCTACCCTGCCTCGGTCTGGCACTAGCCAGTAGTAGGCGCGCCAGGCATGAGCCTACTGTGTAGCTGTGTGCCCAGCCTTGGCAGGCAGTGGCCGATTTCGGTCATGGCTAAAAATACCTCAATTTTTGGCTCTTTTTTTGCATTCAAAAATGTTCTGATTCACACATATTAGATGTACTGGTGTTGTGCAAGTTTTCAAAATTATGTTTGACATTTTTTACTGCTTTTTAAAACTTGTTAAAGTTAACCTCCTCCTAATTACATAAATGTTATGCTAGGCCAATTATTTGTTTATGAGATAAGCATTTAATTGTTGGAATTGATTGTCAATTCTTATTTTATTTATTGTTCATTTAAGTGCTGAATGGATAAGAAATGGATAGGGATAATAATGAACTTTTAATATTGATTTTATTTATTTTAAGTTGTTGAAATGGGTTGTATTAAATTGGGGCTTGCATGCCTCTTAATTTCTACCTTGTAAATGTTATGAGAGTAGAAACATTAGGAGTGAGGATTTCTTTCTCATGTAAATATTGCATGGAGTAAATGAGATCATTAGAGGCATGGAGACTTTTTGAAGACTCATGAATGCATATGATACACTCATGCAATAGCTGGATTTAATCAACCCACTTAAAATTAGCTAGGTAATGCATCTATGTCTCTAAGTGCACCACTTGGTTAAGCCTATGGTCATCCTACCCTAGGAGCATGCTAGGCGCGTTTACTTGTTTATGTTTTCCATATCCTATTGATGTATGAGATGCATGGTTAGAATATAGAAAACCTAAATAAGAAGATAGAAATGATGAAAACTTTGCAAGCAAAAATCCTCCACTTGGAATGTCCAAGTTCTTTTCAAATATTAAGTCAAAATAGATAGAAATTAAAAGAGTTTTAATTAATCCATGCCTTATACCAATAGTATGTGGCATGATGATGCTACTATCTTTGTGTGATATACATCCGATCATGGGGGTCACACTTAAGTGGAAAACTGTAACCATATACTTAGCATGAGATGCACCTTTGATTTGAGAATGCCCATACATTATACACTTAGTCATGGGGATGTTGTGGTGCTCATCTCGAATTCAAGCTTGACTGGTAGGTTCGACTTAACACCAAGTAATGTAAAGGTCGTCCTTATAAAGGATCTATATGAAAAGGTGAGACAAAATATATCAAGAGTTGCATGAGATTTAATTAGCAAAAGTTGCTTACCTTTGGATTGTTTGTGGATATACATCCGGTCATAGGGGTCTACTTACGAGTCCTTAGGGTCTTGATTCTCACTAAGAAATATGATTTCCCAAATTTTTCTTGGAGTGAAGGATTTGATAAAATAATGGAAGAAAAACATGCTTGAAAGACCATGAACATGTTTTCAATACCAAAATTCAATCACATGTTTATACTCTTTTTCACCTTTTGTAGATTTTTGAAATCTTCAAAGAAAATGGCTAAAAGTCCACTCACAAGCATTTTGTAAACCAATAAACTTACCGAACAAAACTTCTAAGGTTGGTTGAGAAACCTTAAGATAATTCATGACTCTAAAAAGAGGATGTACGTCCTTCATCAAAGTCCCATAGACATAATTGGTGATGATGCTGCTAATGAAGTTCATGAAATATTTACAAAATTTGTAAATGATGATCTATAAATAAGGTGTGTAATGATGGCTTCCATCACCAACGAGCTCCAATAAACTCACGAGCACATAAAACATGCTCATGAGATCTACAAATACCTATAAGAGTGGTATGGTGTACAATCGAGACACGAAAGGTTCGCATTGTTGAAAGAGCTCTTTAGGTCAAGGATGAGTAAGGAATCAAGTGTTCATGATCACGAGCTTAAGATGATTGAACTCATCGAGAAGCTTGGACAACTTGATGTGATCATGGACAATGACCTCTATGTGGATCTGATCCTCTAGTTATTACCACTATCGTTCGACCAATTTGTTATGAACTTTAATATGTCTAAGCAGAAAGTTGTGATTAATGAATTGGTGAACATGCTTATGTCCATTGAGGCGACGATGAAAAAAGGAAAAACCTCTTATACTTGCATCCTCCTCCAAGTCAAAAAGCCCTAGGGGCCCAAGAAGGAGAGGTAAGAGGAAGAAGAATTCTTCCTCCGAAGGGAAGCAACCCAAGAAAGGTTTTGGGAGGGTTAAGAAAAAGGCTAAAATCAATGCTAGTTGTTTCCATTGTGATGAAAAGGGACATTGGAAAAGGAATTATAAAGCTTACATTGCAACCCTTAAGAAGGGAATGTACTTTATTAAGGTGCATTTGATGACAAATTCTTCCTCATGGGTATTTGATACCGTATGTAGTTCTCACATTTGTCATTCGTTACAAGGGATGGAAAGAAGAAAGAGTCTTTGTGAAGAGGATATGATCCTCCGCCTAGGAAACGGAGCAAAGGTTCCCGCCACCTTCTAAAGCTTTATGAAGTTAGAGTTGGGAATGCTTGCATTGTACTTCATCTGGTTTATTATGTACCCCATCTTGTTAAGAACATTATTTCAATTCTTGTTCTTGCTAATGAAATATATGATTTTTCTATATCGAATGGGATGTTGAAAGAATTAAAGAATCGTTCTTTATTTGCTAAAGGTACATTAATGAATGGATTGTACATACTTGATTTTCAACCTTCACTAATGCACATTCAATCAAGTAGAAGAAAATTAGATAACCAAAAGGATGCCATTCTTTGGCATGCAAGACTTGGTCATATTTTTAAAAATAGGATGAACAAGTTAAAAGCTCCCAAAGCACTAAATGTTAGTGGCATTGAGGATCTACCTACTTGTGAATCTTGTTTAAAGGAAAAAATGACCAAGGCTTCTTTTGTGGGACAAATACAACGCTCCACAAGTCCTTTGGATTTGATCCATATAGATATTTGTAGCCTACTAAGAGTTAGTGTGAGAGGAGGCTATTCCTACTTCATCACTTTCACTGATGATTATAGTCGGTTCGGACATGTGTATCTTATGAAGTATCGGTCCAAAGCCTTTGAAAAGTTCCAGAGTATAGGAATGAAGTCGAAAAGAAATTGGCGCTAAGTATTAAAGATCTTCGATCAGATCAAGGGGAGAATACTTGAGCATCGAGTTTTTAGATTATCTAAAGAAGAATGGGATTCTCTTAGTAGACTCCACCCAGCATACCCTAACACAATGATGTAGTCGAGAGGAGAAATTGTACCTGTGGGACATGGTATGTTCCATGTTGAGCTTTTTCGATATACCCAGATTCTATTTAGGGATATGCCTTAATGAGGGTGGCAAAGCTACTAAATGTGGTAACTTCAATGTTAGTACCAAAAATGCTGGATGAGATGTGGCATGGTAAAAAACTCTCTTACCATTATCTCAAGGTTTAGGGGTCTCCTACTTATGTAAGATGGATAGTAGGAGACAAGTTGGATAGTAGATCCACCTTGTGCAAGTTTGTGGGATACCCAAGAGAGTTTATAGGTTATTACTTTTGTGATCTCTAGGAACAAAATGTGTTTGTCTCAAAGAATGCCTACTTTTTGAAAAAGTAATTTCTATTAGACAAAAATGGCATCGTTGTTGAACTTGATGAAGTTCAAGATGATCATCAAATCCCACAAGAACTGGAAACAAGCAAGCAACAAGATCTTTACACACATGCTCTAAGAAGATCAGACCAATTCAAGAAGCAACCTGAAAAGTTTGGATTTCTTCATGAAACTAGCTAATCGGATAGTGATTCGAAGATCTATGAGAAAGCTATGTTAGATATAGACTCGGGATGTTGGCCTGATGCCATGAATCCAAAATGGACTCTATGTACTCAACAAAGTATGGATTTTCGTAGATCTACCAAAAGGAATAGTTCTTGTTGGTTGCAAGTAGATCTATAAGTGAAAGCAAAGAGTCCATGGAGAAGTATATTTTAAGGCGTGACTAGTGGCTAAGGATTACACTCAAAGAATTGGTATTGATTTTGAGAAAACCTTTTCACTAGTCATAATGCCTAAGTCCATTCGGATTTTACTTTCCATAGCTGCATATTATGACTATGAGATATGGCAAATAGATGTGGAAATCGCTTTTCTCAATGGAGACATTTAAGTAGAAATCTATATGGAGCAACCAAATGGTTTTATATCCATGGAGACTAAGGAAAAAGCTTGTAAACTCCAAGATCCATTTATAGGCTCAAACAAGCATCCCGAAGTTGGAACATACATTTTGACAAAAAAGTTAAATCATTTGGCTTTGTAAAAAATATGTATAAACCATGTGTTTACGAGAAGGTTAATGAGAGTAGTATATATTTTATTGTGCTTTATGTTGGTGATATCCTTCTTATTGGGAATAAGATAGAAATGTTAGAGTGTACTGAAGCATGGTTATCTACACAATTCTCCATGACAAATTTAAGGTAAGCATCCTATGTATTCGGAATACTTATCGATAGAGATAGATCGAGGAGGATGCTAGGGCTTTCCCAAACCTCATACATTGACAAAATACTAAATAGGTTTAGTATGGAAGAATCCAAGAAGGAATTCCTTCCCATGGGACATGGTATTCATCTCTCCTGGTCTATGGTCCCTGAGACTGAAAACAAGAGACCAAGGATGTCCCATATACCTTATGCCTCTACTATTGAGAGCATAATGTATGCAGTTTGATATACAAGACCGGATGAGGTACATGATCTAAGTGTTATGAGTCGTTTCCAATCCAATCCCAGTGAGAGTTACTAGATAGCCGTTAAAGCAATCTTTAAGTACTTGAGAAAGGCTAATTACTTGTTTTTGGTATATGGCAATGGAGAATTGAAATTTGAGGGGTTTTTGGATTCAAGTTTCCAATCCAATATGGATGACCTAAAATCCACTTTTGGATTTATATTTGCCTTAATGGCGGCGTGGTGAGTTGGAAGAGTTCCAAGCAAGACACCACAGTTGACTCTACCATAGAGGTAGAATATATTGCAGCTATAGAAGCTGGAAAGAAAGGTGTTTGGATGAAAAACATCATTCAAGAGCTGAATACAATGCCTAGCATTGCTGAGCCAGTAGCTGTCTTTTGTGACAACAATGAGGTGGTAGCGCAAGCTAAAGAGCTCAGATCTCATCAGTGATCTAAGCACATTTCGAGGTGGTATCATTTGATTTGAGAGGTCATTGATAGAAGCGACATCAAAGTAGAGAAAGTTGCCTTAGAAAAGAATATAGCAGTTCCACTTACTAAACCCATATCGCAAAAGGTCTTTTAAGGACATCTTGGGAAGATGGGTCTCAAGGCCATGGGGCATTGGCTTTTGGGCAAGTGGGAGATTATTCGAATAGTGCCCAACAAGCCAATTAGACTAGCCTTGTAAACTATTTCCTTGTAAAACAATCTTGAATGAATAATATTCTTTATATGGCCATATTCATCTTATGTTCTTTATTACTTCACTAGCATTTGAATGAAGCCCCTAGATCACACTAGACTAAGGGACTTGGTCAGTTCACTAGGTGGTGATCATGGAATAAGTTTTACATGGTCGTGATCTTAAATCTTTCAAATCGTAGGATCTTATAAGACAGGGCATATAAGATTCGGGATAGACTTGTAGTAACGATGCATAAATCCAAATGTTGGATGTTACTCCGTTCCATGAGCAATCCCATATGAGATATAGATGTATGTTAATGGGTCCTTGTCAGAGAACAAGGCACTGAAGGCCCGCCCAGAGAATCCACTAGATAGTTGGAGTAGCAAATTCTCCAGCTTACGCTAGTGCATATAATTAGTTCTTCGACCTGAAGATCCATAATAACCTTGGGTCTGGTCCTTGTGGTATGACTCTTCCTTGGTCACCTAGCAACCCATTTAGGTAGAGTTTAGGCACAAGCTACAAGACATGAAGGTTTGTGATATCCGAGACGGAATCTGACTCCTTATCTTTGTGAAGGGCAAATGCATCTCCTATGTATTCTATAATGATCAATTTTAAGAAATCCTTGCCTAATGTGGTATGGCAATTTGGAAAAGGAGTTTTCCAAAAAAGAGGTCATATAGTGGAATCAAACATTGGGAATAGAGATATAGTATCGAGGCTATTAGGGAGCCAACAAATATCTTGCCCTAGGCCTCTTTTGGGAGATATTAGATAAAAATGACCGTATTTGCATGGCAAATGTAGAGCTATAATAGTTCTCCAAAAGTATTCATTTTGGCCAATTAGTTGGGCTCCGTAGGCTTGAGGTTGGACATCGACAATGGAGATTGGATACTCTTCAATTATTATAGATTAATTAAATTGAGTCGATTTAGTTTAAAGGAGTTTAAACAAAAATGAATTTATGATATTTAAAAGTCACAAGGAATTGCGTGCCCATGCCTAATGAATAGTAGAACGTATCAGGTCACACACAAAAGCTAATTGCATTTCTTAAGTCATAGGGGAACTTTCTAAGTGTTCGAAAATTCACTCCATAGTGACCGATTTATTTAGGTTACCAAAAATTGAAGTGTCACTTGACTTGATTAATTTAAGTGTTAAATTGGTCAACTAATTTAATGAGTTAAATTAGACTGATAACTAAATAGTTAATTATTCGGTGCCATGTGATCATCAATTGGTCAGGTTAACTTAAAGAGTAAAGTTAACATAATTAAGCTTAAAGAGTTAAGCTTGTTGACTTAAGAGTTAAGTCAAAGATTAATTAATTAAATAAAAGTGTTTAATTTTTAATGAGAAGAATATATTTTGGAGGGAAAATTTAAATGAAAGGTCCATTTGGTGTGACATTTTAATTAATTTGAAATTAGATTTCTAATGTAATAGAAATGCACACAAATTCAAATTAGATTTAAATTGACCAACTTGTATGTATTGCAAGCATGTTGGACGCCCCCCCTTCCCCCACCACCTTGAGGAACTTGGCATCACACCATTCTCTCTCTATATATAGCTATAGAGGTGAGGTGGGTGGTCACATGTATTAGGCAAGTGAAGAATAAGATTCTCACTATTTTTTCTATTCATTTTACTTATGTGTTAAAGCTCACTTTTTCTCTTCTTCTCCAACCCCAAAATTGGCCATCTCCTTCTCTTCTCTCCTTTCAATCTCTAGCTTATTGTGAGGAGTGATAGAAAGTTGCAATGGTGTGTGGATCATGTTGATAGAGGCAAAACAAATGGTTTGCTAAGCTTTTGGAGATCTATCTGTGGAAATAGTCACTTGGAGATTTTATTCTAGGAGATCCAGAAGAAGTTTTGATTTGAAATTTTCATAGTAGAACTATTAAATGGTTGAGGAGCTACTAGATTATTTTTGGAAATTTTGGAGAAGATTGACTTGTGCAAAAGTTGCATTACTTTTGCTGCGCTTCTGCTTGGTAGATTTTAGATTGAAGAAGAGTTCTTCATATTCTGCTTGGAATTTTGCTGATTAGGGTAATCCTTTACCTAAATCCATTTTATGAGGATGTTAAGATCCTTGATTTGCTTGAATAGCCTAGTTAATGTTAGCTTTTGAAGTTTTGATTA
Organism: Jacaranda mimosifolia; assembly: GCA_018894105.1. NCBI lineage: Eukaryota > Viridiplantae > Streptophyta > Magnoliopsida > Lamiales > Bignoniaceae > Jacaranda > Jacaranda mimosifolia. The sequence goes on along the minus strand of CM032127.1, from coordinate 33,414,049 downwards.
TTAGATCCTAGCGCTACTCTTGCCTCTATTATGATCCTTCAGAACAAATGCAATTTCTATTAGCTTAGAACAAATGCAATTTCTATGCTTGAATAGCCTAGTTAATGTTAGCTTTTGAAGTTTTGATTATTAGATCCTAGCGCTACTCTTGCCTCTATTATGATCCTTCAGAACAAATGCAATTTCTATTAGATAGAAATGGCATTATTGTTGAACTTGGTGAAGTTCAACATGATCATTGAATCCCACAAGTGGTGAAAATAAGTGAATATCAAGAGAGCATAACACAAAACCTTAGAAAAGGTCGGATCGAATCAAAAGACAATCTGAAAGGTTTGGATTCCTTCATGAGGTAGGCTAATTGGATAGTAATTTGAAGACCTATGGGGAAGCTATGTTGGACATAGATTTGGGACATTAGCTTGATGTAATGAAATCTGAAATGAGACTCTATGTACTCCAACAAAGTATTGACTTTGGTAGATCTACCAAAGGGTATAGTACTCGTTAGTTGCAAGGGGATCTATAATCTAAAGCTAGAAGTCGATGGATAGGTAATGACCTTTAAGGCGTGACTAGTGGCAAAGGCTTGGTATTAATTTTGAGGAAACCTTTTCACGATTGCAATGCCTATAGCCGCATATTATGACAATGAGATATGGAAAATGGATGTAAAAACCACTTTCCTTAATGGAAACATTGACGAAAAAATTTATATAGAGCAACCATAAGGTTTTACATCCAAAGGGAGTGAGCAAAAGGTTTACAAACTCGAGAGATCCATTTATGGACTCAAATAGGCACCCCGAAGTTGGAAGACATTTTAATAAGATAGTCAAATCATTTAGGTTTGTCAAAAATTTATATGAACCTTGTGTGTACAAGAAGGCTAGTGGAAGTAGTATACAATTTATTTTTCTTTATGTCAATGACATTCTTCTCATTGGGAATGGGAGCACAATGTGAGAGTGTACTAAAATATAGTTTTCTACTCAATTCTCCATGAAGGATTTGGGAGAAGCATCTTACGTATTATGAATACATATCCACAGACATAGATCAAGGAGGATATGGGGGCTTGCCCAAATATTGTACATTGACAAGATACTAAAATGATTTAGTATAGAAGAATCCAAAAAGGGATTCCTCCCCATGAGACACGGTCTTCAACTCTCTAAGTCTATGGCCCTTAAGATTTAAGATGGGAGACAGAATGTCCCACATACCTTATGAGTCCACTATAAAGAGCATAATATATGTTGTTCAATGTAAAATGCCGGATCTAGCAGATGCTCTAAGTGTTACGATCTCATTTCGATCTAACCCCAGTGAAGGTCCCCGGATAGGCGTTAAAGCAATCTTTAAGTACTTGAGAAAGACTAAGGATTTGTTTTTGGTATACAACAATGGAGAATTGAAACTTCAGGGGTTTTCAAATTCTAGTTTTCAATCCAATGTAGATGACCTAAAATCCACTTCTAGATTCATATTTTACCTCAACGGTAGTGCGATGAGTTGGAAGAGTTCCAAACAAGACACCATGGCCGATTCAACCATAAAGGCAGAATATATTGCAGCTTCGGAAGCTGCAAAGGAAGGTGTTTGGATGAAAATTTTCTTCCAAGAATTGGATGTAGTGTCCGGCATTGTTGAACTAGCAGTTGTCTTATGGGACAACAACGAGGTGATCATACATATTAAAGAGCCAAGATCTCATCAACAATCTAAGCACATTCTTAGATGATATCATTTGATCCGGGAGATCATCGATAGAGGTGACATCTAAGTGGAGAGGGTTGCCTCATAAGAGAATATAGCAGATCTACTGATTGAACCATTAACACAAAAGATCTTTGAAGGACATCTTGAGAAGACGGGTCTTAAGACTATGGGGAATTGGCTTTAGGACAAGTGAGAGATTGTTGGAATAGTGCCTTATAGCTAATTAGATTAACATGCAAATTATTTTATTTGTGATACAATCTTGATTGAATGATATTCATTATAAATGGCCATCTTCATCTATGCTTATTTTGCTTCACTAGTATTTGGTTGAAGCCCTCAGATCACACAATATTATAAGACCTGGTCACGTACTGGGTGGTGATCATCAAACAAGTCTTACAAGGTTGTGATCTTAAAATATTTCGAGTTATAGAATCTTATGAGATAGGGCATCTAAGATTCGGATAGACTTGTGCTAACGATGCATAAATCCAAGGGTTGGATATTTCTCCATTTCATGATCAATACATGTGAGACATGGGTACATGTTAGAGGATACTTGTTAGAGAACAAGTTCACTAAGGGCCCGCCCAAAGAATCCACTAGATAGTCGTAGTGGCAAATCGGTAGTGCAAGTTCTCTAGCTTACTCTAGTGCATATAACTAATCATTTGACCTAAGGATCTATTGTAACCTCATGCTTTGGCTCTTCCTTGACCACTTAGTAGGTCTTTTGGGTTGAGCTTAGGTATGAGCTACTTAGCCATTAAGGTTTGTGAGATTGAAGATGAGATCCATTTCCTCGTCATTTGAGGGGCGAGTGCATCTCCTATTTATTGTATGATGATCAATTCCAAGAAATCCTTGTGCAAGGTAGTGTGATAATTAGGAAAAGGAGTTTTCCAAAAATGAGGTCATAAAGGGGAATCGAACATTGGGAATAGAAACATAGTTATTCAGGTTATTAAGGAGCCAATAAATATCTTGGCCTAGGCCTCTTTCGGGAGATAAGAAACGGAATGACCGTATTTACATGGCAAACATAGAGCTAGAATGGTTCTTCAAAAGCATATTCATTTTGGCCAATTAGTTGGGCTCCATGGGCATGAGGTTGGACATCGACCATGGAGATTAGATACTCTCCAATTAATGGAGATTAATTTAAGTTTGTGAGATTGAAGATGAGATCTATTTCCTCGTCATTTGAGGGGCGAGTGCATCTCCTATTTATTCTATGATGATCAATTCCAAGAAATCATTGTGCAAGGTAGTGTGATAATTAGGAAAAGGAGTTTTCCAAAAATGAGATCATAAAAGGGAATCGAACATTGGGAATAGAAACATAGTTATTCAAGTTAGTAAGGAGCCAATAAATATCTTGGCCTAGGCCTCTTTCGGGAGATAGGAAACGGAATGACTGTATTTGCATGGCAAACATAGAGCTAGAATGGTTCTTCAAAAGCATATTCAGTTTGGCCAATTAGTTGGGCTCCATGGACATGAGGTTGGACATCGACCATGGAGATTAGATACTCTCCAATTAATGGAGATTAATTTAATTGAGTAATTAGTTTAAATGAGTTTAAACTAACGTGAATATTTTGATATTTTATATATCACAAGAGTTGTAAACCTATGTCCAATGAATGGTAGAACCTAATAGGTCACACATAAAATCCAATTGGAAATCCTATTTGATGAAGGGAATTTTCTAAAAGTTAGAAATAGTCCTCTTGACCAATTTTAAGGAGAGAAGCGGTTGACTAATTTTTGGTCATTTTGGCTTGATCAATTTAATTGTTAAATTGATCTAACTAATTTAAGGAGTTAAAATTAGACCAATTAAATTAAGGAGTTAAGTTAATTGGTGCCACATGACTATCAATTGGTCAAGTTACCTTAAAGAGTTAAGTTAACACTTTCTAACTTAAAATGTTAGGCTAATTGACTTAAAAAGTTAAGTCAAAGCTAATTAATTAAATTATGGGGTTAATTTATTAAAGTGAAGAATTAATTTGTAGTGGAAATTCAAATGAAAGAGTCCATTTGGAGTGCGTTTAGAATTTATTTTGATGACATTTCATGAGATGAAATGAAGATTCCTAATGAAATTCAAATGCATGTGAAATTAAGAATTTCACACATGCAACTTGTGAGGTAAGTTGGCGCCAACCTCATGGGAGGTGTGATGGCAAATTGCATCACACCTCCACTCCTATAAATAGGAGAAAGGTGGCTAGCCATTCACACTTGCATGATCTAATTGTTAGATTCCATTTTTCCCTTCAATTTTGTGTGATTCTCTCATGTATTAAGGCTTTATGTTTCCTTCACATCTCTATCGTAAATTCGGCTTTCATCCTCTATCTTTTCTCTTTGGTTTTACAGCTGACCTAAGAGAGATTTGAATTTGCCATTGGTGTGTTGATAATCACATTAGAGGCAAGACCCTTGGATTGCTTGCCTTTTGGAGATCTATTACTTGGGTAGATAGTTTGGAGCTATTTTTTCCATACCTTGCCGAATTCTTTTCTGGCTAAAATTTTTATTGGAGCTTCATCAATGTCTTGAGGAGGTTGTATCCAATTTTCGGCTAATTTTGAGGTGTTTCAATTAGGCAATTGTTGCCAAGTTGGTGCTGCGCTGTTGGAAGACAATTTTCAAATGTTGAAGTGTTCTTCTTCTTTTCCTTGGATTTTTGAGCATTCAAGGTAATCCTTCATCCAAATTTGAATTTGAAGCATGACTAGATCCTTGGTTTTGAGTGTAGCCTAGTTAATTTAGCTATTCTGTACTTTATTTATTGGATCCTAGTGCTACACTTGACTTCATTGTTATCCTAACACCTATGAGAAAGCTATGTTGGCATAGATTTGGGACATTGGCTAGATGCCATGGAATTTGAAATGGACTCTATGTACTTCAACAAAGTATGGACTTTGGTAAATCCACCAGAAGGTATAGTACCCGTTGGTTGCAAATGGATCAATAAGCGAAAGCTTGGAGTCGATGGAGAGGTTACAACCTTTAAGGCGCGACTAGTAGCAAAAGGTAACATTCAAAGACCTGGTATTTATTTTGAGGAAGCCTTTTCACTAGTCACTGTGCCTAATTCCATTAGGATTATGCTTGCCATAGCTATATATTATGACTATGAGATATGACAAATGGATGTGAAAACCACTTTTCTTAATGAAAACATTGAAGAAGAAATCTATATAGAGCAACCACAATGTTTTACATCCAAAGGGAGTGAGGAAAAAGTTTGCAAACTCGAAAGGTCTATTTATGAACTTAAACTAATATCCTGATGTTGGAACATACATTTTGATAAGATGGTCAAATCGTTTGCCTTTATCAAAAATATGTATAAACCTTGTGTATACAAAAAGGCTAGTAGGAATTCAATACAAAGGGCATTATGTTGATGACATCTTTCCCATTAGGAATAAGAGACAAATGGTAAAGTATACTAAAGTATGATTGTCTTCAGAATTCTCCATGAAGGATTTAGTAGAATCATCCTACGTATTAGGAATTTGAATCTATAGAGATAGATCAAAGAGGATGTTGGGGCTTTCCCAAACACTGTATATTGACAAGATACTAAAGAGGTTTAGTATGAAAGAATCCAAGAAGGGATTCATTCCTATGGGACATGGTCTATGTCTCTCCAAATCTATGGCCTCTATGACTAACAAACAAGGAGAAAGAATGTCCCACATAGCTTATGCTGCTATAGGGAATATAATGTATGTTGTTTAATATACTAGGCCGAATGTAGCACATAAAATAAGGAATAGCCTATAATCCAATTATAAAACCAAAAATAGGCTAAATGAAACTTCTCTACTCCAAATCCAAGGATCTAATCATGCATTTAATAAGAATTTAAGGGTAGAAACTAACCTTGAATGCTTAATCCAAAGGAAAAATCAAGGAAGATATCAATAAAAACTTCAAAGTGCCAATTCGGGCACAGCAGAATCAAGCCAACACTTGACCAACCAAATCAACTCAAAATAGGTTGAAAATTTTTAGATACCTCCTCAACAACCTTTAGAACAGCCAATTAAAATTTTAGCCAAATCCAAGCACGGCAAGGCCTCCAAATTTATTGGATAGCAGTAGATCTTCAAGAGCAAAAGCTTCCCAAATGTGAAGCCTCTAATGTTATGTTCCACACACCCAAGGAGAGCTCAAATCTATCTCCAATCAGCTAGAGAACCGAAGAGAGAAGGAGAGGAAGGGCCAAAAATATGGAGAGAGTTTGGTGAGGATGGTCTAGAACTTTAACACATGAGTGAATCACACTTTTTTGAGGGAAAAATAGAATCTAGCATCACATGCTTCAAGTGGCTGGCCACCTCTCTCTATTTATAGAGTGGATGGTGTGATGCAAGTTGGCATCATACCCTCCATGAGGTGCCAACTTGCCAACAAAATGTGAATTTAAATTTCACTTTCATGTAAGTTTAATTTGTATCTACATTTCATCTCATGGAATGCAATGCAAATTAACTCTAAATGAATCTTCAAATGAACTCCTTCAATTAAATTTCCCTCCAAAACTAATTCCTCATTTTAATTAAATTAACTCTTTAATTTAATTAATTGATTTGACTTAACTCCTTAAGTCAATTAACTTAATTCTTTAAGTTAAGTAAGGTTAACTTAACTATTTAAGTTAACATGACTAATTAATTTTCATATGGCACCAATTAAATTAACTCTTTAATTTAATTATTCTAATTTAACTCCTTAAATTATTATGATTATTTTAATAATTAAATTAATCAAGTCAAATGATAAAAAATAGCCGATTTCTCCATAAAAACGACATTGGTGAAGTTTCTAACTCCTTCGAAAATTTCTCCCATCAAATAGAACTTATTTTAGGCTTTTATGTGTTACCTATTAAGTTCTCCCATTCATTGGACTTGGGCTCACAACTTTGTGATATATTGAATATAAAAATATTCATATTAGTTTAAACCCCTTTAAACTAATAACCTTTAAATTAATCTCTATTAATTGAAGAGTACCCAATCTCCATGGTCGATGTCTAACCTCAAGCCCATGGAGCCTAACTAATTGGTCAAAATGAATATGCTCTTGATGAACTATTCTAGCTCTAAGTTTGCCATGCAAATATGGTCCTTCCCTTTCCTATCTCTTGGAAGAGGCCTACGGCAAGATATTTGCGAGGCTCATGATGTCCATCACAAAAGGATTTGTGGTTCGCTCCATTTGTCATACAAAAGGAGCCTTGGTCATTTTTTCCTTTAAACAAGACTCAAAAGTAAGAAGATCTTATATGCTACTAACGTTTAGTGCTTTGAGAACTTCTAACTAGTTCATCCTATTTTTGAAAATATGTCCAAGTCTTGCATGCCACAACATGGCATCTTCTTGGATATCTAATTTTTTTTTTTACTTTGTTGAATGTGCATCACTGATGGTTGAGAATCTAATATGTATAATTCATTATTTAATGTACCTTGAGCAATTAAAGAACTACTCTTTAGTGCCTTCAAATTCGCATTAGATATTGAAAATTAAATCCTTCATTATCTAAAATGGGAATAGAAATAGTGTTACATAATAACAATGATCTTGTACAAATAAGGAGTTCCCTTAGTCTAACATATTTTTACACCTTTAGCTTTGGCTGTAACTCTTGCTCCTTTGCCAAGGTGGTGGATCATATCCCTATTACTAAGATTTATTCTTCTTTCTATTCTTTGTAACAAATTACAAAGATGTGAACTACATGCGATATGATATATCCATGAGGAACAATTTATCCTTAGTTGCACTTCACAAAGTATATATCCTTTCCCAAAGGTTGCAAGTTATTCCTTGCAATTTCTCTTCCAATGGCCTTTCTCGCCATAGTAGAAACAAGTTGTATCAACTTTATCCTCTATAATCTTATTGAATCCACCAGATGCCTTAAGTATTTGTTTCATCTTGAAAAGAACATTTCTTATTCTTGCCCTATTTCTACTTTCCTTTAGGGCCTTTAGGGTGGAAGGAGGAAGCAATTATTAGAGGTATGCTCTTGACATGATTGTCTCTGCCTAGACCAACACTTTGATCAAATAAACTCGACAAGGATGTGAGCATCAAATCCCCATGGAGATCATTGCCCATCCGTACATCTAAGTTAAATAACTTCTCAGCAAGCCTAATCATCTTTAGATCGTAGTTGAGGACACATGATCCCTCATTCATCCTAACTTGAAAATTCTCCTTTCACAACACGAACCTCTCATAGCTATACAACTCTTGCAAGCAATAGACCATGGTATGTGTCATGTGTTCGTGAGACTTTTGAAATTGATGGATGCTATCATGAAACTATAGGCTAGGAGGTGATCCTCAACCCTTTTCATGAACATTTCACGTGTTTTTTCACCTAAATCAATCCCAATGGGATTAGGATAACTTTAAAATAGGACATTTATCTGTTTCTTGGAATCTAAAATGATTTTGAGGTTTAGTCAATCGTGGAAGCTTGGCCCATTGGTTTATTGGTTTCCAAAATACCATTTAGTGGATATCTAACCATTGATTAAGATTTTGCAAATCTTGAAAGGTGAAAAAAAAATATAAACATGTGATTGAATATAGATACATGCTCATGGACTTTTAGGCATATTTTTCTCCCACTATATTATCAAATTCCTCACCCCCTTAAGGAATTTGGGAAGTCTAAGAATCAAGGCCCAAAAGGACTAGTGGACCCATGACTCCTGAGACATCCACAAACAATCCTAAGGTAAGCAACTTTTGCTAATTGCATCTCTATGCAACCCTTGATATGTTTTGCCTCAATTTTCATGCAGACCCACACTCGTGCGACATCTACACCACTAGGTGTTAAGTCGGACCTACCAATCAAACTTTGATTCAAAATTGCACTATGGCATTCCACGACTCATGAGATAATGCATAGGAAGTATCAAATCAAAGGTGTATCGTCTGCTAAGTATGTGAGCATAGCTTTCCACTATAAACGTGACCTATGACTTATGAGATATCACCCAAATGTAGTAGCATCTCATGTTACATACTATTAGTAGAAGGCATGGATTAATTAAAACTCTTTTTAATTTGTATCTATTTGGACTTAATGTTTTGAAGGCACTTAGACTCCTCTAAGTGGAGGGATTTTCTTTCTTGCAAAGATCTTATCAATTTTATCTTATGTTATTTAGGTTTTCTATATCTTAACCATGCATCTCATACATCAATAGGATAAAGAAAGCATAAATAAGTAAATGTACCTAGCATGCTTCTATGGTGGAATGACCATGAGTCTTAACCAAGTAGTGCACTTTAGAGCCATCGGTGCACTACTTAGTTGATTTTAAGTTAGTTGATTAAATCTAGTTATTACATAAATGTATCATGTCTTCATACCTCCAATGGTCTTCTTGTCTCCTTATAAGAATTACATGAGGAAAGAAATCTACACTCCTTGTGATTCCACTCTCATAGCATTTACAATATAGAAATTAATAGGCATGCAAGCCACAATTTAATACAACCCTTTTCAATAACTTGAAAAAAATAAAATAATATTAAAGGCTCATGTTCATTCTCATTCATTCATTATTCATTCAACAATTAAATGAAAAATAAATAAGAATTGACTTTCAATTCAACAAATTAAATGCTTATCTCATAAACAATTAATTAACTAGCAAAAATAAGCATAACAGTTATGCATCTAATTTTTACACTTAATTGAAGACTAACTTGAACAAGATTTTAAAAGCATTCAAAAATGTCCAACATTACTTTGAACACTTACACAACATTTATGCATCAAAATAAGGATGAAATAATCAAGTTTGATAAGTCAAAAACACCAAAATAGCACAAAATAGGTTTTAGAATGATCTTAGGGGGCCGCTACCCAACCGGACGGCTGGGCACATAGTGGGCATACACTAGGCACGCTGCTCACAGCTGTCCTTGGCTGCTACCAGGTAGGGTGGCAGCTCTGCGACAACAAACACCAATTAATTGTTTAAGTATTGTTTTGTGTTTTTGCCACTCCAAACCATATGGACACCTACGTAACATGATTTTATACAAATTTTGACAAATTTCCAAATTATAAACATCTTTAAAAATTGAAAATTAAAGTGTTCAAACATGTTTCAAAAACTAAGTGAAGGTGAGAATCAATATCCTCCAAAAATCTCTAATTAACTCCAATCCAATTGGATCCAAAAATGATCAAAACACTTTAAGGCCAAATTAAACATGTTATATCAAAATATAACTTAAACCAATGCTAAATCAACATTTAACCTAAACATCTGTGAATCAAATCATACTAACATATGAATCAACAATTAAAACACATATTAGTGTTGGAATAATACCCCGTATCTAATTAGATTAGTATGTAAACTATTTCACTTGTGATACAATCTTAATTAAATGATATTCATCATAAATGGCCATCTTCATCTTATGCTTATATTACTTCACTAGCATTTAGTTGAAGCCTTTAGATCTCACAAAACTACGGGACTTGGTCACGTACTCGGTAGTGATCATGAAATAAGTCTTACACGGCCATGATCTTAAATCTTCCAAGTCATAGGATATTATAAGACATGACATCTAAGATTCAAATAGACCTGCACTAACGATGTATAAATCCAAAGGTTGGACATTGCTCCATTTCATAAGAAAGCCATATGAGATATGAGTGCATATTAGTGGATGCTTGTTAGAAAAAAGTTCACTGAAGACCCACCCAAAGAATCCACTAGATAGCTAAAGTGGCAAGTTCTCAAGATTACGCTAGTGTATATAATTAGTCATTTGACCTGATAATCCATGGTAATCTTATGTTTAGGTCTTTATACCTTGAATCTTCCTTGACCACTTAGTGGGTCTTCTAGGTTGAGATTGGGTATGGGTACTTAGACATGAAGGTTTGTGAGATCAAAGATAGGATTGTGAAGGGTTAGTGTATCTCTTATGTATTCTATAATGATCTATTCTAGGAAATCCTTGGCCAGGTAATACGACAATTTAGAAAAGGAGTTTTTTAAAGATGAGGTCATAAAGTGAAATTGAACATTAGGAATAGAAACATAGTTATTATGAGGTACTTAGACATGAAGGTTTATGAGATTAAAGATAGGATCTATCTCCTCGTCATTGTGAAGGGTGAGTGTCTATCTCTTATGTATTCCATAATGATCTATTCTAGGAAATCCTTGGCCAAGGTAATATGACAATTTAGAAAAGGAGTTTTTTAAAGATGAGGTCATAAAGTGAAATTGAACATTAGGAATAGAAACATAGTTATTAAGACTACTAGGGAATAGAAACATAGTTATTAAGAATAGAAACATAGTTATTATGAGGTACTTAGACATGAAGGTTTGCAAGATTAAAGATAGGATATGTCTCCTCGTCTTTGTGAAGGGTGAGTGTCTATCTCTTATGTATTTTATAATGATCTATTCTAGGAAATCCTTGGCCAAGGTAATATGATGATTTAGAAAAGGAGTTTTTAAAGATGATGTCATAAAGTGAAATTGAACATTGGGAATAGAAACATAGTTATTAAGACTATTAGGGAGCCGACAAATATCTTGCCTTAGGCCTTTTTGGGAGTTAGGAAACTAATGGACCATATTTACATGGTAAGCGTAGAGCTAGAATGGTTTGCCAAGAGCATATTCATTTTGACCAATTAGTTGTACTCCATGGGCTTGAGGCTAGACATCGATCATGGAGATTGAGTACTTTTCAATTAATAAAGATTAATTGAAAGAGTTATTAGTTTAAATGAGTTTAAACTAATGTGAATATTTCGATATTCAAAATATCACAAGAGTTGTATGCCTATGTCCAACGAATAAGATAACCTAATAAGTCACACACAAAAGCCTAAATAAAGTTCTATTTGTTGGGAGAAATATTCTAAGGAGTTAAAAATTCATCTAGACCATTTTTGTGGAGAAAATCAGTTGGTTAAATTTTTATTCATCTTGGTTTGATCAATTTAATTGTTAAATTGATCTTAATAATTTAAGGGGTTAAATTAGACCAATTAAATTAAGGAGTTAATTTAATTGTTTCCACATGACTATCAATTGGCCAAGTTAACTTATGGAGTTAAGTTAAAAATAACCAGCTTAAAGAGTTAAGCTAATTGACTTAAGAGTTGAGTCAAAGATTAACTAATTAAATTAAAGTGTTTAATTTAATTAAAATTAAGAATCAATTTTGGAGGAAAAAATCAAAATGAAGAGTTCATTTTGAGTGCATTATAATTTATTTGGATGACATTTCATGAGATGAAATGAAAATTCCAAATGAAATTCAAATGCACATTAAATTCACTTGCAACTTGCTTGCAAGTTGGCAAGCAAATTGGTGCCAACCTTGAGAATGGTGTGATGTAACCATAGCAACAGACCTTCCCTCCATATATATATATATATATATAAAGAGAGAGAGAGAGAGAGAGAGAGACCGGCCAACAGACATGTGAATACAAGAATTCTAAATCTAATTGTTAGATTCTCTCTTTTCCTCCAATTTTGTATGTGTTGCTTTATGTGTTGAAGCTTCATATTTTTCTTCATCTCTTACCTCCAAAATTCGGACTATTCATACTGCAATCTCTCCTTTTTTTACAGCTAACATAGAAGAGATTTAGATTGTCCATTGGTGTGTAGATCTTATCATTAGAGGCAAAACACTTGATTTGCTTGCCTTTTGGAGATCCTTTGTTTAGGCAAAAACTTGGAGACATTTCTGGAGCAACTTCGGATTTTCTAATTTAGCTAAAATTTTTACTAAAGGTTCATCAAGGTGTTGGTGATCTTGTGTCCAAAATTTCAACCGATTCAAAGGTGTTTTTGTTGGGCAAAGGTTGTCTACAAGCTACTGCACCAGGGGAGACTGCATAGAATGAGTCTTCATCTCTTTGGTTGGAATTTACTCTCTAGGTAATTTTCTGACCTTAATCTACTTTAGTGGCATGAATTAGATCCTTAGGGAGGTGTAATCATGTTTGATTTCGGTTTTTATGTGTTTTATGATTGGATCCTTGGCTTACACCTTTCAATTAGAATATTTCAATTCATCAACAAAGAAGCCACATACAAGATCAATCAAACACTCAAATTCATGAATTGAATCAAGTATTTGGTGATAATGATCAATTCATCACATGAATCAATCCACCAAAAATATAAATTAAAGCATGAATTAGGCTCCGATACCAGTTGAAGTAAGGAGTAGCCCAAGGATCCAACTATAAAACCAAAAATAGGCTAAATAAAACTTATCTACTTCTCATCCAAGGATCTAGTGATGCTACAATAAGGATTTAGTGAAGTAAGGAATAGCCCAGGGATCCAATTATAAAACCAAAATAAGTTAGAAAAAACTTGTCTATTCCTCATCCTAAGGATCTAATCATGTAATTAAATAGATTTAATGGCAGAAAAATAACCTTGAATGCTTAGTCCTAGGAAAATATGGATGACAAGTATGAACTCTTCTAAACTTGCAATCGTGGCACATTAGAGAGGCAACAACAATTGCCCAAGCAAATCAACTCTGATTAAACTGAAATTTGGATTGAAATACCACAACACACTTGAGGATCTCTAGTAAAAATTTCAGCAAAATCCAAAATCAGCAAAGCCTCCAAATCAGCCTCCAAAATGACTACACCACAGTGGATCTTCAAGACCAAAGCTCCTCAAGTGTGAAGCCTCTAATGTTATGATCCACCCACCCAAGGAGAGCTCCAATATTTCTCTAATCAACTTGATCACTAGAAGAAGAAAGTGTAGGAGGACAAAAAATATGGAGAGAAAACGTGAGCCTTGTGCGAAACTTCAACACATGATTAAATCTCACTCTTATTTATAGATTGGGAGGTGTGATGCAAGTTGGCATCATGCCCTCCATGAGGTGGCGTGCCAAGTTGGCAATCCACTTATATGTGAAATGTGAATTTCACTTGCATTTGGATTTACTTTGATTCTACATTTCATCTCATGAAATATCTTTCAAATTAATCTCAAATTAACCTCAAATGAATTCCTTCATTTGAATCACCCTCCAAAATTAATAATTCTTACATTAATTAAATTAACTCTTTAGTTTAATTAATTAAATTGACTTAACTCTTTAAGACATCTAACTAAACTCTTTAAGCTAGAAAGTTTCAACTTAACTCTTTAAGTTAACTTGACTAATTAATAGTCATATGGCACCAATTAAATTAACTTCTTAATTTGATTGGTCTAATTTAACTCCTTAAATTATGTTGATCAATTTAACAATTAAATTAATTAAGCCAAAATGACTAAAAATTTAGCCAATCGATTTTCTCCACAAAAACGGTCTAGGTGAATTTTCTAACTCATTAGAAAATTTCTCCCAACAAATAGAACTTCATTTAGGCTTTTGTGTGTGACCCATTAGGTTCTCCCATTCATTAGATATAGGCTCACAACTCTTGTGACATTTTGAATATCAAAATATTCGTATTAGTTCAAACTCTTTTAAACTAATAACTCTTTCAATTAATCTCTATTAATTGAAGAGTACCCAATCTCCATAGTTGATGTCTAGCCTGAAGCCCATGGAGCTCAATTAATTGGTTGAAATGAATATGCTCTTGGTGAACGATTCTAGCTCTACGCTTACCATGCAAATATAGTTCTTCCGTTTCCTATCTCACAAAAGAGGCCTAAGGTAATATATTTGCTGGCTCCCTAATAGCCTCAACAACTATGTTTCTATTCCTAATGTTCAATTTTCTTTATGACCTCATCTTTCATAAACTCTTTTTCCAAATTGTCATACTACTTTGGCCAAGGATTTCCTAGAATCAATCATTATATAATACATAGAAGATGCACTTGTCCTTCACAATGATGAGGAGACAAATCCCATATTTCATCTCATAACCTCCATATCTAAGTACCTCATACCTAATTTCAACCTAAAAGATCCGTTAAGCGGTCAAGAAAGAGTCAAAGTATAACAACCTAAACACAAGGTTACCATGGATCCTCAGGTCAAAGGACTAATTATATACACTAGCATAATCTGGAGAACTTGCCACTACCGACTTGCCACTTCTGCTATCTAGTGGATTATCCAGGTGGGCCTTTAGTGAACATGTTATCTAGCAAGTACCTACTAACATGCACCCATGTCTAGCATAGATTGCTCATGAAATGGAGCAATCTCCAACTCTTTGGATTTATGCATCATTAGTGTAAGTCTATCCGAATCTTAGATGTCCCATCCCATAAGATTTTATGACTTGAAATATTTAAAATCACGATCATGTAACACTTATTTCATGATCACTTTCCGGAGGGCAACCAAGTCCCATAATCATGTGATTTAGGGGCTTCAACCAAATGCTAGTGAAGTAAAATAAGCATAAGATGAAGATAACCATTTATTATGGATATTATTTAATTAAGATTGTATCACGAGTCAAATAGTTTACATGCCAATCTAGTTGGCTGTAGGGCACTATTCTAATATTAGATTTGGAAAATACCTTCATCACAAAAAATCCAAAGGTTGAAAGTGGATGGCACCAATGAACACTTCAAAGTGCCAATCCACGCACTACAGAATCAAGCCAAGACTTGAGTGACCAAATCAACTCGAAATAAGTTGAAAATTTGTAGAGATCTCCTCAACACCCTTGGGAACTTCTAGTTAACATTTCAGCCAAATCCAAATACAGCAAGGCATCCAAATCTATCTCCAAAATCATTGGACAGTAGTGGATCTTCAAGAGCGAAAGCTCCCCAAATGTGGAACCTCTAATTTTATGATCAACACACCCAATGAGAGCTCATATCTATCTCTAATCAGTTAGAGAACTAAATGACGAAGGAGAGAAAGGGCCAAAATATAGAGACAATTTGGGGAGGAATGTGTGAAACTTCAACACATGAGTGAATCACACTTTTTGGAGGGAAAAATGGAATCCCGCATCACATGTGTCACAATGGCCGGACAACTCTCTATATTTATAGAGTTCATGGTGTGATGCAAGTTAGTGTCACACCTTCCATGAGGTGGTATGCCAAGTTGACAATCCACTTGTATGTGAAATGTAAATTTCACTTACATTTAGATTTAATTTGAATATACATTTCATCTCATGAAATATCTACCAAATTAATTCCAAACTAACCGCAAATGAACTCCTTCATTTCAATTTTCTATTGGAACAGTGCCCTGCAAGCTAATTAGATTAGCATGTAAACTATTTCACTTGTGATACAATCTTGATTGAATAATATTGATTAAATGGCCATTTTCATTTTATAAGCGCTTATAGTTACTTCATTGACATTTGGTTGAAGCCCTTAGATCACACAAGACTAAGGGACTTGGTCACACACTGTGTGGTGCATCATGAAATTAGTCTTACACGGTCGTAATCTTAAAATTTTGAAGTCATGAGATCTTACAAGACAGGATATCTAAGATCTAGATAGACTTACACTAACGATGCATAAATCTAAGGATTGGATGTTGCTCCATTTCATGAGCAATACCACATGAGATATATGTGCATATTAGTGGGTGCTTGATAGAGAACACTGTACTGAAGGCTTGCCTAGAGAGTCCACTAGATAGCCGAAGAGACAAGTCGGCAGTGGCAAGTTCTCTAGCTTATGCTAGTGTATATAATTAGCCTTTTATCCTGAGCATCCATGGTAACCCTGTGTTTATGTTCTCATGCTTTGACTCTTCTTTGGCCACGTAGCAGGTCATTCGGGTAGTGATTGGGCATGAGCTACTTAGATATAGATGTTTGTGAGATCCAAGATAGGATTCGACTCTTCGTCATTGTAAAGAGCCAGTACATCTCCTATGTATTTTATAATAATCAATTCCAAAAAATGCTTGTGCAAGGTAGTATGACAATTTGGAAAAAAAAAATTTCAAAGATAAGTTGATAAAGGGGCATCGAACATTAGGAATAGAAATATAGTATTGAGGCTATCAAAGAGCCGACAAATATCTTGCCCTAGGCTTTTTTCGGGAGATAAGAAATGGAAAGACCGTATTTTCATGGTCGATGTCCAACCTCAAGCCCATGGAGCCCAACCAATTGGCCGAAATGAATGCTCTTAGAGAACTATTATAGCTCTACGGATACTATGCCAATATGGTCCCTCCGTCTCTTATCTCCTGAAAGAGACTAAGGGTAAGATATTTGTTGGCTCCCTAATAGCCTCGATACTATATCTCTATTCCCAATGTTCGATTCCACTTTATGACCTCATCTTTGGAAAACACCTTTTTCCAAATTATCATACTACCTTGCGTAAGGATTTTTTGGAATCAATCATTATAGAATACATAGGGATGCACTCGACTTTAACAACAATGAGGAGTCGGATCCCATCTTAGATCTCACAAACCTCCATGTCTAAGTAAGTCATGCTCAACCTCAACCCAAAAGACCTATTAAGTGGCCAAGGAAGAGTTAAAACATAAGGACCTAAACACAAGGTTACCATGGATCCTCAGGTCAAAGGACTAATTATATGCACTAGTGTAAGCAGGAAAAATTACTATTACCGACTTGACACTTTAGCTATCTAGGGGATTCTCCAGATGGGCCTTCAGTACCTTGTTCCCTAGCATGCATACACATCTCATATAAGATTGCCCATGGAATGGAGCAATATCTAACTCTTTGGATCTATTCATCATTAGAGCAAGTCTATCTGGATATTAGATGCCTTATCTATGAAGATTCTATGACGTGGAAGATTTAAGATCACGACCATATAAGACTTATTCCAAGAGAGAATTCCTTCCCACAGGACATGACATTTAACTCTCTAAGTCCATGGCCTCGAAGACTGACGATGAGAGATAAAGGATGTCGCACAAACCTTTTGTCTCTATTTAGGAGCATAATATATGCAATTCAATATACAAATTACATAGATGAAAACCACATGCAGTATCAAATACCCATGTGGAAGAATTGGTTGTTAAATGCACTTTAATGAATAACATACCCTTCTCAAGAGTATCAAGGTAAGCTTTACAGTTTCTCTTTCAATGCCCCTTTTCACCATAGTGGAAACAATTTGCATCGGTCTTAGCCTTTTCCTTAACTCTCCCAGAACACTTCTCGGGTTGCTTCCCTTTGGAAGAACTTTTTTTCATTTTTCCTCCCTTTCTTGGGCCCCCGAGGCCTTTTAACTTGGAGGTAGAGGCAATCAAGAGAGGCTTTTCCTTTTTCAAGTTCGACTCAGCAGATACAAGCATGTTCACCAATTCGTTAATCTTCACTTCCTGCTTGGACATATTAAAGTTCATGACGACTTGGTCGAACGATGGAGGTAACAACTGTAGAATCAAATTCATGTAAAGGTCATTGTCCATAATCACGTCAAGTTGTCCAAGCTTTTCAATGAGTCCAATCATCTTAAGCCCGTGGTCATGGATACTCGAACTTTCACTCATCCTTGCCCTAAAAAGCTCCTTTGACAAAACGAACCTTTTGTGTCTTGATTGTACACCATACAACTCTTGTAGGTGCACATAGATTTCTCAAGCAAGTTTCATGGGCTCATGAGATTTTTGGAGCTCATTAGTCATGGATGCCATCATGCGACACCTCACTTGTAGATCATCATCTAAAAATTCAGTGAACACTTTACGTGCCTCATCAGAAGGGTCATCACCTAATGTGTCTGGCGGACTTTGATCAAGTACATAAGCCCTCTTCTCGGAGTCAAGAATTATCTTAAGGTTTCTCAACCAATCTTGGAAGTTAGGCTCGGTTAGCTTGTTGGTTTCCAAAAAACTTGCGAGTGGATTTTTAACCATATTGTTTTGAAGATTTCAAAAATCTACAAGAGGCGAAAAAAGAGTATAAGCAAGTGATTAAATTTGATATAGAAAACATGTTCATGGTCTTTAAAACATGTTTTTGTCCCACTGTTTTATCAAATCCTTCACCCTCAAGAAGAATTCGGAAAATCTCATTTCCTAGTGAGAATCAAGATCCTTATGACTTGCTAATGGACCCCCGTGATCGAGCGCCATCCACGAGCAATCAAAAGGTAAGCAACTTTTGCTAATTGCATCTCATGAAATTCTTGATATATTTTGCCTCACTTTTCAAATAGACCCACGTGACCGTGTGCCATCTACACTACTAGGAGTTAAGTCAAACCCACCAATCATTCTTCATCTCAAGACAGCCTCACGTCATCCCCCGTGACCGAGTGCCAACGCGTGAGGGTTTTTGAATCAAAGATACATCTCATGCTAAGTGTATGCTCACAGCTTTTCTCCTAAGTGTGACCCCTGTGACTGAGTGCCATCACACAAAATCGGTAGCATCCCATGGCATACACTTTTGGTGGAAGGCTTAGATTAATTAAAACTCCTTTAATTTGTATCCATTTTGACTTAATATTTGAAAAATACTTAGACATTCTATGGGAAGCGTAAATAAGTAAATGCGCCTAGCATGCTTCTAGGGTGGGATGACTATGAGCCTAACCAAGTGATGTAGTACTTAGAGCTATAGGTGCATCACTTGGTTGATTTTAAGTGGGTGGATTAAACTAAGCTATTACATGAGTGTATCCCATACATTCATGGGTCTTCAAGCCTCATTGGGTCCTTCTTACTCCTTGTAATTTTACAAGAGAAAGAAAACCTCACTTCTAGTGATTCTGCTCTCATAACTTTTACAAGACAGAACAAGAGGCATGCAAGCCCCATTTAATACAACTCATTTCAACAACTTGAAATAAATAAAATCAATATTAAAGGCTCATGATCATCCCCATTCATTCATCATCCATTCAACATTTAAATGAACAATAAATGAACCAACAATTGACATTCAATTACAACAATTAAGTGCTAATCAAATTAACAAATAATTGGCCATGCAAAAACAAGCATAACGCTTATGCATCATATTTTTGCCACAATTGGAGGCCAACTTTAACAAGTTTTAAAAGTAACCAAAAAGGGTCCAACACAATCCTGAGGCCTTGCACAACATTTGTGCAACCAATGTGAGTGTTTCAAAACAAGCTTGGTCACCAAAGGAACCAAAGAAAAAGCTCAAAACCCATCCCAAACCCAACTAGGGGCCGCTGGCCAAGGTTTGCTTACTGCTGGGCAGTAGCTCTCGGCCACTGCCTTGTTGTGGGCTGCCATGGGCCGGCAGCACCCCTGTTTCGGGGTTCAAGGCCGAGTCAAGCCATTTTTGGCTCAACTTCTGTGCACCAACATTTTTAGAACAACTTCTAAACATCAAAACACACAACATACGATGAAATTTCAGATTAAAACACCTTTTAAAACTGAAATATCAAGTGCCAAAAAAAGCTTGAAAAACAAGTTTAAGTAAGAATCATATTCTTCAAAAATCTCCAATTATATCCAATCCAATTGGACCCAAAAATAACCAAAAAAACTTAAGGCCATACACAACATGCTATATCATAATATAACATCTACCAATGCCAAAAAAAAATTTTAACATTAGCAAAAATGAATTAAAACATACCCATCATTTGAATTTACAATTAAAGCACATAGTAGTATGATTCAATCCATTAATCAAGGTGCCACAAGAAAGATCATCCATACACTCCAACCCATCATATGGATCGAGTACATGGTGATTTCAATCTGTTCTTCACAAGAACCAACCATCGAAGCCAAGAAAAATCTAAATCCATGCATGAATATGGCTCTGATACCACTTGAAGGTATGTGTGGCACTAGGATCCAAATATTTCAAAAATAAAACTGAATAAACTAGCCCACACAACACCCCCACGATCAATACATGCATGGAATTCATATTCAGAAAGGGAAAAATACCTGGGTGGTGACAGAAAATCGAAGAGCAAGAGAAAACTTTTGAAAACCATCAAACTGTCTCTTCACCGGTGCAGCAAGATCACCACCGATTTTCCCTTGGATAGACTCCTCCGTTTATGCTGAAATTTTTACAGGAACTCCTAAATCCTTTGAATATTCTTCAGTCCAAAATTCATCCCAATGGGAATGCCAGAGGTCCTCCCAGAACTAGCAAAAAATGGCTGCCAAAAAATTGCTCCGGCCAAGAGCAAAAGCGACCAAATTAGATTGCCTCTAATGTAAAAGTCCACACACCAAATCTATGACCTATTCTATAAAGAATGGCTAGAATATCTTCATAGAATGAGGGTAGGAAGGCTGGGAAGGAGGAGGAGGAGGATGTTGGAGAGAATAATGGGATGCTAACAAATTAGATTCCCACTAGACAAAATGTGGGGAGAAATCACACTAGTCATGCACACACTTGCTCTCTCTCTTTTCCTCACTTGGACGGACACACTCCTATATCTATATATAGGAGTGGTCTATGAACATCCCCAAGGAGATTATGCCAAGTGTCCTTGCCAAGGTGACCACTAACTAGTAATTAGTGAATAAGAATATTAATTGAAGCATAAACTTCATCTTATGAAATGTCTTGCAATTAAATTTCAATTCACATTAAATGAACCATTTACTTAATTATTCTTCCAAAAATAATCCTCCAACTAAATTAAATTAAAAACTTTAATTAACCAATAATAGTTTGACTTAACTCTTAAGTCAAAAATGCTTAACTATTTAAGCTAGTCAAAGTCAATTTAACCCTTAAATTAATTTTGACCAATTAATAGTCATGTGACATCAATTAATTAACCCTTAATTAATTTATCTTAATTTAACTCTTAAATTAATTTGACCAATTTAACATTTAAATTGATCAAGTCAAAATGACAACAATTTTGCCTCCTCCAAAACGATTATGAATTTTCTAACTCTTAGAAAACTCTACTTCCTTCAATTGACCATGTCATTGGCTTTTGTGTGTGACCCATTAGGTTCTACCATTAATTGGACATTGGCTCACAACTCATTGTGACTTTTGGAATATCTAATATTCACATTAGTTTAAACTCCTTTAAACTAAGCGACTTGATTCAATTAATCTCATTAATTGAAGAGTACTCAATCTCCATGGTCGATGTCCAACCTCAAGCCCATGGAGCCCAACTAATTGTCCGAAATGAATGCTCTTGAAGAACCATTCTAGCATTACGCGTACCATGCAAATACAGTCCTTTCGTCTCCTATCTCCCAAAAGAGGCCTAGGGCAAGATATTAGTCGGTTCCCTAATAACCTCAATACTGTGTTTCTATTCTTAATGTTCAATTCCCTTTGTGACCTAATCTTTGGAAATGCCTTTCCAAATTATTGCATCACCTTGTACAAGGATCTCTTGGAATCGATCATTATAGAACATATAGGAGATGCATTCGCCCTTCACAAAAGACGAGGAGTCGGATTCCATCTTGGATGTCACAAACGTCCATGCCAAGTAGCTCATACCTAATCTCAACCCGGAAGACCCACTATGTGGTCAAGGAAGAGTCACAACATGAGGACCAGACACAAGGTTACCATGGATCCTCAGGTTAAAGGACTAATGATATACACTGGCATAAGCGGGAGAACTTGCCACTACCGACTTGCCACTTGAGCTATCAAGTGGATTCTCCAAGCGAATCATCAGTACCTTGTTCCCTAACAAGCACCCATATCTCATATAGTTGCTCATGGAACGGAACAATGTCCAACTCTTGGATTATGCATCGTTAGTGCAAGTCTATCCGGATCTTAGATGCCCTTATTCTCGTAAGATCCTATGACTTGGAAGGTTTAAGATCACGACCATGTGAGACTTATTCCATGGTCATCAAACCAAGTCCCATAGTCTTGTGTGATCTAAAGGCTTCATCCAAATGCCAGTGAAGTAAATGAAGAGCATATGATGAAGATGGCCATTTGATGAATATCATTCAATTAAGATTGTCTTACAATGAAATAGTTTACAAGGCCAATCTAATTGGCTTGCTGGGCACTATTCCAACAATCTCCCACTTGCCCTAAAGCCAATGCCCTGTGGCCTTGAGACCCATCTTCTCAAGATGTCCTTCAAAGACCTTTTGCAATAGGGGTTTTGTCTGTGGATCTGCTATATTCTCTTCCGATGCAACTCTCTCCACTCGGATGTCGCCTCTATCAATGATCTCCGGGATCAAATTATATTGCTTCAAAATGTGCTTGGATCGCAGATGAGATCTCGACTCTTTAGCTTGCGCTACTGCCCCATTGTTGTCGCAGAAGAAAACTACTGGCTCAACAATGTAAGGTACCATATTCAACTCTTGAATGAAGTTTTTCATCCAAACACCATCCTTTGCAGCTTCCAAAGCTGCAATATACTCTGCTTCAGTGGTTGAGTCGGTCGTGGTGCCTTGTTTGGAACTCTTCCAACACACCGCGCCGCTATTGAGGTAAAATATAAATCCAGAAATGGATTTGAGGTCATCTACATCGGATTGAAAACTTGAATCCGAAAACGCTTCGAATTTCAATTCTCCATTGCCGTATGCCAAGAACATGTCCTTAGTTCTTCTCAAGTACTTAAGGATTGCTTTTACGGCTATCCAGAACATATCCTTACTCTCACCGGGATTGAATTGGAACCTACTCATAACACTTAGCGAGTGTGCCACATCCGGTCTAGTACATTGCGCTGCATATATTATGCTTCCTATGGCGAAGGTATAAGGTATGTGGGATATTCTTCACTTCTCCTCCTCAGTTTTGGGGGCCATAGACTTTGAGAGATAAATGACATGTCCCATGGGAAGGAATCCCCTCTTGGATTCTTCCATACTAAACCTCTTTAGTATCTTGTCAATGTACGGAGTTTAGGAAAGCCTCAGTATCCTCTTCGATCTATCTCTATGGATATGTATTCCCAATATGTAAGATGCTTCTCCCAAATCCTTCATGGAGAATTGTGTAGATAACCATACTTTAGTACACTATAACATTCCTACTTCATTCCCAATGAGAAGGATGTCATCGACATAAAGCATAATAAACTGTACTGAACTCCCACTAGATTTCTTGTACACACAAGATTCATACATATTTTTGACAAAGCCAAACAATTTGACCATTTTGTCAAAACGTATGTTTCAATTTTGGGACGTTTGTTTTAACCCATAAATGGATCTCTGGAGTTTGCAAACCTTTTGCTCACTCCATTTGGTTATAAAACCTTGTGATTGCTCAATGTAAATTTTTTCTTCAATGTCACCATTGAGGAAAGTGGTTTTAACATCTATTTGCCATATCTCATAGCCATAATATGCGGCTATGGCAAGTAAGATCCGAATGGACTTAGGCATAGCAACCGGTGAAAAAGTTTCCTCGAAATCGATATTGGGTCTTTGAGTGTAACCTTTTGCCAGTAGCGGTGCCTTAAAAGTCACCACTTCTCTATCTACTCCAAGCCTTAAAAGATCCGAATGGGAACTATTCCCTCTGGTGGATCTACCAAAGTCCTACTTTGTTTGAGTACATGGAGTCCATTTTGGATCTCATGGCTTCTAGCCAATATCCCGAATCTATGTCCAACATAGCTTCCTCATAGGTCTTTGGATCACTATCCAACTAACCCGTCTTATGAAGAAATCCAAACCTTTCGGGTTGCTTCTTGATCCGGTCAGACCTTCTTAAAGGGTGTGTACAAGGTTCTAATTCGGTATTTGTTTCCACTTCTTGTGGGATTTCTTGATCATCTTGAACTTCATCGATTTTAATGACAACACCATTTCTATCTAATAGAAATTCTTTTTCCAAAAAGTGGGCGTTTCTTGAAACAAACACCTTTTGTTCCGAGGGATTGTAAAAGTAATAACCCATAGACTCTCTTGGGTATCCCACAAATTTGCACAAGGTGGATCTACTATCCGACTTATCTCCCACTGTTCGTCTCACGTAGGCGGGAGATCCCCAAACTTTCAAATAATGGTAAGAAGGTGCTTTGCCATGCCATATCTCATATGGTGTCTTTGGCACAGATTTTGAAGGTACTACATTTAGTAGCCTCGCTGCCGTTTCTAAGACGTATCCTTAAAAGGATATAGGTACATTGGAAAAACTCATCATGGAACGTACAATGTCCAACAAGGTACGGTTTCTCCTTTTGGCTACTCCATTATGTTAGGGTGTGCCGAGTGGAGTCTATTGTGAAAGAATCTCATTCTCTTTTAGATAATCTAAAAATTCGATACTTAAGTATTCACCTCCTCGATCCGATCAAAGATTTTTAATACTAAGTCCCTTTTGCTTTTCTATTTCATTATTGTACTCTTTGAACTTTTCAAAGGCCTAGGACTTGTACTTCATAAGATACATATATCCGTACCAACTATAATCATCAGTGAAAGTGATGAAGTAGGAATAACCTCCTCTCCCACTAATTCTTAGTGGTCCACAAACATCCGAATGGATCAAATCTAATAGATGTATGGTTCGCTCCGTTTGTCCTACAAATGGAGTTTTGGTCATTTTTCCCTTTAAACAAGATTCACAAGTAAGAAAGTTATCAATGCCATTAACATTTAGTGCTTTGAGCGCTTCAAACTTGGTCATCCTATTTTTAGAGATATGACCAAGTCTTGTATGCCATAACATGGCATTTTCTTCGATATCTAGCTTCATTTTATTCGATTGAATGTGCATAAGTGAAGGTTGGGAATCAAGTATGTATAATCCATTCATTAGTGTACCTTTAGCAATTAAAGAACCATTCTTTAACGCCATCGATGTCCCATTCGATATAGAAAAATCGTATCCTTCATTATCAAGAACGGGAATTGATATGATGTTCTTAACAAGATGGGGTACATAATAAACTGGATCTAATACAATTTTAGCATTCCCCAAGTCTAACTTGATTATGCCTTGGAAAGTGGCCGCAACAGCCGCTCCATTTCCTAGGCGGAGGATCATATCCCCTTCACAAAGTCCATTTCTTCTTTCCATACCCTATAACAAATTACATAGATGAGAACCGCATGCGATATCAAATACCCATGTGGAAGAATTGGTTGTTAAATGCACTTCAATGAATAACATACCCTTCTCAAGAGTATCAAAGTAAGCTTTACAGTTTCTTTTCTAATGCCCCTTTTCACCACAGTGGAAACAATTTGCATTGGTCTTAGCCTTTTTCTTAACTATCCCAGAACTCTTCTCAGCTTGCTTCCCTTTGGAAGAACTTTTCTTCCCTTTTTCTCATCTCCTTAGGCCCCTATGGCCTTTTGACTTGGAGGTGGAGGCAATCATGAGAGGCTTTTCCTTTTTCAAGTTCGACTCGGTAGACACAAGCATGTTCACCAATTCATTAATCATCACTTCCTACTTGGACATATTAGAGTTCATGACGAATTGGTCGAACGATGGAGGTAACGACGGTAGAATCAAATCCATGTAAAGGTCATTGTCCATAATCACGTCAGGTTGTCCAAGCTTTTCGATGAGTCCAATCATCTTAAGCCTGTGGTCATGGACACTCGAACCTTCACTCATCCTTGCTCTAAAAAGCTTATTTGACAAAGCGAACCTTTCGTGTCTTGATTGTACACCATGCAACTCTTGTAGGTGCACATAGATTTCTTGAGCATATTTCACGTGCTCATGAGATTTTGGGAGCTCATTAGTCATGGATGTCATCATGAGACACTTCAATTGTAGATTATCATCTAAAAATTTAGTGAACACTTCACGTGCCTCATCAGAAGAGTCATCAACTAATGTGTCTGGCAAACTTTGATCGAGAACATAAGCCCTCTTCTTGGAGTCAAGAATTATCTTAAGGTTTCTCAACCAATCTTGGAAGTTAGACCTGGTTAGCTTATTGGTTTCGAAAATACTTCTAAGTGGATTTTTAACCACATTGTTTTGAAGATTTCAAAAATCTACAAGAGGCGAAAAAAGAGTATAAACATGTGATTGAATTTGATATAGAAAACATGTTCACGGTCTTTCAAGTATGTTTTTCTCCCACTATTTTATCAAATCCTTCACCCCCAAGAAGAATTTGGGAAATCTCATTTCGTAGGGAGAATCAAGATCCTAATGACTTGCCAATGGAACCCCGTGACCGAGTGCCATCCACGAGCAATCAAAAGGCAAACAACTTTTGCTAATTGCATCTCATGCAATTCTTGATATATTTTGCCTCACTTTTCATATAGACCCACGTGACCGTGTGCCATCTACACTACTAGATGTTAAGCCAAGCCCACCAATCATTTTTCATCTCAAGATGGCCTCACGTCGTCCCCCGTGACCGAGTGCCAACACGTGAGGGTTCTTGAATCAAAGATACATACCATGCTAAGCGTATGCTCACAGCTTTCCTCCTAAGTGTGACCCAAGTGACCGAGTTCCATCACATAAAATCAGTAGCATCCCATGGCTTACACTATTGGTGGAAGGCCTGGATTAATTAAAACTCTTTTAATTAGTATCCATTTTTACTTAATATTTGAAAAATAGTTAGACATTCTAAGTGGGGGATTTTTTCTTGCAAAGATCTCATCATTTTTATCTTCTTATTTAGGTTCTCTATATCCTAGTCATGCATCTCATACATCAATAGGATATGGAAAGTGTAAATAAGTAAATGCGCCTAGCATGCTTCTAGGGTGGGACGACCATGAGCCTAACCAAGTGATGCACTTTGAGCCATGTGTGCATCACTCGGTTGATTTTAAGTAGGTGGATTAATCTAAGCTATTACATGAGTGTATCCCATACATTCATGGGTCTTCAAACCTCCTTGGGTCCTCTTTACTCCTTGCAATTTTACAAGAGAAAGAAAACCTCACTTCTAGTGATCTATTCTCATAACTTTTACAAGATAGAACAAGAGGCATGCAAGCCCCTTTTAATACAACTCATTTCAACAACTTGAAATAAATAAAATCAATATTAAAGGCTCATGATCATCCCCATTCATTCATCATCCATTCAACATTTAAATGAACAATAAATAAACCAAGAATTGACATTCAATTCGAACAATTAAGTGCTAATCAAATTAACAAATAATTGGCCAAGCAAAAACAAGAATAATGCTTATGCATCATATTTTTGCCAAAATTGGAGATCAATTTTAACAAGTTTTAAAAGCAACCAAAAAGTATCCAACGCAATCTTGAGGCCTTGCACTACATTTGTGCAACCAATGTGAATGATTCAAAACAAGTGTGGTCACCAAAAGAACCAATGAAAAAAGCTCAAAACCCGTCCCAAACCCAACTAGGGGCTGCTGGCCGAGGCTTGCTCACTGCTGAGCAGTAGCTCTCGGCCACTGCCTTGCTGTGGGCTGCCATGGGCCGGCAGCACCCCTGTTTTGGGGTTCAAGGCCGAGTCCAGCCATTTTTCGCTCAACTTTTGTGCACCAAGATTTTTAGAACAACTTCTAAACATCAAAACACACAACATATGAAGAAATTTCAGATTAAACCACCTTTTAAAACTGAAATATCAAGTGCCCAAATAAGCTTGAAAAACAAGTTTAAGCAAGAATCATATTCTTCAAAAATCTCCAATTATATCCAATCCAATTGGACCCAAAAATGACCAAAACAACTTAAGGCCATCCATAACATGCTATATCATAATATAACATCTACCAATGCCAAAACAAAATTTTAACATTACCAAAAATGAATTAAAACATACCCATCATACGAATTAACAATTAAAGCACATAATAGCATGATTCAATCCATTAATCAAGGAGCCACAAGAAAGATCATCCATACACTCCAACCCATCATATGGATCGAGTACATGGTGATTTCAATTAGTTCTTCACAAGAACCAACCATCCAAGCCAAGCAAAATCTAAATCCATGCATGAATATGGCTCTGATACCACTTGAAGGTATGTGTGGCACTAGGATCCAAATATTTCAAAAATAAAACTGAATAAACTAGACCACACAACACCCCCAGGATCAATACATGCATGGAATTCATATTCAGAAAGGGAAAAATACCTGGGTGATGACAAAAAATCGAAGAGCAAGAGAAAACTCTTGAAAACCATCAAACTGTCTCTTCACCGGCACAGCAAGATCACCACCGATTTTCCCTTGGATGGACTCCTCCGTTTCTGATGAAATTTTTACAGGAACTCCTAAAGCCTTTGAAGATTCTTCAGTCCAAAATTCATCCCAATTGGAACACCAGAGGTCCTCCCAGAACTAGCAAAAAACGGCTGCCAGAAAATTGCTCCAGCCAAGAGCAAAAGCGACCAAATTAGATTGCCTCTAATGTAAAAGTCCACACACCAAATCTATGGCCTATTCTATAAAGAATGGATGGAATATCTTCAGAGAATGAGGGTAGAAAGGCTGGGAAGGAGGAGGAGGAGGAAGTTGGAGAGAATAACGGAATGCTAACAAATTAGATTCCCATTGCACAAAATGTGGGGAGAAATCACACTAGTCATGCACACACTTGCTCTCTCTCTTTTCCTCACTTGGCCGGCCACACTCCTATATCTATATATAGGAGTGGTCCATGAACATCCCCAAGGAGATGATGCCAAGTGTCCTTGCCAAGGTGGCCACTAACTGGTAATTAGTGAATAAGAATATTAATTGAAGCACAAATTTCATCTTATAAAATGTCTTGCAATTAAATTCCAATTCACATTAAATGAACCATTCACTTAATTATTCTCCCAAAAATAATCCTCCAACTCAATTAAATTAAAAACTTTAATTTAACCGATAATAATTTGATTTGACTCTTAAGTCAAAATGCTTAACTATTTAAGCTAGTGAAAGTCAATTTAACCCTTAAATTAATTTTGACCAATTGATAGTCATGTGACATCAATTAATTAACCCTTAATTAATTGATCTTAATTTAACTCTTAAATTAATTTGACCAATTTAACATTTAAATTGATAAAGTCAAAATGACTACAATTTTGCCTCCTCCAAAACAGTTATGAATTTTCTAACTCTTAGAAAACTCTACTTCCTTCAATTGACCATGTCATTGGCTTTTGTGTGTGACCCATTAGGTTCTACCATTCATTGGATATTATCTCACAACTCATTGTGACTTTTGGAATATCAAATATTCACATTAGTTTAAACTCCTTTAAACTAAGCGACTCGATTCAATTAATCTCATTAATTGAAGAGTACCCAATCTCCATGGTCGATGTCCAACCTCAAGACCATAGAGCCCAACTAATTGGCTGAAACGAATGCTCTTGAAGAACCATTCTAGCATTATGCGTACCATGCAAATACGGTCCTTCCGTCTCCTATCTCCCGAAAGTGGCCTAGGGCAAGATATTGGTCGGCTCCCTAATAACCTCGATACTATGTTTCTATTCTTAATGTTCAATTCTCTTTGTGACCTAATCTTTGGAAATGCCTTTCCAAATTGTCACATCACCTTGCGCAAGGATTTCTTGGAATCGATTATTATAGAACACATAGGAGATGCACTCGCCCTTCACAAAAGACGAGGAGTCAGATTCCATCTTGGATCTCACAAACCTCCATGCCAAGTAGCTCATACCCAATGTCAACCCGAAAGACCCACTAAGTGGTCAAGGAAGAGTCACAGCATGAGGACCGGACACAAAGTTACCATGGATCCTCAGGTCAAAGGACTAATGATATACACTAGCGTAAGCGGGAGAACTTGCCACTACCAGCTTGCCACTTGGGCTATCTAGTGGATTCTCAAGGCTAGTCTTCAGTGCCTTGTTCCCTAACAAGCACCCACTAACATGCACCCTTATCTCATACAGTTGCTCATGGAACAAAATAATATCCAACTCTTGGATTATACATCGTTAGTGCAAGTCTATCCGGATCAAAGATGCCCTTGTTCTCGTAAGATCCTATGACTTGGAAGGTTTAAGATCACAACCATGTGAGACTTATTCCATGGTCATCAAACCAAGTCCCATAGTCTTGTGTGATCTAAAGGCTTCATCCAAATGCCAGTGAAGTAAATGAAGAGCATATGATGAAGATGGCCATATGATGAATATCATTCAATCAAGATTGTCTTACAATGTAATAGTTTACAAGGCCAATCTAATTGGCTTGCTGGGCGATATTCCAACACCAGTATCCTTATTGATCTATCTCTATAGATATGTATTCCCAATACATAGAATGCTTCTCCTAAATCCTTCATGGAGAATTGAGTAGATAACCATGCTTTAGTGCACTCTAACATTCCTACCTTATTCCAGTAAGAAAGATGCCATCGACATAAAGTACAATAAACTATATATTACTCTCACTAGCCTTCATTTACACACACGGTTCATACATATTTTTGACAAAGCTAAATAATTTGACTGTCATGTCAAAACGTATGTTCCAACTTCGAGATGCCTATTTGAGTCCATAAATGGATATCGAGAGTTTGCAAACCTTTTGCTCACTCCTTTTCGATGTAAAACCTTATAGTTGCTCTATATAAATTTCTTCTTCATTGTCTCCATAAAGGAAAACAGTTTTCACATCCATTTGCCATATCTCATAGTCATAATATGTGGCTATGGCAAGTAGAATCCGAATGGAGTTTAGGCATTGTAACTAGTGAGAAAGTTTCCTCGAAGTTAATACTAGGTTTTTGAGTATAAATTTTTTCCTACTAGTCGCGCCTTAACGGTCGCTACCTCTGCACTGACTCCAAGCTTTCGCTTATAGATCCACTTGCAACCAATGGGAATTATTTTCTTTGGTGGATCTACCAAAGTTCATACTTTGTTAAAGTGCATGGAGTCCATTTTGAATCTCATGGCATCAAGCTAATGTCCCAAGTCTATGTCTAGCATAGCTTTCTCATAGGTTTTTGGATCACTATCGGATTGGCCCGTCTTATGAAGGAATCCGAACCTTTTAGGTTGCTTCTTGATTCATTCCGACCTTCTTGGAGATTGTGTGTAAAGCTCTTGTGCTCATTTGTTTTTACCACTTGTGGGATTTGTTAATCATCTTGAACTTCATCAAGTTCAAAAACAATGCCATTTCTATCTAATAGACATTCCTTTTCTAAAAAGTACGTGTTCCTTGAAACAAACACCTTTTGTTCCAAGGGATAATAGAAGTAATAACCAAAAGACTCTCTTGGATATCCCACAAACTTGCACAAGGTGGATCTACTATCTAACTTGTTTCCCACTGTTCATCTCACGTAGGCAGGAGAGCCCCAAACCTTAAGAAATTAGTAATAGGGTACTTTGCTATTCCACATCTCATGTGACATTTTTGGCACCAACTTTGATGGTACTACATTTAGTAGCATCGCCACCATTTGTAAAGCATATCTGCAATATTAAACATTAATAGCTATGGATTAAAACATACTAATTATATGAATCAACACTTAAAATACATACTAGCATACTTTCAATTCATCAATCAAGAAGCCACACACAACATCATTCAAACACTCCAATCCATCATATGAACCAAGAATTTGGTGATTTTGATCAATCCATCAGATGAATCAATCAATCAAAAAATCTAAATCAAAGCATAATTAGGCTTTGATACCACTTGAAAGCAAGTAAAGTATTAGTATCTAATAATAAAACATCAAAAGTTTAAATAAACTAGTGCTTACAGGCAACCAAGGAGGACGGTGTGATGCCAAGTTGGCACCACACCTTCCTCAAGAGAGGGGGACCGCCAACATGCTTGCAATGCATGCAAGTTGGCAAATTCAAATCTAATTTGAATTTGTTGTGCATTTCAATTACATTTGAAATCTAATTTCAAATTAATTAAATGTCACACTAAAATGATCCTATCATTTGAATTTTTCCTTCAAAATATATTCCTCTCATTAATTAAATTAAATACTTTAATTTAATTAATTAATTCTTGACTTAACTCTTAAGTCAACAACCTTAACTCTTTAAGCTTAATTTTGTTAACTTAACTCTTTAACTAGACCAATTGATGGTCACATGGTACTAAATAATTAGCTCTTTGATTATTGGTCTAATTTAACTCCTTAAATTAGTTGATCAATTTAACACTTAAATTAATTAAGCCAAAATTGACCTCAATTTTCGGTCACCCAAAATCGGTCTCTACGGAGTGAATTTTCTAACACTTAGAAAGTTTCTCCATCACTTAGGAAATGTAATTAGCTTTTGTGTGTGACCCGATAGGTTCTACCATTCATTTGACATGGGCTCACAACTCCTTGTAGCTTTTGAATATCATATATTTCTTTTAGTTTAAACTCTTTTAATTTAATCGACTCAATTCAATTAATCTCCATTAATTGAAGACTACCCAATCTCCATGGTCGATGTTCAACCTTAAGCCCATGGAGCCCAACTAATTGGCCAAAATGACTGCTCTTCAAAAACCATTATAGCTCTACGCGTACCATGCAAATACGATCCTTTTATCTCTTATCTTCTGAAAGAGGAAAAATATTTGTTGGCGCCTTAATAGCCTCGATACTATATCTCTATTCCCAATCTTTGATTCCAATTTATGACCTCATATTTAGAAAATTCTTTTTCCAAATTATCATACTACTTTGCGCAAGGATTTCTTGGAATTGATCATTATAGAATACGTAGGAGATGTGCTCACCCTTCACAATGACGAAGAGTCAAATTCCATCTTGGATCTCACAAACCTTTTTATCTAAGTAGCTCATGCCCAATCACCACCCGAATGGCCCGCTAGGTAACCGAGGAGGAGTCAAAATATGAGGACCTAAACCTAAGGTTACCGTGGAACCTCAAGTCAAAGGACTAATTATATGCACTAGCGTAAGCAGGAGAACTTGCCACTACCAACTTGTCACTTTGGCTATCTAGTGGATTCTCCGGGTAGGCCTTCAGTACCTTGTTCCCTAACAAGCACTCATTAACATGTATCTATATCTCATATGGGATTGCCCATGAAATGGAGTAATATGCAACTCCTCATATCTATGTCTTCTTAGTACAAGTCCATTCAAATCTTAGATGCCCTATCTCTATAGATCGTATGACCTGAAAGATTTAAGATCATGACCATATAAGACTTATTCAATGATCACCACCCAATGCAGGACCAACTTCCATAGTCTTGTTTGATCTAAGGGCTTCAACCAAATGCCAGTGAAGTAAATATAAACATAAGATGAAGATGGACATATTGATAATATCATTCAATTAAGATTGTATCACAAGTGAAATAGTTTACATCGTCAATCTAATTAGTTTGCAGAGCACTATTCCATCACAAGATGGGATCTAACTTATCAGCTTTGTGAAGGGCGAATGCATCTCATATGGGTTCTATAATGATTGATTCTAAGGAGTCCTTGGCCAAGGCAGTGTGATAATTTGGAAAAGGGTTTTCCAAAGACAAGGTCACAAATAGGAATCGAACATTGAGAATAGATGCATAGTATTGAGGCTATTAAGGAGCTGACAAATATCTTGCGTTGGGCCTCTTTCATAGAGATAGGAGATAGAAGGACTGTATTTGTATGGTACATGTAGAGCTAGAATAGTTCAACAAAAGCATTCATTCGGCCAATTGTTGGACTCCACAGGCTTGAGGTTGGACATCGACCGTGGAGATTATGTACTTTTTAATTAATATAGATTAATTGAATTGAGTCAGTTAGTTTAAAGGAGTTTGAACTAACATGAATATATGATATTCTAAAGTCATAAAGGTTATGACCCA
Organism: Jacaranda mimosifolia; assembly: GCA_018894105.1. Lineage (NCBI taxonomy): Eukaryota > Viridiplantae > Streptophyta > Magnoliopsida > Lamiales > Bignoniaceae > Jacaranda > Jacaranda mimosifolia. Next base: position 33,379,612 of record CM032127.1, on the reverse strand, counting down.
TGTCCAATAAGTGGTAGAACTTAATGGGTCACACACAAAAGCCAATTGAAAATTCTACATGATGAGGGAAATTTTTTAAGCGTTTGAATAATTACCAGGTGATCGAAAATTGAGGGATTCAATTGACACAATTTTTAGTCATTTCAGCTCGATCAATTTAATTGTTGAATTGATCTAATTAATTTAAGGAGTTAAATTAAGACCAATTAAATTAAGTGTTAATTTAATTTGGTGCCACATGACTATCAATTGGTCAAGTTAACTTAAAGAGTTAAGTTAGGTTACTTAATTGTTAAGTTAAAGTTCAATTAAATAAAAGTGAAGAAATGATTTTGGAGGGAACATTTCAAATGAAATGTTCACTTGGTGTGTAATTAGAATTTATTTGGTAGACATTTCGTAAGATGAAATGTAGATTCCAAATGAAATTCAAATTCATCACAAATTCACATGTAACTTGCAAAATGCTTGCAAGTTGGCATGCTTAGGTGGTACCCCTCCTTGAGGAAGGTGTGATGCTGCCTTGACATCACACCATCCTCCTTATATATATATATATATATAGGGGGTGGCCACATAATAGTAGAATTCACACATTTTGCGTATCCAATAGTTAGATTGAAAATTTCCCTCCAAAATTGTGATTCTCCCATGAACTGAGGTTTCACTCTCATCTTCACCTCCCCCTCATTTTCGGCCTCCTACCAGCTCTTTTTCTTCTTAGTTTTTCCATTTGAATTAAGGAGAAAAGGATTGTCCATAGGTGTATGGACTTTGGCAATAGAGGCAAGATGATTTCGGATTGCTTGGCTTTGGCGATCCTCTATTCCAGTAGTAACATTTTGGACTCTATTCGAGGTCTTGCTAGAGGTAAGTTGGCAAAAGTTTGGTCCAGATTTGGCTTGAATCCAAGGTGATTTTCCCGATCAAAAGTTGATCACACCTTGCTGTGCCAGAAGCTATCTGCTTTCAGGAAAGGAAGCACAACTTCAAGTCTTAGTTGGATTTTGCTTGAGCGGTAACAATTTGACCTTAATCCTAATGGGTTACAAACAAAAGCCAATTGCAAATCCTACTTGATGAAGGGGAATTTTCTAACAGTTAGAAATATTCCTTCATGACCAATTTTTGGAGGTAGACGGTTGATGCAATTTATGGTCATTTTTGTTTAATCAATTTAATTGTTAAATTTGTTCAATTACTTAAGGAGTTAAATTTGACCAATTAATTAAGGAGTTAATTATTTGGTACCACATGATGTCAATTGGTTAAGTTAACTTAAGGAGTTAAGTTAACAATAACTTGCTTAAAGAGTTAAGCAAATTGACTTAAGAGTTAAGTCAAAGGTTAATTAATTAAATTAAAGAGTTTAATTTAATTAAAATGAAGAATTATTTTTGGATGAAAAATTGAAATGAAGAGTTCATTTGGTGTGGCATTATAATTTATTTTGATGATATTTCATGAGATAAAATGAAGATTCCAAATGAAATTCAAATGCATAGTTAAATTCACATGCCACTAGTTTGCCAAGTTAAGGAAAGTATGCCACCTTGGCATCATGCCTTCCCTCCCTCTATATATAGATATAGAGAGAGAAGGGGATGGCCACTTAATGTGAATGCATGCAATCTAGATCTTAGATTAGATTCTCTCATTTTCCCTCAAATTTCCCATGTGTTACCTCATGTGTTTAAGTTTCACATTTCTTCATCTCCTACCTATAAGTCAAGCCTTCATCCTTGCATTTATCCTCCTTGTTCTCCACCTAACATTGAGGAGAATTGGATTGTTCATTGGTGTGTGGATCTTATCATTAGAGGCAAAACAATTGGATTGCTAGCATTTTGGAAATCCTCTGTTTAGGCAATAATTTTGGAGCTTCCATTAGAGGTCTTGACAAAATTTTTTGGAGCTTAAACTTTTATTAAAGAATCATCAAGGCGTTGGTGATCGTTTGGCCCAAGTTTCACTCAATTATGAGTTCGTTTGGTTGGACAAAAGTGGCTAGAAATCTGTTGTGCCACTAGAAGACAGAATCAAGGAGTTGATATCTTCTTCCTAGTTTTCCTTTGATTTTGAGCAAATCAAGCTAATCCTCATGCCAAATATGAATCTATGGCATGTTTAGATCCTTGGCTTCATATGTAGCCTAGTTATTTTGGCATTTTTATGCTTTGATAATTGGTTCCTAGCACTACATGTGACTTCAAATGGTATTGGAGCCTTATTCATGCTATGATTTGGATTTTTTTGATTGACTGATCCATGTGATGAATTGATCTATATCTCCAAATACTTGATCCAGCCTATGTATTGGAGTGTTTGAATGATGTTGTATGTGGCTCCTTTGCTTGATGAATTCAAAGCATGATAATGTGTTTCAAGTGTTAATTCATATGATTAGTATGTCTTGATTCATAGTTGCTATTGTTGAATTTTGATTTGGCATTAGTAGATGTTATATGTTGACATATCATGTTAAATTTGACCTTAAGGTGTTTTGGTTATTTTTAGATCCAATATGATTGGAGTTTGTTAGAGATTTTTGAAGAAGGTGATTTTCATTTTTTTTAAAGGTGTTTTAGATTTGAAATTTCATCTATATTGTGTGATTTAATATTTAGGAGGCGTCCTAAATTTTTTGATGCACAAAAGTTGCACAAAAATTCACTTAACTCGGCCAAAACCACAAAAATAGAGAGTTGCCAGCCTTGGCCAAGCGCTGACCAGGCAGCGGGAGTGCCATGCGCTCACCTACCATGTGGCAGTGTGCCCAGGCTAGGTCGATAGTGGATTGTTGTGGTCTAGGCGAGTTTGGAGTGTTGTTTTAGGCTCCTTAAGTAACCAAAAGTGTTTTACTTCACACATAATAGATGCACAAGTATTACGCAAGTTCTCAAAATTATGTTTGATATTTTTGATTGATTTTAAAAACTTGTTAAAGTTAATCTTCAATAATGTTGCATAATTGTTATGCTTGATCTTGCTTGGCCAACTGATTGTTTATGAGATAAGCATTTAATTGTTGGAATTGAATGCTAATTTTAGATTTATTTATTGTTCATTTAATTATTGAATGGATGATGAATGATTAGAGATGATCATGAGCTTTTAATATTGATTTTATTTGTTTCAAGTGTTGAAAAGGGTTGCATTAAATTGGGGGCTTGCATGCCTCTTAATTTCTATCTTGTAAATGTTATGCAAGTATAATCATTAGGAGTGAGTATTTCTTTCTCATGTAAATGTTGCAAGGAGCAAAAAAGACCCATGAATGTATGGGAGATACTTATGTAATAGCTAGATTTAATCAACCCACTTAAAATCAACTAAGTAGTGCGCCTATGGCTCTAAGTGCACTACTTGGTTAAGGCTTATGGTCATCCCACCCTAGGAGCATGCTAGGCGCATTTATTTATTTATACTTTCCATATCCTATTAGTGTATGAAATGCATAGTTTGGATATAGAAAACCTAAATAAGAAGATAAAAATGATGAGATCTTTGCAAGCAAGAAAAACCCTCCACTTAGAATGTCTAAGTACTTTCAAATATTAAGTCAAAATGATAGAAATTAAAAGGATTTTTAATTAATCCAAGCCTTCCACCAATAGAATATGGCATGATGGTGCTACTATCTTTGTGTGATATACATTCGGACATGGAGGCCACACTTAGATGAAAAGTTGTGATCATATACTTAGCATATGATGCACCTACGATTTGAGGCTTCCCACATATTATACACTCGGATACGGGGGACGCTGTGGAGCAGTCTCGAATCAAAGTTTGATTGGTAAGTTTGACTTAACACTTAGTAATGTATAGGTCATCCATCAAGGGGATCTACATGGAAAGTGAGGTAAAATATATCAAGAGTTGCATGGGGATGCAATTAGCAAAAGTTGCTTACCTTTGGATTGTTTATAGATATACATTCTGACATAGGGGTCCACTTGCAAATCCTTAGGGTCTTGATTCTCGCTAGGAAATGAGATTTCACAAATTCTTCTATGAGGTGAAGAATTTGATAAAATGGTGGAATAAAAATATGCTTGAAAGACCATGAATATGTTTTAAATATCAACATTCAATCATATGCTTATACTCTTCTTGTTTACCTCTCGTAGATTTTCGAAATCTTCCAAAAAAATGGCTAAAAATCCCACTCCACATTATTTTGGAAACTAATAAACTCATTAGGCCAAACTTTCATGATTAGTTGAGAAACCTCAAAATTGTTCTAAACTCCGAAAAGATTACATATGTTCTTCATCAAAGTCCACTGACACCTTAGGTGACGATGCCACTAATGAGGCTTGTAAAGTGTTCACCAATTTTATAGATGATCTATAAGCGAGATGTCTCATGATGGCTTTCGTGACCAATGAGCTCCAAAAGAGTCATGAGTATACAAAACATGCTATTGAGATCTATTCACACCTACAAAAGTTGTATGGTGTCCAAACTAGACATGAAAGGTTCGATTTATCTAGAGAGCTTTTCAGGTTAAGGATGGTAGAGGGTTCAAATGTACATGATCACAGGTTCAAGATGATTGGACTTATTAAGAAGGTTGGAAACTAGATATGGACAAGGATCTATACATGGATTTGATCCTAAAGTCATTACCATCCTCATTCGACTAATTTATTATGAACTTTAATATGTCCAAGCAAGAAGTAACAATTAACGAATTGGTGAATATATTGTTGACCACCAAGGAGACAAAGAAAATGGAAAAGCCTTTTATTTTTGCTTCCTCCTTTAACTCTAATGGCCCTAGGGGTCCTATAAAGAGAGGTAAAAGGTAGAAGAGTTCTTTCTACAAAGGGAAGCAACACTTGAAAAGTTTAGGGATGAGTCAAGAAAAGTGAAGAGGCTAAAATTGATGGAACTTGTTTCTATTGTGGTGAAAAGGGCCATTGGAAAGAAATTACAAGGAATACCTTGGCACCCTTAGGAAGGGTAGGTACTTTATTGAAGTACACTTGATGACTAATTCTTCCTTATAGGTATTTAATACCGCATATGGTTCTCACTTTTGTAATTCGTTCAGGGGATGGAAAGAAGAAAGAGTGTTAATGAAGGGGATATGATCCTCCACCTAGAAAATGGAGCAAGAGTTGCCGCATGGTCCAAGGTGTTGTCAAGTTAGACTTAAGGAATGCTTGCATTGTATTAAATCCTTGTTATTATGTACCTAATCTTGTTACGAACATTATTTCTATTCATGTTGTTGATAATGAAGAATATGATTTTTCTATATTGAATGGGATGTTGAAAGCATTAAAGAGTAGTTCTTTAATTGCACAAGGTACATTAAATAAGGATTATACATTTTTTATTCTCAACCTTCATTGATACACATTCAATTAAGTAAAAGAAAATTAGATAACCAAGAATATGCCATTTTATGGCAGGCAAGACTCAGATATATCTCTAAAAATAGTATGAACAAGTTAGAAGTTCTCAAAGTACTAAATGTTAGTGACATTGAGGACCTTCCTACTTGTGAATCTTGTTTGAAAAAAAAAATGACCAAGGCTCCTTTTATAGGACAAACGAAACGTACCACAAGTTCTTTTGATTTGATCTACGTGGATGTTTGTGGCCCACTAAGAGTTAGTGCGAGAGGAGGCTATTCTTACTTCATCACTTTCACCTATGATTATAGTCGGTTCGGACATATGTATCTATGAAGTACAAGTCCAAAGCCTTTGAAAAGTTCAAAGAGCATAGGAATGAAGTAGAAAAGTAAAAGAGACTAAGTGCTAAAAACTCTTCGACTGGATCGAATGGGAGAATACTTAAGTACCAAATTTTTAGGTTATCTAAAGGAGAATGAGATTCTCTCACAGTAGTCTCTAGCCGACATACCCTAACACAATGGAGTAGCCGAGAGAAGAAACTATACCTTATTTGACTGATACGTTCCATGATGAGCTTTTTTGATGTGCCTATATCCTTTTGGGGATATACCTTAGAAGCGGAGATGAAGTTACAGAATGTAGTACCTTCAAAGTCTATGCTAAAAACACCGCATGAGATGTGGTATGGCAAAGCACCCTCTTACCATTATCTTAAAGTTTGGGGATCTCTCGTTTACGTCTAGTGATTAGTAGGAGACAAGTTGTTTAGTAGATTCACCTTGTGCAAGTTTCAGCCGAGAGAGTCTTTGGGTTATTATTTTTATGATCTCTCAGAATAAAAGGTGTTTGTTTTGAGGAACGCCTACTTTTTGAAAAAGCAATTTATGTTGGATAAAAATGGCATTGTTGTTGAACATGATGAAGTTCAAGATGATCATAAAATCCCACAAGCAGTAAAAAGAAGTGAGCAATAAGAGCCTTACACACAACATCTGAGAATGACTAAGGACTTGTTTTTGGTATACAGCAATAGAGAATTGAAACTCGAGGGGTTTTTGGATTCTAGTTCCCAATCCGATGTAGATGGCCTAAAATCCACCTTTTGATTTATATTTTGCCTCCATGACAACGTGGTGAGTTGGAAGAGTTTCGAACAAGACACCATGGTGGGATGAAAAACTTTATCCAGGTGTTGGATGTAGTGCGTGAAGGCAAAAATGACGCTAGGATCTATAAATCAAAACATCATAAGCTTGAAAAATAACTAAGCTACTCAGGCGACCAAGGATCTAGTCATGCTATAGAACTGGATTAGGAAGAAGAATTACCTCTTGTAGCTCAAAACAAGGAGAAAATCAAGTATCTCTCGTGGATCCAGAAACTGTCTAGAATCAACACAGCGGAAAGGCGAAAACCTTTTCCCCGGTTATACTACTCCAAAAATCACCAAATTAAATTTGGAACACCTCCACACAATGAAGAAGATACTATGAAAATTTTGGAGCAAAAATCCTTCTGGATCTCTCCAAAAAAAATCGCCAATTCGGACCTACTGCAATGGATCTCCAAAAATCAGCAAGTCAAATGCCTTGCCTCTATTCATATGATCCACACCCCAATCATTCTTCCAATTTCCCCTCACTAGAAGCTGGAATTAGAGAGGAGAAATGAGGTAGATGAGGCCAATTTTCAGGGTGGGAAGAAGAAGGAATGCAAAGCTCAACACAAGATGCAATACATGGAGAGACAATGTTTTTAGAGGGAATGCAAATAATTTAATCTTCACACTTTTCAGCAATGTATATATCTCTATTTCTATATATAGAGGGTGGAAGGTGTGATTCTAGTTGGCATCACATCTTCCTCAAGGTGACCGCACAAGTAGCATGCCAAGTTGACAAATTCAAATTCAAGCCTTACTTGAATTTCATGTGCATTTCAATTACATTTGCAATCTAATTCCAAATTAATTAAGATATTAATTTAAATGAACACTTCACTTAAATTTTTCCTACAAAAATTATTCTTCACATTAATTAAATTAAACACTTTAATTTAATTAATTATCCTTTGATTTAACTCTTAAATCGAACAAGTTTATCCCTTAAGCTTAAACTAGTCAACTCAACTTTTTAAACTAGTCAACTCAACTTGACCAATTGACGGTCAGTATGGCATCAAATAATTAAATCTTTAATTATTGGTCTAATTTAACTCTTTAAATTAGTTGATTAATTTAACACTTAAATTAACTAAGCCAAAATTGACCGTTAAATTAGTTCCTTGAAAATCGATCACCAAAGGGTGAATATTTCTAACATTTAGAAAATTGCTCTACCAATTTTGGAAGCTAATTGGTTTTGTGTGTGACCCAATAGGTTCTACCATTCATTGGACATGGGCTCACAACTCTTTGTGACTTTTGAATATCTTATATTCATTTTAGTTTAAAGCTTCTTTTAAACTAATCGACTCAATTTGATTAATCTCATGAATTAAAGAGTATCCAATCTCCATGGTCGATGTCCAACCTCAAGCCCATGGAGCCCAACTAGTTGTTCAAAATGAATATTATGGACAACCATCATAGCTCTATGTGTACCATCCAAATATAGTCCTTCCATCTCCTATCTCCCGAAAAAAGCCTAGGGCAAGATATTTGCCAGCTCCCTAATAGCCTCGATACTATGTCTCTATTCTTAATATTCAATTTCCTTGTGTAACCTCATCTTTGAAAAAATCTTTTTCCAAATTGTCACACCACCTTATGCAAGGATTTCTTAGAATCGATCATTATAGAATACATAGGAATGTATTCGCCCTTCACAGAAGCATGGAGTCAGATTCCATCTTGGATCTCACAAACCTCTGTGGCAAGTTGCTCATACCTAAACTTAACCTGAAAGACCCGCTAAGTGGTCAAGGAATAGTCAAAGCATGCGGACTGGACACAAGTTTACCATGAATCCTCAGGTCAGATGACTAATAATATGCACAAGCATAAGTAGGAGAATTAACCACTATTGACTTACCACTATGGCTATCTAGTAGATTCTCCGAAGGGTCTTCAGTGCCTTACTCTCTAACATGCACTCGTAGCTCATAAATTTGCTCATGGAATGGAGCAATATCCAACTCTTAGATTTATGCATCATTAGTGCAAGGCAATTCGGATCTTAGATGCCCCGTTTCATAAGATCCTATGACTTAGAAGATTTAAGATCATGATCATGTGAGACTTATTCCATGGTCAATGAACTAAATCCCGTAGTCATGAGTGATCTAAGGGCTTCATCCAAATGCAAGTAAAGTAATAAAGAGCACAAGATGAAGATGGTCATATTAAGAATATCATTCAATCAAGATTGTTTTACAAGAAAATAGCTTTTATAAGGCTAATCTAATTGGCTTGCTGGGCAATATTCCAACTATTTCCTAATTTCCCTAAAGCCAATGCCCCATGGCCTTGAGACCCATTTTCTCAAGATGTTTTTCAAAGACCTTTTGCTTTTAGGGTTTTAGACAGTGGTTCGGCTAAATTCTCTTATAAGGCAACTTTGTCCACTCAGTTGTTGCCTCTATTAATTGATATCATATATCAAATGATAAATTCTCTTATAAGGCAACTTTGTCCACTCAGTGGTTCGGCTATATCAAATGCCTCTATTACTGCATTTGGATTATTGATGAGATCTTAGCTCAAATCCTAAGTTGTCTTCTAAAGACAACCGTGGGCTCATGCATGCTAGGCACTATATCTATTCTTGGATAGAGTTTTCACCCAAACACCTTCTTTTGCGGTTTCCAAAACCACAAATTATTTCACCCTAGTGGTTGTCTCAATCGTGGTGTCTTGTCGGAACTCTTCTAACTCACCATGCCGCCATTATGGCAAAAAATAAATCCAGAAGTGGATTTGAGGTTATCTACTTTGGATTGGAAACTTGAATCCAAAAACCCCTCTAGTTTCAATTCCCCATTACCATATACCAAAAATAAGTCCTTAGTCATTCTTAAGTACTTAAGGATTGCTTTTACGGCTATCCAGTGACTCTTACTGGGATTGGATTGGAACTTACTTGTAACCCATAGCGAGTGTGCCACATCCGATCTTGTACATTGAACTGCATATATTATGTTACCAATAGCAGTAGCATAAGGTATGTGAGACATCCTTCGTTTCTCTTGCTCTATCTTGGGGGCGATGGACTTGGAAAAATGAATGCCATGTCCTACGGAAAGAAATCCCTTCTTTAATTCTTCCATACTAAACCTCTTTAGTATCCTGTCAATGTATGGGGTTTGGAATAGCCCTAGCATCCACTTAGATCTATCTCTATAGATATATGTATCATGCTTTTCCCAAATCCTTTATAGAGAATTGTGTAGATAACTACACTTTAGTATACTCTAACATTCCTACCTCATTCCTAATGAGAAGGATGTCATCGACATAAAGAATAATAAATTGTATACTACTCCCACTAGTTTTTTATACACATATGGTTCATATACATTTTTGACAAACCCAAACAATTTAACTGTTTTGTGAAAATGTATGTTCCAACTTCAGGATGCTTGTTTGAGTCCATAAATGGATCTTTGGAGTTTGCAAACCTGTTGCTCACTCCCCTTGGATGTAAAACCTTATGGTTGCCACACATATATTTCTTCTTCAAAATCTCCATTGAGGAAAGCAGTTTTCACATCCATTTGTCATATCTCATAGCTATAATATGCGGCTATGGAAAGTAGAATCTGAACAAATTTAGGCATTACGACTGGTGAGAAGGTTTCCTCGAAATCAATACCAAGTCTTTCAGTTTAACCATTTGCCACTAGTCACATATTAAAAGTCACTACTTTATGTACTCCAAGCTTTCGCTTATAGATCCACTTACAACCAACAAGAACTATTCCCTTTGGTGGATCTACGGAAGTACATAATTTATTTGAGTACATGGAGTCCATTTCGGATCTCATGGCTTCAAGCCAACATTCCGAGTCTATGTCCAACATAGCTTCCTCATAGGTTTTTAGATCACTATCCGATTAGCCCATTCCATAAAGGAATCCAAACTTTTTATGTTGCTTCTTGATTCGGTCTGACCTTCTCAGAGGTTGTGTACAAGGCTCTTTGGTATATATTTATTTCTACCACTTGCGGGATTTGATGATCATCTTGAACTTCACCAAGTTCAACAACAATACCTTTTTCCATCTTATAGAAATTCCTTTTCTAAAAAGGTGGCGTTCCTCGAAACAAACACCTTTTGTTCCGAGGGATCATAGAAGTAATAACCCATAGACTCTCTTGGATATCCCGCAAACTTGCACAAGGTGGACCTACTATCCAACTCATCTCTCACTGTCCGTCTCACGTAGGCGGGAGATCCCCAAACTAAGATATATTAGTAAGAGGGTGCTTTGCCATATCATATCTCATATGGTGTTTTAGGTACTGACTTTGAAGGCACTACACTTAGTAACTTTGCCATCGTCTTTAAGGCATATCCCTTAAATGATATAGGCACATCGAAGAAGCTCATCACAGAACGTACCATGTTTAACAAGGTACGGTTTCTCCTATCGGCCACTCTATTATATTAGGGTGTGCCGATTAGAGTCCATTGAAAGAGGATCTCAATCTCCCTTAGATAATCCAAGAATTCGGTGCTCAAGTGTTCTCCCCCTCAATCCGATCGAAGAGCTTTAATACTAAGCCCTAATTGCTTTTCCATTTCATTCCTATACACTTTGAACTTTTCAAAGGCTTCGGACTTGTACTTCATAAGATACATCTATCTGAACCAACTATAATCATCGACAAAGGTGATGAATTAGGAATTGTCTCCTCTCCCACTAACTCTTAATGGTCCACAAACATCCGTATAGATCAAATCTAAGAAGACTTGTGGAACGCTCCATTTGCCCTACAAAAGGAGCCTTGGTCATTTTTCCCTTTAAACAAGACTCACAAGTAGGAAGATCCTCAATACCACTAACATTTAGTGCTTTGAAAGTTTCTAACTTGTTCATCCAATTTTTAAAGTTATGTCCAAGTCTTGCATGTTATTTCATGGCTTTTTCTTGGATATCTAATTTTTCTTACTTTGTTGAAAATGCATTAGTGATGGTTGAGAATCCAATATTTATAATCATTTGTTAAGTTTACTATAAGCAATTAGAGAACCCATTCTTTAATACCTTCAATCTCCTATTTGATATAGAAGGATCAAATCTATCACTATCCAAAATGGGAATTTGAAATAATGTTCTCAAAAATATATGGCACATAATAACAAGGTTTCAATACAATTATGGAGTTCCCTAAGTCCAACATATTATACGCCTTCAGGTTTGGTCACAACTCTTGCTCTTTAGCTAAGGTGGTGGATCATATCCACATCATTTAGTTTTATTCTTCTTTCTTATTCTTTGTAACAACTTACATACAGAAGAACCACATGCGATATCACATATCCATGAAGAAGAATTTATCCTCAAATGCACTTCAATAAAGTACATACCCTTCCAAAGGGTTGCAAGGTATTCCTTGTAAAACAGTTTCCGATGGCTTATCTAGCTATAGTAGAAACAAATAATATCGACTATATCCTCTATAATCTTCTTGACACCTCCGGATGCCTTTAATAGTTGTTTTCCTTTGGAGGAAGAACTTTTCTTCCTTTTACCTTCCTTTCTAGCACCCTTAAGGCCTATAAACTTGCAGAACGAAACAAATGTCAAGGTTTGCCCTTGTCATGGTAGTCTCCTTCTAGATCAACACTTTTTAATGTTGAACGTTAGGTCAATCGTGGAAGTTTGACCCAATTATTTTATTAGTTTCCAAAAATAACGTTGACTGGAACATTAAATCATTCTTGAGATTTCACAAATCCTCAAGGCCAAAAATAAGAATAAGCATGTGATTGAATTTGATATTAAAAACAGTTTATGGTCTTTCAAGCATGTTTTCCTCCCAATATTTTATCAAATTCTTCATCTCCAAGAAGGATTCGAAAAATCATATTTCCTAGTGAGAATCAATATCCCAAGGACTTGCAAGTGGACCCTCATAACCGAGTGCCATCCACAAGCAATCAAAGGGTGAACAACTTTTGCTAATTGCAACTCTTGATATATTTAGCCTAACTTTTCACATAGACCCACGTAACTGTGCGCCATCTATGGTACTAAGTGTTAATTCAAACCTACCAATCAAACTTTGACTCAAGATGGGTACTACATCATCCCCTATAACCGAGTGCCAATGTGTGGGCAAGTCAAAGTGCATCTTATGCTAAGTGCACGTTCATAACTTTCCTCCTAAGTGTGACCCCCATAACTGAGTGCCATTCCACAAAATCGGTAGCATTATCATGGCAGACAATATTGGTAGAAAGCTTGGATTAATTAAAACCCTTTTAATTTATATCCATTTCAACTTAATATTTGAAGAGCACTTAGACGTTCTAAGTGGAGGATTTTTTGCTTGCAAAGATCTCATCGTTTTATCTTCTTATTTAGGTTTTCTATATCCTAACCATGCATCTCATACATCAATAGGATATGGAAAGCGTAAATAAGTAAATGTGCCTAGCATGCTCCTAGGGTGGGATGACCATAAGCCTAACTAAGTGGTACACTTAGAGCTATAGGTGCACCACCTAGTTGATTTTAGGTAGGTTGATTAAATCTAGATATTACATGAGTGTATCCCGTACATTCATGGGTCTTCAAAAGTCTCTATGCCTCCAAAGGTCTCCATTGCTCCATGCAACAATTACTTGAATAGGAAATCTTCACTCCTAGTGATTCTACTCTCATAACATTTACAAGGTAGAAATAAAGAGGCATGCAAGCCTTAATTGAATACAACCTATTTCAACAACTTTGAAGCAAATAAAATCAATATTAAAGGCTCATGATCATCCCCATTCATTTGTCATCCATTCAATAATTAAATGAACAATAAATAAATCTAGAATTAATAATTAATTCTAACAATTAAATGCTTATCTCATAAACAAATAATTGAACAAGCATAACATTTATGCCATAAGTTGGAGATTAACATTAACTAGATTTTAAAAGCAATCAAAAATGTTAAACATAAATTTGAGGACTTGCACAACACTTACGCATCTATAACACACGATTTAATGCCATTTCTAGCTACTCAAGGAACCAAAAAAGAGCTCAAAACCTGCCAAAACCCAAATTGGGTGCTACTGGCCAAGCTTGGCGCATGGCTAGGTAGTAGCTCTCGGCCACTGCCTGGCCAGCTTACACCAAAGCTGTCGGCAGCCTCTATTTTGGGGTCAAAGGCTAGTCAAGCTTATTTTAGCTCAACTTTTGTGCACAAAAAATTGTAGAACACTTTCTAGACATTAAATCACACATTATGGACCAATTTCCAGATTTAAACTCCTTTTAAAACTAAAAATTAAAGTGCTCAATCATGCTTCAAAAATTCAAGCTTAAGTGAGAATCAAATTATCTAAAAACCTCCAATCAAACTCCAATCTCATTAGATCAAATAATGAACAAAACACTTTTGATCAATCAACAACATGTTATATCGACATATAACGTCAGTTAATGCCAAATCAACATTCAACATTAATACCTATGAATAGAAACATACTAAAACATGAATCAACACTTAAATGACATAAAAGCATGCTTTCAATTCATCAATCAATAGAGCCACAAGCATCATCAACTAAACATTCCAATCCATTACTCGGATCAATTATTTGGTGATATTGATCAATTCGTCGCATGAATTAATCAATCAATAATCCAAATCATAGCATGAAAAAGGCTCCGACACCACCTGATGGCAAGAGTAGCGTTAGGATCCATATATCAAAACTTCATAAGATTGAAAAATAACTAAGCTACTCAAGCGACTAAGCATCTAATCATGCTTTAGATCTAGATTAGGAAGAAGAATTACTTCTAGTAGCTCAAAACAATGAGAAAATCAAGTATCTCTCATGGATCCAAAAACTGTGTAGAATCGGTACAGCAGAAATGTGGCAACCTTTGCCCCAGTTATACTGCTCCAAAAATCACCAAATTAAATATGGAGCACGTAAACACACTGAGGAAGATAATGTGAAAAAATAGGAGTAAAAATCTTTCTGGATCGGTCCAAAAAAATTCACCAATCCAGAACTACTGCAGTGGATCTCCAAAAATCAGTAGGTCAAACGCCTTGCCTCTATTGATATGATCCACACCCCAATCATTCTTCCAATTTCCCCCCAATAGAAGCTGGAGTTATAAAGGATAAAATGAGGTAGTGGAGGCCAATTTTCAAGTTGGAAAGAAGAAGGAATGCAAAGCTCAACATCTGACGCTACTTGGCATCACACCTTCCTTAAGGTGACCACCCAAGAGGAATGCCAAGTTGGAAAATTCAAATTCAAGTCTTACATGAATTTTATGAGCATTTCAATTACATTTGGAATCTAATTCAAAATTAATTAAGATGCTAATTTGAATGAGCACTTCATTTAAATTTTCCATCCAAAAAGTATTCTTCCCATTAACTAAATTAAACACTTTAATTTAATAAATTATCCTTTGATTTAACTTTTAAATCAAACAAGCTTAACCCTTAAGCTTAAACTAGTCAACTCAACTCTTTAAGTCAACTTGACCAATTGATGGTCAATATGGCACCAAATAATTAACTTCTTAATTATTGGTCTAATTTAACTCTTTAAATTAGTTGATTAATTTAACACCTAAATTAATCAAGCCAAAATTGACCGTTAAATTGGTTCATTGAAAATCGATCACCAAAGGGTGAATATTTCTAACATTTAGAAAATTTCTGTACCAATTTTGGAAACTAATTGGTTTGTGTGAGACCCAATAGGTTCTACCATTCATTGGACATGGGCTCACAACTTTTTGTGCCTTTCAAATCAACTCAATTCAATTAATCTCATTAATCGAAGAGTACCCAATCGCCATAGTCGATGTCCAACCTCAAGCCCATGGAGCCTAACTAACTAGCCGAAATGAATATTCTAGAGAACCATCATAGCTCTATGTGTACCATGTAAATACAGTCATTTCATCTCCTATCTCCCGAAAGAGGCCCAGGGCAAGATATTTGCAGACTCCCTAATAGCCTCGATACTATATCTCTATTCTCAATATTCAATTTTCTTGTGTAACCACATCTTTGGAAAACTCATTTTCTAAATTAGCACACCGCCTTGTGCAAGGATTTATTAGAATTGATCATTATAGAATACATAGGAGATGCACTCGCTCTTCATAAAAGCAAAGAGTCGGATTCCATCTTCAATCTCACAAACCTCTATGCCAAGTAGCTTATACACAACCTTAACCCAAAAGACCCGCTAAGTGGTCAAGGAAGGGTCAATGCATGAGGACCGGACACAAGGTTACCATGGATCCTCAAGTTAGAGGACTAATAACATGTACTAGCATAAGCGGGAAAATTAACTACTACCGACTTGCCACTATGGCTATCTAATGGATTCTCTTAAGGGTCTTTAGTATCTTGTTCTCTAACAAGCACCCACTAACATGCATCCGTGTCTCATACAGTTGCTCATGGAATATAGCAATATCTAACTCTTAGATTTATGCATCGCTAGTGCAAGTCTATCCGAATCTTAGATGCCTCGTCTCATAAGATCCTATAACTTGAAAGATTTAGGTTCAGGACCATGTGAGACTTATTCCATGGTCACCGAACTAAGTCCCGCAGTCATGAGTGATCCAAGGGCTTCATACTAATATAAGTGAAGTAATAAAAAGCATAAGATGAAGATAGCTATGTAAAGAATATCATTCAATCAAGATTGTTATATAAGGAAATAGCTTTTACAAAGCTAATCTAATTGGCTTGCTAGGACTATTCCAACAGTGCCTTGCATTATGAGGTAATAGTTATCTTTTGTGACAACAATAAGGTAGCAGCACAAGCTAAAGAGCTAAGATCTTATCAGTGATCCCATTATATTTTGAGGTATTATCATTTGGTCCGGGAGATCATTGATAGAGGCAACATCCGAGTGGAGGGAGTTGGCTTAGAGAAAAATATAGCAAATCCACTTACTAAACCCTATTGCAAAAGGTCTTTGAAGGACATCTTGAGAAGATGGGTCTTAAGACTATGGAGATTGACTTTAGGGCAAGTGAGAAATTGTTGGAATAGTTCCCCGCAAGCTAATTAGATTGGCATATAAATATTTCACTTATGATACAATCTTGATTGAATAATATTCATTAAATAGCCACCTTTATCTTATGCTTATATTTACTTCACTAGAATTTAGTTGAAGCCTTTAGATCACATAAGACTACGGGGCTTGGTCATACACTGGGTGGTGATTATGAAATAAGTCTTACACTCTTGTGGTCTTAAATCTTCCAAGTCATAGGATCTTATGAGATAGGGCATCTAAGATCTAGATAGACTTGTACTAATGATGCATGAATCCAAAAGTTGGACATTGCTCCGTTTCATGAGCAATTCATATGAAATATGAATGCATGTTAGGGAACAAGTTCACTGAAGACCTGCATGGAGAATCCATTAGATAGCTATAGTAGCAAGTTCTCTAGCTTACGCTAGTGCATATAATTTGTCATTTGACATGAGGATTAGGTCCTCATGCTTTAACTCTTCCTTGACAACATAGCAGGTCTTTCGGGTTAAGGTTTGGTATGAGTTACTTAGACATGGAGGTCTATGAGATCCAAGATGGGATCCAACCCCTTGTTATTGTGAAAGGCGGTACTCATATATATTCTATAATGATCTATTCCAAGAAAGCCTTGCGCAAGGTATTATAATAAATTGGAAAAAAAGTTTTACAAAGATGACATCATAAAGAGCAATATAACATTGGGAATAGAAACATAGAATCGAGGCTATTAGAGAGCCATCAAATATCTTTCCTTCGGCCTCTTTTAGGAGATAGGAGATGGAAGGACCGTATTTACATGGTACGTGCAGAGCTAGAATGGTTCTCCAAAGGCATTCATTTCGGCTAATTAGTTGGGCTCCATAGGCTTCATGTTGGGCACCAACCATGGAGATTGGGTACTATTCAATTAATTGATATTAATTGAATTGAGTCATTAGTTTAAAGGAGTTTAAACTAATGTGAATATTTGATATTCTATTAGTCACAATAAGTTGTAAGCCCATGTCCAATGAATGGTAGAACCTAATGGGTGATAAACAAATGCCAATTTCAAATCCTGCTCAATGAAGGAGAATTTTTTAAGAGTTAGAAATATTTCTTCATGACCGATATTGAGAGGTAGACAGTTGATGCAATTTATGGTCATTTTGGCTTAATCAATTTAATTGTTCAATTGATATAACAACTGATTCAATTAATTTGAAGAGTTAAATTAGACCAATTAATTAAGGATTTAATTATTTGGTGTCACATGACTATCGACTAGTCAAGCTAACTTAAGGAGTTAAGTTAACAATAACTTGCTTTAAGAGTTAAGCCAAATGTTAATTAATTAAATTAAAGAGTTTAAGTTAATTTAAATGAAGAGTTATTTTTGGAGGGAAAATTGAAATGAAGAGGTCATTTGGTGTGGCATTAGAATTTATTTGGATGAGATTTCAAGAGATGAAATGAAAATTCTAAAAGAAATTCAAATGCACATTTAAATTCACATGCCACTTGCTTGCCAACTTGAGGAAAGTATGATGCCACCTTGGCATCACACCTTCCCTCTGTCTATATATAGATATAGAGAGAGAAAGGGGATGCCACTTAATATGAATACAAACAATCTAGATTTAAGATTAGATTCTTTCATTTTCCCTCCAATTTCCCATGTGTTGTCCCATGTGTTAAAGCTTCACATTTCTTCATCTCCTACCCCAAAATCAAACCTTCATCTTTGCATTTCTCCTCCTTGTTTTCCAACTAACATTAAGGAGAATTGGATTGTGCATTTGTGTGTGGATCTTATCATTGGATTGCTAGCCTTTGGAGATCCTCTGTTCAGGCAGTAACTTTGGAGCATCCATTGGAGGTCTTGCTGAAACGGTTTGAGCTAAAAATTTTACTGAAGAATCATCAAGGCATTGGTGATCTTTTAGTCCAAGTTTCATTCAATTTTGGGTTCATTTGGTTGGGCAAGAGTTTCCAAAAAGCCATTGTGCCGCTAGGAGACATATTCAAGGAGTTGATATCTTATTCTTAGTTTTCTTTGATTTTTAGCAAGTCAAGGTAATCCTCATACCAAATCTAAATCTATGACATGTTAATATCCTTGAATTCATATGTAGCCTAGTTATTTTGGCATTTTTATGCTTTGATATATAGTCCCTAGTGCTACATATGACTTTACATGGAACAGCAACATCCAATCGTTTGATTATGCATCGTCAATGCAAGTCTATCCGAATCTTAGATTCACTGTGTCATCAGATTCTATGACTTGGGATATTTAAGATCACGATTATGTAAGACTTATTCTATGACGATTATGTAAGACTTATTCTATGACCATCACCTAGTGTATTGACAAAGTCCCATAGTCTTGTGTGATTTAAGGGCTTCAACCAAATGCTAGTGAAGAATTATAAGTATAAGATGAAGATGACCATTTATAATGAACATCATTCAATCAAAATTGTATACAAGTAAAATAGTTTACATGCCAATCTCATTGGCTGAGAGGCATTATTCTAATAATCTCCCACTTGCCATAAAGTGAATGCCCCATAGTCTTAAGACCCTTCTTCTCAAGATGTCTTTCAAAGATCTTTTGCATTTAGGGGTTAAGACAGTAGTTCTGTTATATTCTCTTCTAAGGAAACCATTTCCACTCATATGTTGCCTCTATCAATTGATATCATATATCAAATGATAACTTAGTTATCTGTGTTTGGATCACTGATGAGATCATGGCTCAAGTCCAAAGTAGTCTTCGAAAGATAACCATAAGCTCTTGCACGCTAGGCACTATATCTAACTCTTAGATGAAGTTTCTATCTAAACACCTTTTTATGTAGTTTCTAGAACCGCAATGTATTCTGCCTCTATGGTTGAATCAACTGTGGTGTCTTGTTTGTACTCTTCCAAATCGCAGCGCCACTATTAAGGAAAAATATAAATCCAAAAGTGCATTTTAGTTTATCTATATCATATTGGAAACTAGAATCTGAAAAGCCCTCAAATTTCAATTCTCCATTGCCATATACCAAAAATAAATCCTTAGTTCTTGTCGAGTACTTAAGGATTATTTTAACGATCATCTAGTGATTCTTACCGAGGTTGGATTGAAAATAACTCGTAACACTTAGAGCATGTGCCACATCCGATATTGTACATTGAACAGTATGCATTATGCTCCCAATGGTAGATGCATAAGGTATGTAGGAAATCTTATGTCTTTCTTCCTCTATCTTAGAGGCCATAGGCTTAGAGAGATGAAGACCGTATCCCATAGAGAAGAATCCCTTTTTGGATTCTTCCTAACTGTACCTCTTTAGTATCTTGTCGATATACAGGGTTTGAGAAAGCCCCAGCATCCTTCTTGATCTATCCTATATATACGTATTCCTAATACATATGATGCTTCTCCCAAATTCTTTAGGGAGAATTGAGTAGATAATCATACTTTAGCACACTCTAACATTTCTTTTTCATTTCCAATGAAAAGAATGTCATCGACATAAATCACAATAAATTGTATACTATTCCTATTAGCCTTTACGTACACACATGGTTCATACATATTTTTGGTAAAGTCAAAAGATTTAATTATCTTATCAAAATGTATGTTCCAATTTCGGGACTCTTGCTTGAGTCCGTAAATGGATCTCTCGAGTTTGCCAACTTTTTGCTCACTTTCTTTGGATGTAAAACCTTGTGGTTGCTCCATATAAATTTCTTCTTCATTGTCTGCATTAAGGAAAGCAGTTTTCACATCCATTAGCCATATCTCATAGTCATAATATGCGTCTATGGTAACTAAAATCCAAATGGACTTTAGGCATTGTGATTGGTGAAAAGGTTTCTTTGAAATCGATACCGGGTCTTTGACTGTAACCTTTTGATACTAATCGTGCCTTAAAGGTTATTACCTTTCCATCGACTCCTAGCTTTCGCTTATAGGTCCACTTACAACTAATGAGAAATATTCCCTTCGGTGGATCTACCAAAGTCAATACGTTATTAGAGTACATAGAGTCCATTTTGAGTTTTATGCTATCAATCCAATGTTTAGAATCTATGTCTAATATAGCTTTCTCATAAGTTTTCGGATCGCCATCCGATTGGCCCATCTCATGAAAAAATCCAAACATTTTAGGTTGCTTCTTGATTCAGTCCAACCTTCTCAAAGGTTATTTGCAAGGCTCTTGATGCTCACTTGTTTCCACCACTTGTGGGATTTGATGATCATCTTGAACTTCATCAAATTTAACAACAACGCCATTTCTATTCAATAAAAATTTCTTTTCCAAAAAGTAGGCATTTCTTGAAACAAACACCTTTTATTTCGAGGGATCATAAAAGTAATAACCTAAAAACTCTCTTGGGTATCCCACAACCTGCACAAGATGGATCTACTATCCAACTTTTCTCCTACTAACCGGTTGACATAAGAAGGAGACCCCCAAACTCTATTTAGTAACCTCGGATCCTTTTGTAATGCGTGTCCCCAAAAGGATATAAGTATATAAAAAAATCTCATCATGGAATGTATCATGTCTAACCAGATACGATTTATCCTCATGGCTACTCCGTTGTGTTATGGCTTGTCGGGTGGAGTCTATTGAGAGAGAATCCCATTCTCTTTTAGATAATCTAAGAATTCGGTACTTATGTATTCTCCCCCTAGATCCGATCTAAGTCCTTTAATACTAAGTCCCTTTTGCTTTTCTACTTCATATCGATACTCTTTGAACTTTGCAAAGGCTTTAGACTTGTATTTCATAAGATACACTTGTCCGAACTAAGTATGATCATTAGTGAAGGTGATGTAGTAATAATAGCCTCCTCCCGCACTAACTCTTAGTGGGCCACAAACATTCGCATAGATCAAATCTAAAGGATTGTGATTTGCTCCATTGATTCTACAAAAGGAGCCTTGGTCAATTTTTTCTTTAAACAAGACTCACAAGTTGGGAGGTCCTCAATGCCACTAACATTTAGTGCTTTGAGAGCTTCTAAATTGCTAATCCTATTTTTAGAGTTATGTCCAAGTCTTGCATGCCACAAGATGGCATCTTTTTTATTATCTAATTTTCCTTTACTTGATTGAAAATGCATTAATGATGGTTGAGAATCAAAAAATGTATAATCCTTTATTAAGTGTACCATGAGCAACTAAAGAACCAATTCTTTAATGCCTTCAATTTCCCATTTGATATAGAAGGATCAAATGCTTCACTATCCAAAATGGGAATTGAGATAATGTTCACAACAATATATGATACATGATAATGAAGGACCAATACAAGTATGGAGTTCCCTAAGTCTATCTTATTATATGCCTTCAGCTTTGGACACAACTCTTGCTACTTTGCTAAGGTGGTAGATTATATCCCCATCACTTTGTTTTATTCTTCTTTCTATTCTTTGTAACAAATTACAAAGATAAGAACCATATGTGACATCATATATCCATAAGGAAGAATTTATCCTTAAATGCACTTCAATAAAGTACATACCCTTCTCAAGGGTTACAAGAAATTCCTTGCAATATCACTTCCAATGGCCTACCTCGCCAAAGTAGAAATAAGTAATATTGACTATATCCTCTATCATATTCTTGACTCCACTGGATGCCTTTAATGGTTACTTTCCATTGGAGGAAGAACGTCTCTTCCTTTTACATCCCTCTAGCACCCCTATGGCCTATAGACTTGGAGAAGGAAGTAAGCATCAAAGGTTTGTCTTTGTCATGGTAGTCTCCATCTAGATCAACACTTTGATCAATAAAACTCGATAAGGATATCAAGATCAAATCCTCATGGAGATCATTGTCCATCAGTACATCCAAGTTGAAAAGTTTCTCCAAGCCTAAGCATCTTTAGATCATAGTCGATGACACATGACTTCACATCCATACCAGCTCGAAAAGTCTCCTTTGACAATAGGAGCTTCTCATTTATCCACTTCTAGGAATTTAGAATGATTTTGAGGTTTAGTCAATTGTCAAAGTTTGGCTCGTTTGGTTTATTGGTTTCCAAAATAATGTTGAGTAGATTTTTTAGCCATTCTTGAGATTTCGCAAAATCATCAAAGGCAAAAAGGGGAATATAAGCATGTGATTGAATATTGATATTTGAAAACATATTTATGGTCTTTCAAGCATGTTTTTATCCCACTATTTTATCAAATCCCTCACCCCTAGAAGAATTCGGGCAATCATATTTCCTAGTGAGAATCAAGGCCCCAAAGACTTGTAAGTGGACCCTCACCTTGAGTGTCATCCACAAACAATCAAAAGGTAAGCAATTGTTGCTAATTGTAACTTACACAACCCTTTAATATATTTTGCCTCACTTTTCATATAGATCTCCTTAATGGACGATCTCTATATTGCTAGGTCTTAAGTCGGACCTGCCAATCAAAACTTTGATTCGAGACTGCTCTATGATATCCCTCACCTCGAGTGCCAATGCATATAAAGCCTCAAATCAAAGGTGCATCATATGTTAAGTATGTGTAACTAAAGTGAGACCCTCGCCTCGAGTGCCATCACACAAAGGATAGTAGCATTCTCATGTCACACACTATTGGTAGAAGACATAGATTAATTAAAATGCCTTTTAATTTGTATTCATTTAACTTAATATTTTGGAAGCACTTAGACATTCTTATTTAGGTTTTCTATATCCTAATCCATGTATCACATACATCAATAAGATATGGAAAGCATAAATAAGTAAATGCGCCTAGTATGCCCTTACGGTGGGATGACCATGTGCCTTAACCAAGTGGTGCACTTAGAGCCATAGGTGCAACACCTAGTTGATTTTAAGTGGGTTGATTAAATATGGCTATTGCATGAGTGTATTCCCATACATTCATAGGTCTTCATGCCTCCAAAGGTCTTCTTTGTTCCTTATAACATTTACATGAGAAAGAAATCCTCACTCTTAGTGATTCTACTCTTATAACATTTACAAGATAGAAATTAAGAGAAACGCAAGCCCCAATTTAATACAACCATTTTCAACAACTTGAAATAAATAAAATAAATATTAAAAGCTCATGATCATCCCCATTCATTCATCATCCATTCAACAATTAAATGAATAATAAATAAATCAAGAATTGACATTCAATTCCGACAATTAAATGCTTATCACATAAAAAATTAATTGGCCAAGCAAAAACAAGCATAACATTTAAGAATCTCATTTTTGCACAAAATTGGAGATTAACTTAAACAAGTTTCTAAAAGCAATAAAAATGTCAAACATAATTTTGAGAACTTGTACAACACTTGTGCATCTATATAACATGATTTAGATCAATTTTGGTCACTTAAGGAGCACAAAAAATAGCTCAAAAACTCATCCAAAGCCCAACATGGTGTTGCTACCTTAGCCTAGCCAGCTGGCACACCCATGGTGTGCCCGCTATTGGCAACTGCTGGCTAGGTTGCTGGCAGCACCCCTGTTTTATGGTTTTGACCGCGTCAAGTTAATTTTGGCTTAATTTTTATGCACCAAAAATTTTAGGACACATCCTAAACATCAAACCACACATTATAGATGAAATTTAAAATTTAAAACACTTTTCAAAAATCAAATTCAAGTGCTCAAACATGCTTCAAACTTCAAGTTCAAGTAAGAATCACATTATTCAAAAACCTCCAATAAACTCCAATCAAATTGGATCCAAAAATGACCAAAACTCTTTAAGACCAATTATGAAATGCTATATCAACATATAACATCAACTAATGCTAAATCAAAATTCAACATTAGCAATTATAAATCAAAACATGCTAAACATATGAATTAACACTTAAAACACATATTAGCATAATTTCAATTCATCAAGCAAGGGAGCCAAATGCATCATCATCCAAACACTCCAATCCATAAAATGGATCAAGTGTTTGGAGATTTTGATCAATCCATCACATGAATCAATCATCCAAAAATCCAAATTAAAGCATGAATTTAGGCTCCGATACCACTTGAAAGACAGTGTAAGCTAAGGATCCAATTTAAAACATTTAAAAACTAAAATGTAACTTGATTTACACCTCCAAAAGGATCTAATTCATGCTAATAACATGGATAAAGGTCAGAATATTACCTCAAAAGAAAATTCCAACCGAAATGATGAAGACTAGCTAGATCTCTCCAAAGCAGTCTCCTCCTGGCGTAGTAGAGTGTGAGCAACGTTTGCCCAGCCAAATCACCTCGGAATTGAGTGAAACTTGGACCAAAAGATCAACACCTTGATGATTTTTCAATAAAAATATCAGACTAAAAAAATTTTAGCAAAACCTCCAATGAACGCTCAAAATTTACTGCCCAAACATAGGATCTCCAAAAGCTTAGCAATTCAAGTGTATTGCCTCTAATGTCAAGATCCACACACTAGTTGGAAAGTTAAAGGAGAAATGAGGATGATGAAGGCCAAAAATCTAGAGATGGTAGAAGTGAAGAAAAATGTGAAGCCTCAACACATGAGAGTGTCACAGAATTTTGGAGAGAAAGGAATCTAACAATCAAATGCAAAATGCTTGCATTCACATCACCTTGGTTGCCCCTCTCTATAACTATATATAGATGGAGGGATGGTGTGATGCTTAGGTGGCATCACACCTCCCATAAGGGAGGGTGCCACTTGCTTGCCAATTTGCAAGCAAGTTGCAGGTGAGTTTAATGTGCATTTGAATTTTATTTGGAATTTTCATTTCATCTCATGAAATGTCATCCAAATAAATTCTAATGCCACACCAAATGAACTCTTCATTTGAATTTTTCCTCCAAAATTGATTCTTTATTTTAATTAAATTAAATATTTTGATTTAATTAATTAACATTTGACTTAGTACTTAAGCCAATCAGGTTAGGTCTTTAAGCTTGCAATTGTTACCTTAACTCTTTAACTTGGCAAGTTCATAGTCATGTGGCACTAATTAAATTAACTATTAATTTAATTGATCTAATTCAACTCCTTCAATTGTTTAGATCAATTTAACAATTAAATTAATCAAGCTAAAATGACTAAAAAATTGCATCAACTGATTTTTCTCTCATTTTCGATCACAGAGAAATTTTTCTAACACTTAGAAAATTCCTTTCATCAAGTAGGATTTTCAATTGACTTTTGCGTGTGACCCATTAGTTTCTACCATTCATTGGACATGGGCTCACAACTCTTATGACTTTAGAATATCAAATATTCACATTAGTTTAAACTCCTTTAAACTAATCGACTCAATTCAATTAATCTCCATTAATTGAAATCTCCATGGTCGATGTCCAACCTCAAGCCCATGGAGTCTGACAATTGGCTGAATGAATGCTTTTGGTGAACCCTTCTAGCTCTATGCGTACCATGCAAATACAGTCTTTTCGTCTCCTATCTCTATGAAAGAGGCCTAGGGCAAGATATTTGTTGGCACCCTAATAGCCTCAATACTATGTTTCTATTCCCAATGTTCGATTCCAGTTTATGACCTCATCTTTGGAATTCTTTTTCCAAATTGTCATCCTACCTTGCGCAAGGACTCCTAGGAATCGATCATTATAAAACACATAGGAGATGCACTTGCCCTTCATAACGACGAGGAGTTAGATCTCATTTAGGATCTTATAAACCTCCATGTCTAAGCAGTTCATCCCCAACCTTAACCTGAATGGTCCGCTAGGTGGCCAAGGAAGAGTCAAAGCATGAGGACCTAAACATAAGATTACAATGGATCCTCAAATCAAAAGACTAATTATATGCATTAGCATAAGCTAAAGAACTTTCTACTACTTACTTGCCACTACAACTATTTAGTGGATTCTTTAGGCGGACCTCCAGTGCCTTGTTCTCTAAGAAGCACCTATATCTTGTATAGTTTGCTTATGGAATGGAATAACATCCCATCCTTAGATTATGCATCGTCAGTGCAAGTCTATCCAAATCTTAGATGCTCTTCTCATAAAATTCTATGACCACTACAAGAAAAATTTATTTTAGCAGCCAAATTCTAAGAGATAATAATGAAATAGTTGCTAAAAGTACAATTTCAGCGATGAAAAGTGATCTAGTTGTTTTACTAAAATTACATCAATCCTTTTGCAACGAACCAGTATTTAGTAGCTATAAATGGTTGCTGTAACTTGGTCAACTTTGGCCAATAGTGTAAAAACCAAGTTGGAACTTTCAGCAAGAATTTACTTGGTCATTATATATACGTACCATTTGTAACCAATTTAAGCAAAATATTAATGGTTGCTAGAAGTTTCTTAATTTGACGTCAACCACCAACTAATTTGGTTGCTAAACATATACATATAGCAACCAACGTCATATGGTCATGACAAAAATAGGAAAAATTACTATAAACCTCTTAAAAGAAACTTTTATATCTAAAAAATTTTAAAAATTTAATTTTCAATCTAGGAAACCCCTTTCATGTAATTTTTGTTTCAAAAAACCCAACCCTTAATTTTTACCCTTTGATTATTGGCATAAACTATTTTTTCATTTACAAAATTTTTAATTTAAAAATTAGTTGCTTTTAATTGTTTTCACTTAGTTGTAGTAAAAAGAAGTTTACAAAAATTAATTTTTATTTAAAAAAAAATGAATTCTTTTCTTTAGTTAATTTGAAAATTAAAATTGTCTCTCTACAATAACTTAAATATATTTAAATTTTTCTACCATGTTTCCATTTCTCAATTTCGGCAATTTTCTTTTTCCATTTTTTGCAATTTTGCCATTCTTAGTCGTTGACCAGAGTTCTTGCCCGCTTTTTCCTCTCCACTGTGCCCTACAGTCGGCAGGGCTCACCTATTATCGCTCATGGGAGACCCATTTCCCCCTTCGCCTTCTCGTAAATCCCTTCACCCTTCTTATTTTTGTTCACCTTTTAACCAAAATTCGCTAAATCTTTCCTCAACACCTGTTCCCTCACCCTCGCTCCCCACCAACGGCGACAACCTTCTACCAGTGATTTGTTAGGAACCTGCCTAGTTTCTTGCAATACTATTCTAACTATTGCTGAGATAATAACGAAAAAGAAAGTGCTGAGTGAGAGAATTCTAAAGAGAGTTTCATTCATATCTACCTTAACCCAATTGTACAACCTTGGTCCCCTTTTATATAGTTGCAAATAGCTTGCTTTCAACACTAATTGATAGCTAGACAACACTTAAGCACATTAATGACAGCTCAGCAAAATATTTTGACACTAATCAAGACATAAGCAAAACTTAGTTTCCCGTCTTATTTAGCAACTCCAGCGACTTTATCACCCCATACTTTAGTTTGTGTCTTGTGTTTATTCCTCTACTTTGCAATCCTAACAATGCTCCCTCCTTCATGATAGTCTTGCCCCCAAGACTCTAGTCGTGGAAATTGTTTAGTGATACTATCCCAATCCTCCCATGTTGCCTCATGTTTCGTAAGATGTGACCATTGGATCAGCAACTATGGAACAACGTGATTTTTTTGCTTGATCAACCTTCGAGCTAAGACTTTAACAGGTTCTAAAATTATCTTTCCCTCATCATCCATAGGAGGTAAGGTTGTTGTAGTTTGATCATTTAACCATATTATCTTCTTCAGTAATAAAGCATGAAAGACTGGATGTACCCTTCCTGATTGAGGAAGTTGTAGCTTATACGCTGCACAACAACTTCTATTACCAGAAATGGTCCAGCAAACTTGGGGCTAAGCTTCCACAGCCTACTTTTGTGCAAAGAGTGCTGTTTGTAAGGTCTGAGCTTCAAGTAGACCCAATCTCCTACTGAAAAAACTCTTTCAACTTTATTCTTATCAGCAAAATGCTTCATACGTTGTTGTGCTTTGTGCAATGTTCCTTGAGTTGTTGACTAACCATCTGTCTTTGTTGCAGTATATCTTCTACTCCAATAACAGAAGTGGGCATATGTGGGCCGAAACTCAACTATAGAGGTTCATAACCATAGAGAGCCTCAAAAGGGAACATTGCTATGGTTGAATGATGAGTAGAATTGTACCATCATTTGGCCATAAGCAACTAGGAAACCCATCTCCTCGAATCAAAACATGTCATGCATATCAAGTAGGCCTCCAAACACTAATTAACTCTCTCCATTTGGCCATCTATTTGTGCTGAGATGTTGTTCAATGCCCAATGTAGATAGAAGTTCCTTCCAGAAATTGCTAACAAATATTATGTCCCTGTCAATAGTTATGCTGCTAGGCAAACCATGCAACCTATAAATGGAGTCCAAGAATACAGTAGCTAAAGTCAAAGCATTAGAAGAATGTGATAGAGCTATGAAGTGACTGTACTTTGTGTATCTATCTATTATCACCCCTATAGTGTCCTTATTTTGAGATTTTGGTAACTGGACTATAAAATCCATAGCAAGGTGTACCCAAGCTTGAGTAGTAGTCCCGGTTGTTTCACCAACTCATGTTTGCATTGCTGACAAACATGACATTGAGAAACTCTGGCTTTGATTGAATCTCTAATATCAAGCCATAAAAATATATTTTGGACTTTTTGTAAAGTGTTATGAACTCCAAAATGTCCACCAAAACTAGATGCATGAAAAGAGTGTAAAATTTGTTCTCTCAGTGCAAAGTGTGTGCCCACATATAACCTCCCCTTATACCTTATCATATCATCAAAGAAAGAATAAAGCGAGACATTAAAAGGATACAAGGCATGTTCAGTTATGACCTGTTGAACGATGGGATCCCCTTGGTAGCTGTTTTGCAACTTCGAAATCCATAATGGCTGCAACAGGTTAATTGCCCTACACTGACCTTCACTTTTACCTTGTCTGGACAAAGCATCTGCAACTTTATTTTGTGTACCTTTCTTATACTCAATTCCATAATCATACCCTATGAGTTTCGACATGTATTTTTGTTGGAGTGGTGTAGAGATCTTCTATTCCAAGAGGTACTTCAGACTGTGCTGATCTGTTTTTATCACAAACTATCCTTGGATGAGATATGGTCTCCATCTGCTCACTACTAGAATGATAGCTAAAAATTCTTTTTCATACACTGAAAGTCCCAAGTTTCTTGGACTTAGAGCTTTACTTAGATAAGTAAGGAGATGTCCATCTTAACTCAACACAGCTCCCAATCCACTATAACAAGCATCAATCTCTAAGGTGAAAGGTTTGTCAAAATTAGGGAGTTGAAGAACAGGGGCAGAACTCATTGCCTTTTTAAGTGATTCAAAAGCTTTTTCACTTGATTAAGTCCACTTAAATCCTCTCTTTCTAGTTATGTCTGTTAGAGGCTTGGCAATCACCCCTTAGTATCTAACAAATTTTCTGTAATATCCTGTCAAGCCAAGGAACCCCCTTAATTTCTTTACAGTAGAAGGTTTTGGCCATTCCATCATGACATTTATTTTATTTAGATCAGCTTGTACCCCCCTCTCCCAATAATGTGACCCAAGTACTCAATGTCCTCCTTCCCAAAGGCACATTTAGATTCCTTAGCATACAACTTATGTTCTTGTAGTTTTTTTAGCACTATTCTTAGATGAGTTTATGAGATTCTAAGTTAGGGTTGTACACCAGTATATCGTCAAAGAAAACTAGTAGAAAATCTCTAAGATGCTCTCTAAAAATAGTGTTCACGAGGGATTGGAATGTGTATGGCGATTAGTGAGGCTAAAAGGCATTACCTTAAATTCATAGTGTCCAAATATAGTGACAAATGTAGTTTTATGGATGTCATTCTTGCTAACTCTTATCTGATGGTAACCTGATCTGAGGTCTATTTTGGAGAATATTTTTGCATTCCCTAATTCGTCTAACAAATCTTCTATTAAAGGGATAGGGAAGCTATCCTTAACAGTCAATGAATTTAGCTTTCTATAATCAATGCAGAATCACCAAGAACCATCTTTCTTTTTAACAAGGAAAATAGGTGAAGAAAATGGGCTACTGCTAGGTTGTATGATTCCTGAGTGAAGCATTTAGTGAACTAACTTCTCTATTTCCATCCTCTGTAGGTAAGGATACCTATACGGATGTTGCTTAAAAGGCTCTACAATCTGACTGATTTTTAGCTAGTTCCTGTTGCTGCCTCGCTAATTGTTGCTGACTTGCTAAAAAACATTTCTGTACAACTTTGAGTTCTACGATTTGTTGCTCTACTACTTCGATCCAAGATGCATTCTTCATCATTGTTGAATCTAGAGTGCACAGCTACCGCAGGAACCTGCTCTAAGGCTATTGTTAGGAACCTGCCTAGTTCTTTGCAATACTATTCTAACTATTGCTGAGATAATAGGAAAAATAGAGTCTTGAGTGAGAGAATTCTAAAGAGAGTTTCATTCAGATCTAGCTTGACCCAATTGTACAACGTTGGTCCTTTTTTATAGAGTTGCAAATAGCTTGCTTTCAACACTAATTGACAGCAAGACAACACTTAAGCACATTAATAACATCTCAGCAAAATATTTTGATAGTAATCAAGACATAAGCAAAACTTAGTTTCAAGCTTTATTTAGCAACTCCAGCGACTTTATGACCCCATACTTCAGTTTATGTCTTGCGTTTATTCCTCTACTTTAAAATCCTGACATAGTTCCTCCGAAATCATTCGCGTGAGTTACTTGAGCGAGCAGTGTTGACCCTATTGTTGCTGTAGATCCCAACGATTCTCTCTTACTGGATTCTAATGGTCCGAAAGTTGGTACCATTCATGTGAAGGATGGCAAAACCTCTCTCCTTCTATAAAGCTAAAATCAAGGAACTTTCTTTGCCATTCTAATACTATAATTGGTAAGTTATCATTTGGAATCCCTAAATATGTCTCTATCGTGCAATTTTTTGAGAAGCTGAATCTTGTTGGTGGTTTCTGGATTCAAGCTTTAAACACTAAGCATATTATTATTGTTCTCTTCTAAGGATTACTCAATGCTTCGGTTGGAAAAGGAGTGGTCTATTGATGGATATCCCATAAGAACCTTTAGTTGGTCCCCTATGAACCTTCGGTTGTACCAGTTTGGACTAGATTGGATGGTCTTCTACTCTTAACTCTTATTGGAGAATCAACTGTGAAACCACTAAAAATGGATGAAGCTACTATCAAGAGAGCTCATATCAATTATGCTCGAATTTGCGTGGAATTGACCTCACCAAGCCTTTGATGGAGGAGTTCTCGATCGATCCCATGGTACCTCCAAAACTGAGATTAAAATTATATATGAAAGGCTTTTCAGCTACTATTCCTCTTGGAAGCACGTTAGACATTATGTCCAAGCTTGTTACATCAATGGGAATGCTCCTAAACCACTTCATAGAAGGTTTGTTGCAAAGACTAAGAAAATGGAGAAAATTAACAAAGGAAAGAACACTAAAATTCATGTTGATTGCCAACCCTCAAATAGAGATATTGGAGGTCCAAGTGGAATTTCTCTCATGAAAATCCTGTCTAGGTTTGTAATTAGATCAATATTTTGCGAGACCACTATAAAGAATGTGAGCCTATAGTTGTGGTAGTGGGAATGATTATTCTGTCAATGACGTAGTGAATAATTCAGGTGATAAATTTGTTGTGTCTGATGCAGTTGGGAGGCCTGTAACTTTTGAATAGGTTAATCCTCTTTGTATTGACACTAATGGGGTGTGTTATCGTGGCCTCAATAGACCTTTTGACAAGGGTTTGGGGATTGATCTAACTCCTGTTGTTCCTTAGCTTCCTCTGTCTTCTAGCGCACCTTCACCAAGTCCTATATCCTCTCCTCCCCTCCAGCCACTCCCCAAATGCGCTTCCCTTCTACCCTTCGTCAAATTGCTCATCTAACCATCCTCATCATTCTACTCCTTTATAGATTCTCCCACCTCACAGCTATTTTCTCATCCTTTATTCGCCTCCTTATCTTGATAAGGACTCGAGATTTGAGTCATCTTCTTTCTATGTTGTCAACTAATGAAATCCTTCAGGATGCCCAGGATGCCATCAATTTTCATAGAGCAGAATCTGAGGACAAATGGGCATATAGGGAGATTGAAGCTCGTAGTAAAGGTCGAGGAGTCTTAAAGGTAAGGGGCAACGGTCCGACTAAGTTTCTGCAGCTCACTATTTAATAGGTTTCTATTGGATTGGATAACAAAAGACAATAATCTGGTTTCAGGTATTTGTTGGAATTTTGAAGTTTCAGCAGGTGTTTTTGGGATTTACTTACTGAAGTTTGGAGTTTATCAACCTGATATAGCTTTAGAAATGATGTTGTCTTCCTTAAGTTTGAGTTACAGTGTCTTAATTGGATCACCTTTTACTCTTTTGGATGTTTTGAATGATTAGAACCTTATATGTTAGACATAAATTGCTAGGTACTTTGGATAACGAATTTGTGAATTACTGACTTGAATAAGGACTTTGTTTGTAACAATTAGCTGTTACTTCTTGCAGCAAATTTTCAGATGCATGGATTGGACTGTACATAATTTGTCATGCTGGATCATCTCTGACTTCTTTGGATGCTGAAACCTATTTTGCTTCTTGTATGATGATTGGGGCATTAGTTGGCTATATTAGACCTTAAATAAAATATCTTGTTTTGAATCTAGTGATCTGATGCTTATGTTTCCATCTTCTTGTTAGCTGGATTTCTTGCATTTAGTTATGAGGAGTTGCTCATTGCTCCTTTATTCAAGGAAATGCAGCTGAAATTTTAGTTTTTGAATGTTTTGCTGGTTTTAAACTTTTGAAGTTGATCACAAATGAATTGGCATGTTCTGTACTGATTTTATGCTGGAGCTGAACTTTGAAAATAGTTTGGTTGATTATGGAATCGGATTCAGAATGAGGGTATTGCCTGAGTGGTTAGGTATTGCTACTGTAGATTCCTTAAATCATTGATTTTGTTGCTGGAAATTAGTGAAGGAATAGATTTTGGAGTTCCAGAATCTTAGGTAGGTGTTCATATTCTACTTATATATGCTGAAGAAGGGGTTCGATCTTGGAACAGGAAACAAGCTACCTAGTTGCTTGTTTTGACTCAATTTAGTTTGCTGGAAGAGGGATTTGAACTATGGTCTATAGGTTGTTGATCCTTGCAGCATGAGATTTTCCTGGAACAGGCGGTCTATGCTTCTCCTTTCGGCCCTTAATCTGCCATAATTTTGCAGTTTTGAGAACTCAAAATTGATACAGAATATATTGCTACAATCAATTGATTTAGGCAGTCAGATTACTATAATCAATTATTATTATTATTATTGAAGAAAGATTACTACAATCAATTGGTTTCCAACAAATTTGATTTGGAGCGGTCTATTTGGTCTCCTACCTGGTAGCGTACAATTGATTTGTTGGGACCTTTAATTTATAATTAGAGGACTTTAGTCTTTAATGATTTACTTTTATTTGTATTTTAATTTAATATTTAGTAAGAACTAACTGAATGTATTGTAAGGAAAATAAGTACTTCCTTGTTTTATTTATGCTCTTAAATGTTTGATTGTAATCTTCTATTTTGTCTTTCAATCCCTGTACTTGTTTATGTATCAGTTATTTCCCCATATCAATCTCTAATTATAATGAAAAATTTCTTTTCATATAATTTCTTCCCATATCGATTGCTCAAGTTTTGGCGGAAAATCTTTTTTGGTATCAATTTTGGCAGAAATGAAAGAAATAGTGCCATTGACATAGGAATATGGGTTTCTCGATGGATCTCACTCTTTCAGTTTTTATATTTATTGGAGACAACTAAAGAAAAAGAATATCTTAAAGTAAATATTAATATAAATTTTTTTATTTAACTAACAACTTCAAGACTATTTTCTACTAAAAAGTAGAATACAATTAATGATAGAGTTTTCTTAAATGAAAATTTAATAGAATAGAATTGTTGACTGAAAATAGTTTGATAAAAAATTTTGTTGATATAAAAAATTGTCTTAATAGATTCTTAGTAGTTTATCTTAGAGTGGATTAGCAAAATTACCAAAAAAGAGATGCAATCTCTGAAGTTTAGCAAAATTACCAAAAAAGAGATGCTTTTTTTTCTTTCCAAAAATTACAATAACACAATTAAAATTATAAATTTGGTTGTAACATAGGCAAAATTTGAGAAAAATCCAAAATGTCCTAAATGAAAATTAATAAAAAGAATAAAAAGTGTTGAAAATTAATGAGATGGCTAAAGTTAATTTATTTAAATTTATTAAATAATTAAAAGCACAAGAAATAAAAAATTAAAAGATAATATTAAATAAGAATAAATAAATGAAAAACAAAATATATATTTTAACTACATTGATAAATTTTCTTTCTAATGGATATTATTATTCAGGCCAATGAGAGCATAGTACGTCTAATTTTACAAACATTCACTTATGATCTAATTAAAAGATAGAATAAATTTATATTTAATATGTACAAACATTACAATATGTATATGCTCATATGTTTAGCAGAGTACTTGATGAATTTCAACAAGCAAAGATACAAAAAATGTTATCAATATTTATTCATTGTTTTTTATTTTTATATTTTATTAAGTTTTCGCTAGAAACTTAACCTATAAAAATGAAAGTTATTGTATGGAACTTTTTATTATTGATTCAAAGCATGTGTCAATTTTAAACTACATATTAAATTTATGTGATATTTACATTAAATGAATTGTTCATTTAGTACATGGAATATGATTTAAAATTTTGAATTATTTTAAAATTTATATTTATTTGGTTTTGTAACTTAAATTAATTTTATTATTAATAGTGTAAATAGAAAAAATGGTAATTTTGGACATAATTTAGAGTTTCGATTTATTTCTTGAATAAGTTTGAGTTGTCTGCAAAAATTATTTGGAAAAGCTTATTCTTAATTAAGAATAAAAACTCTTATCAAGTTGGATGTGAGTCTAAGTTACAAACTTAATTTGAAACTCCAAAACTAATGTAAATTGAAAGTTTATCGAATAGAAGTCAATCTATATTTATTTATTTTTAGAGGTTGGAGACCTTTTTAGTTAATGCTTGGGAGAAACATTCTAATTATATTAAATAAAAAAATTCAATTCAAGAAAAAAGTAGTCTTTTCTAAAAGAAATATTGTTATAAATAAAAATAAATTAACTTAAAGTAAAAGTAGCGTTGTCCATGATTTCAAAAACCAACTGAAATATTCTAAGTAAAAGTACCAATTCTCAAATCCATTTTGTTGAATAGACACTCCTAACTAGGAATATAGGAATTATTGATTTTCTTCATTTTATATTTATTTCAAATTAAAAGAATAATAGTAAAACGCATTACAAATAGTAATTCTATCAAAAATCTTAAAGAAAAAAAAAAGAAAGCCAAAGAAATCTCAAAAGTTTCCTCTCTAAATTTAATGCACTTTACGAAGAAGACAGGATGTTTGAATCTTCCCCATACTAATTCATGGTATGTCTTTTGTCCAAGAAAATGATCTTAAATCAAAATTTTGTTATTGGATTTATTTGGAGATCAAGGTTTTATTTATTTAATCAAATTTTAAGCTTTAGAAAGTTTTGGGTACATGATATATACATTTTAGTTGATATATATTTGGAGACAATTTGCATAAAACTCATGATTTACATTACATATATTAATTCAACACCAAAATTCTATTATTAGAACTTAATATACTAGAAAATGTTTATATAAAGAAATATATTTTTTAAAAATATGAAAATTTGAGTATGAAATAAGTTATTATAATTTTATCTCGCTTCCCAATAAAAAGAATGACAAATATTTTGCAAGCCTAAAATATTAAATACCAAATTATAATTACCACCTTCCTTTTTAGGTTGCCCAATTTTTTTTCACACAATTGAACACATGAATCAACATTAAGAGTGGAGATTGGGCCTTCAATCGTAGGACACCACAAACTGAATAGTTTGATCCTTCATCCATGTTGCTCATCCTTTATCCTAATTTGTCATTCCTTATCTGCATTGCTAATTTCTCTCAAGTCTCATTTGATTTTTCCCATGCCCTAAGATACTTTTCTCTTATTTGTCTCTTCTCTACGTCTCTTATCCACAGCCGTTGTTCTCCAAATCTATGCATGGGAATTACTATTGTTCAAATTCAATATCAAGTCGCAGTGAAATGCTTCTTCCGAAGGTAGAAACAGAGTGAACGCCAGATATTTAGGTAAATTTCAATAGCAATTTTTCTGAATTCTTTGATTTTTTTGATTGTAGAGAGACTAGGTTTGAGAATTTAGATTTGGATGAGCTGAAGGATGAGTTGTAATTATCTCAAAATAGATGTGTTGCTTCAGTTTTCTTGCAACCTTAGCTCACATTAACCGTGCAGAATGATGCATATAGTTGTTCAGTTTCGTAGAGGAGCAGATCTTTATAAATTATCAACCAATGACATATGCACTTTCGGCAATGTGTGCCGAAAGAAAAATAGGATTAGCAAATTACTACAGTAAATGCGGCAATTCACATTAGAAATAATTTTTAATATTTTGTTGTTATAATCATGAGTGAGTTGCATATTTTGGCTATGAAGTGATGTACTCTATTATAAACATGTGACATAGCTTAAATCAGGCATGAATTTATGCAAAAGGAGAGTACTTGCTTATTGGCTGTAAAAGGAAATTTCTTTAGTGCTAATAAAAGCAATAGAATTTGCACAGATGTTAACTTGTATTCCTCAACTTTTGTGTGCATAATTTTAGTTCTAAATCCAATAAAATAAATAGCATCAGAGCTTTGTTTGATCTTTGAGAAGCCTAGACAGACAATGACAAGGAAAGAGAAAAAACTAATTAGGTTCCCTTCACCAAACTGATTGTTGCAGCCTACTTGTGGTTTCCACTAGTTTTCGACCTATGCCAGAAAGACGAAGAACAGAAAATGGAAGTTCCAATCATGTTCACATTTCACACTGCAATAAGAAGGGGTATTTTGAAAATTTCTATGGGCACATTCTTGGAGTGCAGTGTAGGTCTGTAAATGAGTAGGGTAATACTCTACCCAAGCCTAAAATATCAATATCCATACCCTATTCATACCCATACTTATTAAAGATAGTGTAATGGGTATGGGTAGGGTTTGTACCCATAAATTACCCATGTACTCATACCAAAAAATTACTCATTACTTTATACTTAAATTTAATCTATAAACCTAAAAATTATTTATACCCAAATCAAATTTATTTTAATGATAAATTTTTTATATACAAAAATTACAAATATGTGAATAAACAGTAACAACTAAATAATTTTTTTCATTAAAAATTAAACTAAATTAATAAATTAATAAAGTTAATATATTGGGATAGCAATTTTAAAAAAAAATAAAATTGGAATAGCAATAGCAATAGTAGAACATTTTTCATTAATAAAATTAATAATATTAAAATTA
Source organism: Jacaranda mimosifolia (assembly GCA_018894105.1). Taxonomy (NCBI): domain Eukaryota; kingdom Viridiplantae; phylum Streptophyta; class Magnoliopsida; order Lamiales; family Bignoniaceae; genus Jacaranda; species Jacaranda mimosifolia. The sequence goes on along the minus strand of CM032127.1, from coordinate 33,341,666 downwards.
ATAGTGGAATAAATAATTTTCGTAAAAATAGTTGATAAAATTAATTTTGTTAATGAATAAAGTTTATTAATTTAGAAATTAACTGTTTTTATAAAATTAAATATAGAAAAAAAATTCTTTTAAAATGTTTTTATTAACTATTTTTTTAATTAATTTAATTTAATTAGCAAAAAGTTTAATTATTAATTATATTAATGTTTAACTATTATATCAATAAAACAGTTAATTTAATTAACAAAATTTTTAAAATTAAAGAATTTAAATTTAATGATTAAATTAAACTAAATATAAAAAATAAATTTTTTTTATTGTATGCCAAATAAAACAGTTAATTTAATTAGCAAAAAAGTTAAAATTAAATATTTAAATTTAATGATTAAATTAAACTAATTATAAAAAAAATTATTTTTTTGTTATCGTATGCTATAATTGGTTTTCAGTATAAAACTTGGTTTGACTGCATAGTGGAACTAAAATGGAGCTTGTGGTTATAAGCATGAATTGAAGTAGTAACACTTTGGAATATAAGTTGAAAGTAGTAGGTGAATTGAGTTTGTGTTTTAATGTTCAAAATCCAAACTAGTATGAATTGCAGTAGTGACACTTCGAATCTGTGTTCAAAGTCTTGGCAACTTGAAATTCTGTCTATTTGGCTTACTAAAATGAAGTCCCATTGGAGTTTCTACATAATTTTCTATTAAGTCCCAAAAGTATCGTGGCTTGAATATTTTGGATAAAAAAAAAAAATCAGTTTCAATGTTTAGGTCCTATATGGATGCCATGTGATGTCATGTCCAAATTGAAACTTATGCAGAGATAAAAATGTAATGCCCTACAATTGTATTTTTTATTTAATCAATTACTTTATCTTATTTTATTTATTATTTAAAAATTAAAAAAATGTAGTACCTTAGAATTTGTTTTAAATTTAATTAATTATTTTATCTTATGTTATCTTATTTTCTCTTAGTCTTGCTTTCTTATTATATCAATTAGAAAAATGATATATATATATATATGTGTGTGTGTGTGTGTGTGCAGCACCCCCTCTCGGGACAACACCCAAGTTGAGGCGCCACCAATTCAATCTTAAATACATTTCAAATAATAACTAAGAAACCTGTCATTTAATCATCTCAAAGGTAAAAAGTCACACTAATCCAAAAGATCATTCCATAAAGTATAATATATACAACCTAAGTATCATAATCCAACTCAACAGAAAATAATTCATTTATCCCAAAAGATCACTTCATAACATAAAATACGTATATATCCAGTATCTTAAGTTTCATACAAACATTCTCATAACACTCTTCAAGTAGTTGTCTTGATCATGTGACTTATATGAACAACAGCAACACCTAATCTATTACAAAATCACTCTCGTATAAAACATGCCTCTACTTCTCAGTTTGACCTGTTTGAAGACAAATAACAACAAGGGGGTAAGTCCTAAGGACTTAGTGAGGGAAAAGAATATCACAGGATTCAAAAGAAAATGATAGGCAACAAACAAAGACAGTTCGATAACAATAAAAGTTTCAACGTGAATCAACATTGTGCAAAGTACACATGATATCAATTATACTAGACTGTTGGCCATTCCATCCTCATTACTCCCAGATCAATGAATAGTTGTTAGTACCGGACGTCGGTACAATAAAATAAGATTTCCTTATCGCTCCATTGCTTGAGCACTCAGCTCGGCAAGTAATAACTTTCTTTTATTGGCATGGTCGATCACATGCCAGATCCTGCCACTCACAATTTGCTACCTCCAGCTACCTATAAGTCAAGATAGTATGTGGGTACTAGCCAGAAAACCTATCACCGTCGGTCCGTACCGCCCTGCCGTCTTTTCGAACCTAGCCCCGGGCCAAACTTCCCATGGCGTCCCTTTGGGTTGAACTTCCCAGGGGCGTTCCCGTGGGTTGCACAATATAATGCCAACAGATATCAATTCAATTTTTCAAGCAATAACATGAACATTTCAAAACTTTATATGACCTGCCGTACACAAGGCAAAACATTTTTCAATAATAGCTAGCAAGGCATATTCCAGTAAACAAGGTATATGAATAATTTGAGAGAACTTTTGACACAAATAGGTTTACCAGACCATTCCAAATATCAAGATCATTTTCAAGAAACGGTATCAGATAGTTTCAAATCAGAAGAACCTTAGAGGGTTCGACAATTAACAACGATAATGACATTTTGAACAAATATCAAATCAGCAGAACCTAATGGGTTCAACGATATCATGGAATAACGTATACAAGCAAGAACCAATCAGTAGATCCCACATAGGGGAAAACAATAACTTATAAAGTACGGTAAGCAAACAATTCCAACCCTCACAGGGGTTTATCAACAAAACAATAGGTACAAAAAGTGCTAGATTGGTGATCCTCACGAAGTGCAACAAATATCGATTAAGCTTAAATAGGGCAAGTACCGGCTGGTAGACCCTCACAGGGTGTTCAAATAAGATAACAAATAAAAAATAAGATTTCAAACAATCAGAATACGGTACAGAAATAGAAAAACCCACACAAGGGCTTATCACGAATAATAGATAATGAGAAAAAGGTGCTCGATTGGCAGACCCTCACCTCTTGTAGTATCAGAGAAAAATATCACAATCTATCGTCTACCGGTCCGCGGGACCCATTTCCACTTCACCTAACCAAAATAGTATAATTACAGTCAAAATCTATATTTGACTCCCAGCACTACTATTATGCTTGTCATTAATCCAAACTCACCAAATAATCATGTTAACATGATAGTTTAAAGCTTAAATGGCTCTATCGATCCAATAACAACCAAAAAGATCAATTATATCCAAATTAATCTCGGTTTCATATCAAGTCTAATAACTAAGCAATAACTAGTTCTGAATTACATAATCATTCTCGTCATATCATCCAAAATTCACAATAATTGTCCAATTACTATCACTTGAATCTGAATCCATAAATCCACAAGTTAAGGTTCAAATCCTTTAATTAGCTCAATTAATTCCAACATAACAAATATCCGAGTCCACAACTTATAGATACTCCTTGCTTAGGGATCTTAATCACAATCACATTTATATCAATACATCCCAAATCCTATTTTTAGGATAGATACAATCTAAATTAGGAAAGTACAACATATGCATTATATATATAACAAGGTACAACCAACTAAAGCTTAATTCTTAACCCTCTATTACCTAAAATTGCCTATCGAGGCCTCAGAATCACGAACCAAGAGCATCACTGCAATCGTCTGAATGAGGAGAATAGACTAGCTTGGGGTCGCTGGAGCACCGCCGCCGTCCGCTGGAATGCCGTCGGAAAATCTCACAGTCACCACCCTAATAAGCTTTCAAATCTCCTGATCCCAAATATCCAATCAAATTTAAGTTTTTCCGCCAGGAACTGCCTTAAAATCCACCCTAAAATTACTGCCACCACCTCACACAACTGCCTGTTTCTCTCCATTTTTCATCGTCGTCGCTGCACCGATCTCTCATGCAAACCCTCAACCGTGATCCCCTTTCTCAACTCTTCCTAACCATAGCCTTAGAACTAAGTTTGACCGTCGGAAAACCACAAACCCACCAATCTTCGCTTTGTCTGACGGTGCCTCATTGCTTCCTAGTAGTTCTGCCAGAAATGGAGGTGGTTGAGGGTGGTTTTGGGTTCTAGGTGAGGTGGAGAGGAGTTTGTTGAGTTTGGTTTGGTTGTTAGAACGATGGCCGAAGTCCCACCGAGGATGGTGATGTCCGCGGTGAAGGAGAGAAGAAAAGAGGAGGAAAATGGATAAGGAGAAGAAGAAGAAGAAGAATTGGCAATTTTATAAAATTCAACTTTTAATAATTACAATTTAGTCCTTAAGTAATTAAAATAGCATATAGGTCCTAGTTGACTAGGAAAATACCATGCAAGCCCCTAAGTTTATAAAAATGGCCCAAATCAAGTCTTCTCAAATTGCAATCCAACCCTAAAACTTTCCAATTTCTTGCAATTGAGTCCTCAATTATTTTTTTTTCGACCCCTAAAATTCGATCAATAAATCTCTTAATTTCTAAATTTTTATTTATGAAAATACTGAATTTCAGGGGTGTTACAGCGTGTATATCTATTTGGCATTAAATTTACCTCTAGGTAAAATAGTGAGAATTAATATTTAAGGGCATAAATATTTATATATATATATATATATTAGATATAGCAATTCTTGAGAAAAAGTTTAATTTTTCATAAACTAGTATTATATCGTTACTAGGAATTAATAATTGAGACTTTAGGAATTAACTAAATTATCTCGAGATAATATAATTAAAATTACTATTATTATTATCGTCTTAGTATACATTCCTTATATTTTGGAAAATATAAAAATTTTAACTTCACTTGAATTAATGTTATAATGTACAATAAGTGAATTTTTTATCTCTAGTTAATAATAATAATAAGAATCCCATTAGGGTTAAACTACTTCCCCCATATATATGTGTGTGTATATATATATATCCTGGGAACTAAACCCTAGTCCTAGAAGGAAAACAATTAGAGCCCATCTTAAATCAAACATTCCCTTCATATATATACCTTTTTTAGAGATCAAAACCCTATTACAAAAAAATATATATATATATGTATACACACAACTACGGATTTCACACACAACGAAAATAATAATTAATTGCATAATCTCGAGATGACGTTGCATATTGGAAATCTATAATCTCAAATTCATAGAGATGACCTTGAATGTGTTTTTCGGAGGTTTGGTAGGTGTACTATACTAGTGAAGAGCAAGTACGGATTTGTAGTTATGATTATCCTACAAGTGCTGAAAAAGCTTTGAAGATACTCCAAGGCATGAGGATTTGTGGAGAGGCTATAACTATATCATGGTCTAATAGGCAACCTCACGCCTTGCAAAGATTTGCTGGAGGTAGCAAGTCACATGAGCTACTGCATAGAAATTTTTGTGAAAGAAAATGCTGATCGAAGGTTGGGTTCAAATGATAGACGAGATCATGAGATGGATTTCAAGAAAGTAGAGGCCAAAGTTAGAAAACTTAGTTCTTTTGACTTGGTCAATGAATCAATTAGTTACTACCCAAATGATTTGAAAGGTTGTGTAGGGGAAGGGGATCATATATCTTTAAATGATCCTCATATGGTATGAGGTTCTAGAAAGATCTGTTTGGAAGATAAAATGTGGGGGGAGCAGGTTGTGTACCTATCAAATGAAAATAATATTGAAAACGGCATGGAGTTTCACCAATCTAAACCTTATCTTTGTGACAGTTAAAAGGAGTTAGATGAAGATCAACATAGATATCACTTTGCTAGTTCACCCTCTATTAGGGAATTCCAAGAGAAAACAAGAAGTACCTACAATCGAAAATGTCAAAAAAATTACTATTTATATGGGGAAGTGGGTTACAAAATGAGCAAGTGCCTATTGGAGCTAAAGATGCATTTATCTAGGTCCTTAGGAAGGATGCATCCAAATGATGACATTGTTCCCTTGGGGCATCAGGAAAGGGACAGTAGCAATCTTGTTACTTAACATTTGATGCCATTGACCCCGATATAGGTGATTGACTTATAGGATTGATCCTAAAGGTGAGTGCCTAAACCTATAACTATTATACGATGATACTTTTCAAAACCCAGAAGGATATATGTATAGTAATTCATGCTTTGAAAGTTTTTCAATATATACTGTACTCTATATGTATTTCATTGCGCACAAAAAGAAATATTTTTCTTGTTTTATTTCTAGATAAAAAGATAAAAGAAAACCTATGCTTTTATGATTTTTTTTATGCTTCTACACTAGCAAATTATACTCGATGATCAACTGATTATTGTTATTGTTATTACTATTGTTATTGTTAGTTGAATCCAACTTCATCTAGGTGTGCAAAGGACTTCACTGGGTAGCAGCGGGCTAGTCGGTTGAACTCCAAACCCCCATGGCCTAATCCCCCAACATACAACAGAAGTTGTTTGTAGCTGAGGTGGGTCGTTGGAATTCACGAGGATGCTTGGGCACTGTTTCGGTAAGGTCTCACATTGCCCAGAGCAATATGGGACTGTTACGGTGGGAATCATAAGGTTGACTGGCTACAACAGACACTATCTGATCATCATATTTAAGTTGTTAATCTAGGAAATTTGTTTATTAAACTTTTGATTTGTTACTGCTTAACTGTTTATAAAATTCTTGAGTTGTTATTGCTTAATTGTTTATAAACATCTTGATTGTTACTACTAAACTATTTTATGGATTCTACTTATGTTTTTCTCAAATATTTTCACTATACAAATTCTTGAACATTTGCGCTATACAAATGATTTTGATTCCGGAACTCACATTTCACACACTTGGCACTCACTGAGTCTTTTACTCATACTCGTTTTCTTCTTCAACTTCCTTTTGGCAAACTTATATCCTATCCGTAGTGAAGATGTTGAAACTCCTTCTAGTGAGAACCAAAATTGAAGGATTTCATTTGGAATGAGGACTTTACAGTAGGTTTAGCTTTATTGTTGTGTTGGCAAATTACTTCTTTTCCTTTAATGATTTTCCAGTTGAGGGAAGAATATTGGGCATTTTGAGTTTTTATGTTGCAAGAATTATTTGAGTTATTATGAATTTTGGAGTTTTCTTTATTTAAGATTATGATTTTTGGATAGATGATACTGTTTATTTGGGATTGATTTTCACGCCTCGCGACTAAATTGCATGGTTTGATCTTAGGGAGTAACAAAAAATGTGTTGCCTGACTATTTCTTCCAGAATTGTCCAAAAAATATGCTCCTATAGTGTCAAAATTTTCCCATCTCTAGGTGTTTGGTGATTTATTTAACAAAACTTCTAAAATTATATAGAGAGAAAATTGTGAGAGAATCTATCAGCTTGCTATTTGGGGACTATCTTCTAGTTCCTAAGGGCAATATAGATACCATAATCCTTTTCTTTGATAACTCTTCCAGTGACTCAAGATTTGACAGTTTGAATATACATATATATGCTCTTGGTTTCAAATAATAGTATATATATATACATATATGCTCTTAGACAACTAATTAGTATAATACTTTTTGTGTAACTTAGTCACATAGTACATATACATTTGAGAATTCATCACCATCTATACATTTATATAATGATTTTCCTTTGAGGCCCTTCCATTCATACATCTATGTAGGAAATGCTTGTGAATTCAATGTGAAAATTGATTTATAAATATTCAAGATGGCGTATAGAAAGTAAGTTCTTAATTGGACAAGCTAACTCAATGTGACCTTGCATTAGATTGTGGCATTTTTCCATTGTGAAGCATGGTCAAAATTTTCAATCAAGACCTACTCTAACATAGACTCAAGTCATATTTCCAACTGCTTTACATGACCTTAATGCACTTATAAAAAATCTCCAATATTTTAAATATTCCATCCTCAAATAAGGTTTCTTTAAATTAATTCTTAGCTTGATTTCACTGTAAACTTTGCAATAACTATTGTCCTCTAGTTACTGCTGTCATTTTGACTACTGGTTCATTTTAGATTTAACATATATCTATCTTTCCAGGGGTCTTAGATGTAAAAGAATAGCAAGGAGCATTTCATCTGTAGGTCTTTATGTTCCTGGCGGCATTGCTATATTTCCTTCAACTACTCTGATACTTTTAGTTGTATCGTTACTTTGATGAACTAATTCCATCATTTTTTTTGGATTTATTATATCATGTTTATGATTTCAGTCTACTTCATTGATATTTGTTTTCCACATTAGCTTGCCTATATTATTGGATGTTAAAATATTATACTTGCAACTCTTCCAACTGAAGACATCAGCATTTGTAAGGTAGCTATTCTCATCTTGACATAATACAATTTTGATTTTACATGGCTTACCTGCCATTGATTGTTGTAGGACGTTTTTTATTGTGTTGAGAAAGCAGGCGTCACTCATATTTTTAAAGCTAGAGATGCTCAAGTTAGAATATTATATATGCTCAATAAATATTCTATATATTGTGATACTTTTTCTGATGGTACTAAATTTGAGAATATATGTTCAAGCAATTTTAGCTATGGCATGGGAGATCGAATCTTGCCCTAAGGTATCACTTTCTTTTATCATTTGTATTCTCATTATATTTGGATGGCAATCAATTCTTCGTTTTGAGTCATAAGCTCAAGTTTTTATGTGACCTTTGATCAACTGTTGTCTATATTATTCTCAAAGTTAGTTTGTTTCTGTATTCATTTGCAGAGGAGAATTTCTAGCCAGTTGCAGAAATAAATTGATCTTCAATATATTCACTATCTCTAACTTCTTACCTAATAAAAAGTCATAGTTTTCATAAAAGATAATTATAAAAATGTTAAGTTGTAAATTTAGCTCACTAGTTTTGATTGGATGTCGCTGAACTGGAAAAAGCTTTTGAATAATATTGAATTGCTTTATAGTTGTTTAGAGGGTAGAAGTATTAAATAAGTAGTCCATATACTAGACTTTTCTATAACCTGTTTGAGTTTGCATATTCTACAAATTTTCTTGCCATTTGGACTATCAGTAATTTTAGTTATTTCTAAGAGTCCATTTACTTATGATTTAATCCTATCAATTCTGATTGTGTTAACTGGTAACTTTCAAAGTTTTTATGTCCATCGTTTTCCATTCTCATGGTTGATCTTCTAATTCTCATCAAGGGACCTTTGGCTTTAATGTCAAGGGACTTTTTACGAAAGGCTTCTTCTCAATACCCTCATTATCTAGTCCAACAACTATTACTGCTCGACAAACTAGTAGTAGGACCACTTGGCTTTTCCCACTCATTGTAAGACTTTATCATCCTTCTCCATTCTTTATCATCATATATGTTACTTTAGTTACAGATAGTTTGCATGTAAGCATGTTTTTAGGGTTGATATGGTAGAATGGTTTTAGTGACCAAATTCTCAGTTACCATGACCAAATGGTTGCTAAATATATAGATGATGATGATGAGGTGGCACACACCTCAATTCTCACTACTTCAAGCACTTACAAAAATGGCGGTGTCTATTTAGTGTCAAATTAGATGTCTATTTATGTTTTCAAATTTTCAAATCTTACAGTTATGTTGGTGCAAATTTGAGTACTAAAAGAGGGGTCTATATAGAAATAGGTCAAGCATTTACTAGAGAAGTTGGAACTATTTCAATGCTTGTATAATGTCTAACACATTCATTTAGCCACAATTTGGGAAGACTCAATTGAATGAAATATATATTATCATCTTTTGTATAACTTCTGTTTATTTGTCATGCCCAATTATCTGACTGAGGCTTCTGCCATAATTCAAATGCAGTTTAGTCTAGTATGATAGTATTTTGCTAATGCTTCACATGATAGGATGGCAAGGATCTGGTCTACGGACAGACTACATCCTTTAAGGATAATGGCAGGTCATTTATCTGATGTAGATGTGAGTACCTTATTCCCTATTTCTCCTATACCCATCTCTACTTGTTTCTCTCTGTCTATAAATTTATATGTGTATATGACTTATATGATGCCTATATTCTGTGTTTTGGAACGATTAAGAGGTGTGACAATGAATACCTCTACATATAGGTGTTTGTATCCCTTATCTAGATTAATTTGTAGCTTGAATTTGACGTTTGGGATTATGTATATCTCAAGCTCATAAATATATGCTCAACATACATATTTTGACTTTATTCTTCTGTTGCTTCATCCATTTGTTTGCTAATTGTTCTCTGTTTGCGTGTTTGCTATATAAATATGATATTCATTGAAATGAAGGATTTCAATCTTACTCTCTTTCTTTTCCATCTGTTAGTATGTTCAATGGCATGCGAACTGCAACTACATTGCCACTGGATCCAGTGATAAGATAGTGTGCTTATGGGATGTTCAGAATTGGGAGTGTGTTAGAATTTTCATTGGTCACAAAAGTATGACTTATGTTTGGCAATGTCACCTAATGGTCGCTATAGGCATCAAGTGATGGAGATGGTATAATAATGATGTGGGATCTTATAACGGGTCGTAGTGTTTCCCATGTGGTTGGCCGCAGCTTATGCATGGCCACTTGCTTTCAAATAGAAAACACTTATATTTCCTATTTACAGTTTTTCAGTGGGCCATCAAATAGGGATAAAACGTTTTAGGCATTAAACTATGAAATGTCAATGATTATCATTTAGTTGTGAAGGTTCACTTCTGGCATCTAGTTCTGTTGATTGCATTGTTAAAATATAGGATATAGTCGCAAGTTCAAAGGCGCCTAAAACATAAGAAAAGTGAGTTTTTAAAACTGGATATCACAAATTATTTACTTTTTGATCATTATGATTTCACATATTGTGCGGCCTTTTTCACCAACAAAAGGGAGGGGTAAGTAGTCTCAGATCATTGAAGACCTTACCTACCAAATCGACTCCTGTCTATGCTCTATAGGCAAATAAAACCTATTCACCTTTACTCTCTCTTTTTATTTGCCAAATCCTAATAAAACTAGTTGCTATTTCTTCAATATCTGCTTGTGAGCAGTTCTTGATAAGGAATCCTCTATTTGCTGCCAGGGCTTGCTCAAAGCTTATATGAACTAATAATAGCTTGATTTTGCCTTGGGCTTCCAAACTTTCATAGGAATATGGGAACTATGGAATGCAACAGTTTTTGCGTTGATTTTGCTTTCAGTCCCTTTGCTACTTTTCTTATTTTAGCTGACTTCTTGTGAAGTCTTGATTCAGACTTATATGGATGTAGAACTAGTTTTTTATATTATGCATATTTTTATCTTTTTGGCTTTTAGGTGCTTTAAGAAATCCAACATCTCCAAAGCATTGGAGTATGATTTATCTATAGTATTGCTCTTCATATGTACTTTAGAAGAAAAACAAATTTGGTATGTGCATTAGGACATAACAAATTACAAATTAGATAGTCATTTTATGTTCTTATTTGACATGAATATTTCATCCACTAATCTAATGAGCAATTCAATTTTAAATCTAATGAAATTTAGAATCTTATTATGCCATGGGCTTGGAAATTTTAGGATTTGGTTGCTTTGATGTGATGCAATTTGCTTGCTTTGCTTATCGTGTGGCTCGACAATGATTTTGTTCGCTTCTACAGAATGCTTGCTCTGCAGAGCTTGTTTGCAAGAATGGAGATTTGTTCTTGGTCTATGGGCCGCCTCTTGCGAGTGGTTGAGGAGGGTTGCAACATGATGTAATTTAATCTCTTTTCTTTTCTTTTTTTTTTATCTTATTTCTTATTTTCCTTTAGGGGAGATTAGTTAGCATATTTTCTTTATTCTAAAAATATTTTAAGGGAAGTAAGTACTTCCTTATTTCTATTTAGCACAAGTACTCTTCACATGTAATCTCATTTTGGTTTATAATATATCTTGAATTTATTCCAACTCAAATTGTTTGGCAATTATTTATTGGCTTAAAAGTACATATTAGCAATCATTTTAAGCCACTTTTCCAGCTACTATTTGGTTGTTAAAATATACACTTTAGCAACCAATTGAAATTATTTCTCCAATCGGCATTTGGTTTCTAATAAGTAATATATTAGCGACTACTAGTTATACTTTTGGTCACTAAATCATAACAAATGCAATAAGTCTTGCAACAATATTATTACAACCAATTATTTTGTCGCTAAAACATACTCTTTAGCAATTAGATTATATTGTCACAATGTGGTTGCTAAAACATGTTAAATAACACAACTATTTCAATTATCTAAAAGTAATTGCAACCAATGATTTGGTTGCTAAAGAATCAATTTTTACCAACCAAAAGATGTGGTCATTGTATGCGTACCTACAACAACCATATCAACGTTATAGCCGCCACGAACTTTTACATTAGTGAGTAAGAAATATGTTGCTGATTTTTCCATCTTTACTAACAATTATTGGATGGTCGCTAAACATGTATTTTCAGCATCCAAGTTAATAATTCATCACTGAGCACTTTTAGTAGCTACTTTGTTGTGACCACTTGCGACCATCATTATTTTGGTTACTATAAGTTTTAGCAACTATTTTTTTACATTTATCGACTAATGACAATGATCGTTGAAACCATTTTTTCCTGTAGTGGACTTGGGTAATTTAAGATCATAACTGTTTAAGACTTATTCCATGGTCATTACAGAGTGTACTGACCAAGCCCCATAGTCTTGTGTGATCTAAGGGCTTCAGCCAGATGCTAGTAAAGAATTATAAGCATAAGATAAAGATTGCCATTTATAATAAATATCATTAAATCAATATTGTATAACAAGTGAAATAGTTTACATGCTAATCTCATTGGCCGTACGGCACTATTCCAACAATAAGGGCTTCAACCAAATACTGGTGAAGTAAAAAAGTATAAGATGAAAATGGCCATTGAATATGAATATCATTCAATCAAGATTGTCTCACAAGTGAAATAGTTTACGTGCCAATCTAATTGGCTATGGGGCGCTATTCTAATAACCATTTGGTCCCTTGACCACCCAGACATGCTTTTAATGAATAGTACTCAAAGGCAGTAGAAGGTGGCGCGACGTGTACTGCAGCAATTAATGTAGGGAAGTTACAACGAAGAATAGCATTAAGTGCGATGGATCTTGCCTTATATCAGCCCTATCCCATATATGATGTCTCGACGTTCAAGTGCCAACCTCAAGTGGAGGAGCGAGTGACTTCTCTCAATAGCTCAGTCCGAGCTCCTAATAGAGATTAAAAGAGATCTGAGGTTGGTGTCTAACGTGAGATCTTTAGATCCCGTGGTTCATTTCTGCCTTCGCATTCCATGCAGGGCCCCTAATGATTGTAAATTCCATATGTGAAGTAACAGTGATTGTATTACTATTACTGGCTGTATTCATGCTATAATACCCATAATGATTGTAAATTCTATATGTGAAGTAATAGTTGCTGCTTCTCTTTTTTTTTTGCATAAATAAATGCAAATTTTTATGGAGCACTTAACAAAATTCTCTTTCAATACATGTAAAAGTTGGAAAAAACTTGTACATAAAGGAATTAATATTAAGATAAAATAACACATGATGAATGAATCCATATTACCTTTTATGCGATCAATAGAATTAATGTTGGAATAGTGCCCCATAAGCTAATTAGATTAGCATGTAAATTATTTCACTAGTGATATAATCTTGATTGAATGATATTCATTAAATGGGCATCTTCATCTTATACTTATATTTACTTCACTGGCATTTGGTTGAAGCCCTTAGATCACATAAGACTACGGGACTTGGTCACACACTGGATGGTGCATCTGAAATAAGTCTTACATGGTCGTGATCTTAAATTTTCCAAGTCCTAGGATCTTATGAGATAGTGCATCTAAGATCTAGATAGACTTGTACTAACGATACATAAATCCAAGGGTTGGATATTGCTTTGTTTCATGAGCAACGTAATATGAGATATAGGTGTCTGTTGGTGGGTGCTTGTTAGAGAACAAGGCATTGGAAGTTTACTTGGAGAATCCACTAGATAGTTGAAGAGACAAGTCGGTGGTGACAACTTCTCCAACTTACACTAGTGCATATAATTAGTCCTTTGACCTGAGGATCCATGATAACCTTGTGTTTAGGTCCTCATGCTCTGACTCTTCCTTGGTCATGCAAGTGGATTATTCGGGTGGAGATTGGGCATAAGCTACTTAGACATGGATATTTGTGAGATCCAAGATGGGATCCAACTACTTATTGTTTTGAAGGGCGAGTACATCTCCTATGTATTCTATAATAATAGATTCTAAGAAATCCTTACATAAAACAGTATGACAATTTGGAAAATAAGTTTTTCAAAGCTGAGGTCATAAGGAGAAACAAACATTGGGAATAAAAACATAGTATCGAGGCTACTAGGGAGCCGATAAATATCTTGCCCTAAGCCTCTTTCAAAAGATAGGAGATAGAATAGCCATATCAGCATGGTACACGTAGAGCTAGAATAGTTCTCCAAAAGCATTCATTTCGGCCAATTAGTTAGGCTCTATGGGCTTGAGGTTGGATTTCGACTATAGAGATTGAGTACTCTTCAACTAATGGAGATTAGTTTAAAGGAGTTTAAACAAATATGAATATTTGATATTCTAAAGTCACAAAGAGCTATGAGCCCATGTTCGATAAATGGTAGAACCTAATAGGTCACATACAAAAGCCATTTCCAAATCCTACTAGATGAAGGGGAATTTTCTAAGAGTTAGAAAAATTCATACATGACTGATTTTGGAGCTTGACCGATTGATACAACTTGTAGTCATTTTTGGCTTGATCAATTGGTCAAGTTAACTTAAAGAGTTAAGCTAATAATGTGTTGCTTAAGGAGTTAAGCAAATTGACTTAACGAGTTAAGTCAAGGTTAATTAAATTAAAGTATTTAATTTAATTAAAATGAAAAAATTAATTTTGGAGGAAAAATGAAATGTTCATTTGGTGTGAAATTAGAATTTATTTAGATGACATTTCATGAGATAAAATGAAGATTCCAAATGAAATTCAAATTCGCACAAAATTCGAATTCACAAGCAAACTTGTTGGAGCAAGTGGACAGCTACCTTGAGGAAGGTGTGATGCCACCATGGCATCACACCATCCTTCGTCTATATAGAGATATAGTGTTGGGGGCAGCCACATTCATTGAATGTGTGATTTGCAAAGCTAGAATTAGATTATCTCAATTTCCCTCCAAAATTCTCAAGTGTTGCCTTAGGTGTTGAAGCTTTACTTATCTTCTTTTCCTACCTCCGAATCAAGCCTTAATCTAAGTATTTCTTCTCTCTGTTCTCCAGCTAAAATTGAGAAGAAAAAGATTGTGCATTGGTGTGTGGATCTTTACATTAGAGGCAAGACAATTGGATTGCTAGCCTTTGGAGATCCTCTATTTTCGAACAGTGACTTTGGAGCGACCTTTGTAGGTCTTTCCGGATCCATTTTAATCTGAATGTTTTATTGAAGATACATCAAGGAGTTGATGTTCTTTTAGCTCAAATTTCACTCAAATCGAAGTTCACTTGGTTGGGCAAAAGTTACTCGGATTCTGATGTGCCGCTGGAAGATTGTTTTTAGGGAGTTGAGATCTTCTTCCACCTTCCTTTG
The DNA here is from genome assembly GCA_018894105.1 of Jacaranda mimosifolia. Taxonomy (NCBI): domain Eukaryota; kingdom Viridiplantae; phylum Streptophyta; class Magnoliopsida; order Lamiales; family Bignoniaceae; genus Jacaranda; species Jacaranda mimosifolia. Next base: position 33,326,480 of record CM032127.1, on the reverse strand, counting down.
GTTTTTCTAAAAGTCAAGGTAATTCTCCTTCCAAATCTAAATCTTTTGCATGTGTATATCCTTGGCTTCATGTGAAGCCCAGTTATTTTAGCATTTTTGAGCTTTGATAATTGGATCCTACTGCTATATGTGACTTCAATTTCATGCTTTAATTTGGATTTTTTGTTTGACTGATTCATGTGATGAATTGATCTAGATCTCCAAATGCTTGATCCATTTCATGGATTGGAGTGTTTGGTTGATGTTGCTTGTGGCTTCTTTGATGATGAATTGAATTATGTTAATATGTGTTTTAAGAGTTAATTCATATATTAGTATGTTTCTAACTCATGGATGATTATGCTAAATGTAGATTTAGGCTTAACATTGGATGATGTTATATGTTGATATAGCATGTTAAATTTGGCCTTAAAGTATTTTGGTCATTTTTACATCCAAATGGAACAGAGTTAATTGAAATTTTTTGAAGAATGGTGATTCTTACTTGAACTTGATTTTTGAAGCATGTTTGAATACTTGAATTTCTATTTTTAAAAGATGTTTTAGATCTAAAACTTTTCTAAAATTTGTGATTTAGTATTAAGGGGGTGTCTGTAATTTTTTTATGCATAAAAATTGAACCAAAATCAACTTGACTCAGTCCAAACTATAAAACAGGGGAGCTACTGCGTTGTGGCCGGGAGCTGGCCGAGTAGTAGGCACTTGGCGTGCACCTACCACACAGTCGTGTGCCCAGCCCGGGCAGTAGTACTTAGTCTCGGTTAAAGTTTTGAGGAGTTTTTGTGTTGTTTTTGTGACCAAAATTAATCTAAATCGTGCTACTTAGATACATAAGTGTTGTGCAAGTTCTCAAAATTATGTTTGACATTTTTTATTGCTTTTAAAATCTTGTTCAAACTAATCTTCAATTTGGTGCAAAAGTTTAAGGCAAAAGTAGTGTTATGATCCATAAATCAAAACTTCATAAGCTTGAAAATAACTAAGCTACTCAAGCGAACAAGGATCTAGTCATGCTATAGATTGGGATTAGGAAGAAGAATTACCTCTTGTAGCTCAAAATAAGGAGAAGATCAACTATCTCTCTCAGATCCAGAAACTGTCTGGAATTGGCATAGCAAAAAGGCGGCAATCTTTGCCCCAGCTACATTGCTCCAAAAATCACCAAATTAAATATAGAACACCTCCATACATAGGGGAAGCTACTACAAAAAATTGGAGCAAAAATCCTTTTGGACCGCTCCATAAAAATTTCCAACCAGAAGCTACTGCAAGTGGATCTCCAAAATCGAGCAAGTTAAGTGCCTTGCCTCTGTTGATATGATCCACACACCAAATAATCTTCCAATTTCCCCTCACTAGAAGCTGGATTTAGAGAGGAGAAAATGAGGTAGAGGAGGATGATTTTCTGGTTGGGAAGAAGAAGGAATACAAAGCTCAACACATGATGCAATGCGTGGAGACAGAGATTTTGGAGGGAATGCAAGAATATAATTCTCACACTTTCAACAATGTTATTTTTTATTTTTAGTTTTGAATTTGCTTAACCTTTATATCTATATATAGAGGGTGGAAGGTGTGATGCTAGTTGGCATCACACCTTCCTCAAGGTGACTGCCCAAGTGGCATGCCAAGTTGGCAAATTCAAATTTAAGTCTTACTTGAATTTCATGTGCATTTCAATTTCATTTGGAATCTTATTCCAAATTAATTAAGATGCTAATTTAAATAAACACTTCATTTAAATTTTCTATCCAAAAAGTATTCTTCCCATTAATTAAATTAAACACTTTAATTTAATTAATGAACCTTTGATTTAACTCTTAAATCAAACAAGCTTAACTCTTAAGTTTAAATTAGTCAACTTAACTCTTTAAGTCAAGTTGTCCAATTGATGGTCAACATGGTACCAAATAATTAACTCCTTAATTATTATTCTAATTTAACTCTTTAAATTAGTTGATTAATTTCACACGTAAGTTAATCATACCAAAATATACTGTTAAATTAAATCCTTGAAAATCAATCACCAAAGGGTGATTTTTCTAACACTTAGAAAATTACTCCACCAATTTTGGAAGCTAATTGGCTTTTGTGTGTGACCTAATAGGTTTTACCATTCATTGGATATGGGCTCACAACTCTTTGTGACTTTTAAATATCTTATATTCATTTTAGTTTAAAACTCATTTTAAACTAATCGACTCAATTCAATTAATCTTATTAATTGAAGAGTACCAAATCTCCATGGTTGATGTCCAATCTCAAACCCATGGAGCCCAATTAATTGGCCAAAATGAATATTCTGGAGAACCATCATAGCTCTACGCGTACTATGCAAATACGGTCCTTCCATCTCCTATCTCCCGAAAGAGGCCCAGGGCAAGATGTTTGCCAGCTCTCTAATAGCCTCGATACTATGTCTCTAAGCTCAATATTTGATTCCCTTATGTGACCTCACCTTTGGAAAACTCATTTTCCAAATTGTCACACCACTTTGTGCAAAGATTTCTTGGAATCAATCACTATAGAATACATAGGAGATGCACTTGCCTTTTACAAAAGCGAGGAGTTGGATTCCATCTTGGATCTCACAAACCTCCATGCCAAGTAGCTCATACCCAACCTCAACCTTAAAGACCTGCTAAGTGCTCAAGGAATAGTCAAAGCATGAGGACCGGACATAAAGTTACCATAGATCCTCAGGTCAGAGGATTAATAATATACACTAGCGTAAGTGGGAGAATTAACCATTACCGACTTGCCACTATAGCTATCTAGTGGATTCTCTGGAGGGTCTTTAGTACCTTGTTCTCTAATAAGAACCTACTAACATGCACCCATATCTCATACATTTGCTCATAGAATAGTGCAATATCCAACTCTTGGATTTATGCATCGTTAGTACAAGTCTATCCGGATCTTAGATGCCCTGTCTCATAAGATCCTATGACTTCAAAGATTTAAGATCACGACTGTGTAAAGGCTTATTCCATGGTCATCGAACCAAATCCCGTAGGCATAAGTGACCTAGGGGCTTCATCCAAATTCAAGTGAAGTAATAAAGAACATAAGATGAAGATGGCCATATAAAGAATATCATTCAATCAAGATTATTTTACAAGGAAATAACTTTTACAAGGTCAATCTAATTGGCTTGCTTGGCACTATTCCAACAAAAATGAGATGCATAATTGTTATGTTTATGTTTGCTAGTTAATTAATTGTTTATATGATAAGCTTTTAATTGTGGTATTGAATGTTAATTCTTGATTTATTGTTTATTTAATTGTTGAATGAATTATGAATGAATGAGGATGACCATGAGCCTTTAATATTAATTTTATTTATTTCAAGTTGTTGAAAAGTGTTGTATTAAATTAGGGCTTGCATGCCTCTTAATTTCTATCTTGTAAAACTATTATGAGTAAAATCACTATGAGTGAGTATTTCTTTTCTCTTGTAATTGCTGCAAAGAGATAAGAAGACCATTGGAGGCACTTATGTAATAGCTAGATTTAATCAACCCACTTAAAATGAACTAAGTAGTGCACTTACGGCTCTAAGTACACTACTTAGTTAAGGCTTATGGTCATCCCACCCTCGAAGCATGCTAGGTGCATTTGCTTATTTATGCTTTCCATATCCTATTAATGTACGAGATGCATGGTTAGGATATAGAAAATGTAGATAAGAAGATGAAATTGATGAGATCTTTGCAAGCAAGAAAATCCCTCTACTTAGAGGAGTGTAAGCGTTTTCAAATATTAAATCAAAATGGATACAAATTAAAAAGAGTTTTAATTAAACCATGCTTTTCAACTAATAGTATGTGATATGATGATGCTACTATCTTTGTGTGATGGCACACGACACGTAGGTCATGCTTATGGTAAAAAGTTATGATCATTTACTTCGCATATGATGCACCTTTGATTTGACGCTTCCTATGCATTAGCACATGATATGTGGGATGACATAGTACGATTTAGGATCAAAGTTTGATTGGTAGATCTGAATTAACACCTAGTATTGTAGATGGCGCATGACGCGTATGTCTATATGAAAGTGAGGTAAAATATATCAAGGGTTGTATGGAGATGCAATTAGCAAATGTTGCTTACCTTTTGATTTTTTATAGATGGCACACAAGTCGTAGGTCCACTACAAGTCCTTAAGGCTTTGATTCTCACTAGGAAATGAGTTTTTCGTAATTCTTTATGCAGATGAGGAATTTGAAAAAATAGCAGGAGAAAAACATGACGTCAAGTGTAGCACGAAGATCCAATAATAAACCACAAAAAAAGTTAAATTAAATAGGCTACATTCAAGGCCAAGGATCTAATCATGCTTTAAATTCATATTTGGATAAAGGATTACCTTGAATGCTCAAAAATCTAAGGAAATGAGGAAGAATACTTCAACACTTGAAAGTTGTCTTCTAGTGGCGCAACAACAAGAGTGCAACAATTGTCGTATCAATTCTCCTCTAAATTTACTGAAATTTGAACACAAGATCACCAACACCTTGATGAAGATCTAGTAAAAAGTTCAGCCAAACTTCAGGAAAGTCCTAAAAAGATGCTCCAACATTAATGCCTTTACTGTGAATCTCCAAAAGCCAAGCAATCCAAATGTGTTGCTTCTAATGATATGATCCACACACCAATGGCTAATCCAAATCTCTTCTAGATCAATTGGAAAATCAAGGAGAGAAAAATGAGGATGAAGGCTAAAATTTGGAAGGGAGAGGTAAAGAAAGTGTGAAGCCTCAACATATGAAAGAATCACAAAATTGGAGGAAAAAATTGAATATAACTTTTAGATCTAGATTTTGCCAACTTGGCTTCTAAGTGGCCGGCCACTCTATGAGGTGCCACCTAAGCAAGCAAGTCGCATGTGAAATCACATTTCACTTGCGTATGAATTGTATTTGGAATCTTCATTTTGTCTCATGAAATGTCATCCAAATAAATTCAAATGTACTATAAATGAACTCTTTCATTTTGTATTTCCCTCCAAATTAATTATTCACATTAATTAAATTAATGAACCTTGACTTAACTCTTTAAGTCAATTAGTTTAACTGTTTAAGCTACAAGGTATTGACTTAACTCCTTAAGTTAACTTGAATAATTGATAGTCGTGTGGGACTAATTAAATTAACTCCTTAATTTAATTGGTCTAATTTAACTCCTTAAATTATTTAGATCAATTTAACAATTAAATTGACCAGGACAAAATGACAAAAAATTGTGTCAATAGTTTCCCTCCAAATCAGTCAATATGGAGTTTCTCTAACTCTTAAAAGATTCCCTTAATCAAGTATGATTTTCAATTGGCTTTTGTGTGTGACCTATTAGGTTCTACCATTCATTGGACCTAGACTCACAGCTCTTATGATTTTTAGAATATCAAAATATTCACATTAGTTTAAACTCTTTTAAACTAATAACTCAACTCAATTAATCTCTATTAATTAACGAGTATCGAATCTCCATGATTGATGTCCAACCTCAAGCCCATGGAGCCCAATTAGTTGGCCGAATAAATATGCTCTTGGAAAACCATTCTAGCTCTACACTTACCATGCAGATACGGTCCTTCTATCTCCTATCTCCAAAAAAAGGCCTAGGGCAAGATATTTATCGGCACCTAATAGCCTTGACACTATGTTTCTACTCCCAATGTTCAATTTTAGTTTATAACCTCTTTTTTGGAAAACTTCTTTTCTAAACTATCATACTACCTTGTGCAAGAACTCTTTGGAATCGATCATTATAGAATACATAGGAGATACACTTGTCCTTCGCAAGGCGAGGAGTCGAATCCCATATTAGATCTCACAAACCTCCATGTCTAAGTAGCTCATACCCAAGCTTAACCTAAAAAACCTGCTAAGTGGTCAAGGAAAAGTCAAAGCATGATGACCTAAACACAAGGTTACCATAGATCCTCAACTCAAAGGACTAACTATATGCACTAGCATAAGCTAGAGAACTTGCAACTATAGCTATGTAGTGGATTCTTCTGGTGGGTTTTTAGTGAAAGCGCTCTCTAACAAGCACCTACTAATATGCACCCATGTCTAACATAGCTTGCTTATGAAATGAGTAATATTCAACCCTTGGATATATGCATCGTTAGTGCAAGTCTATCCGAATCTTAGATGCCCTGTCTCATAAGATTATACGACTTGAAAGATTTAAGATTACAATCATGTAAGACTTGTTTCATGATCATCACCTAGTGCGTGACCAAGTCTCTTGGTCTTATGTGATGTAAGGGCTTCAATTAAATGCCAGTGAAGAAATATAAGTATAAGATGAAGATGGTCATTCATAATGAATATCATTCAATCAAGATTGTATCACAAGTGAAATAGTTTATATGACAATCTAATTGTCTGCAAGATACTATTCCAACAATCTCCCACTTTCCTTAAAGCCAATTCTCCATAGCCTTAAGTCCCATGTTCTCAAGATGTCCTTCAAAGATCTTTTACATTTAAGGGTTAAGTAGTTCTGGTATATTCTTTTATGAGGCGTCCATTTCCACTCAGATGTTGCCACTATCAAGTGATATCATATATCAAATAATAATGCATTTTTTTGTGTTTGAATCACTAATGAGATCTTAGTGAAAGTCCTAAGTCACCTTCAAAAGACAACCATAGGCTTATGCATGCTAGGCACTACATCCAAATCTTGGATGAAGTTTCTATCTAAACACTTTCCATTGCAATTTCCAAAACTACAATGAATTTTGCCTCCGTGGTTGAATTGATCGTGCGTCTTGTTTGGAACTCTTCCAACTCACTGCAATGCTATTGAGGCAAAATATAAATCCATAAGTAGATTTTAGGTCATCTACATCGGATTGAAAACTAGAATCCAAAAACCCCTCGAGTTTCAATTTTCCATTGTCGTATACCAAAAATAAATCCTTAGTCCTTATCAAGTACTTAAGCATTATTTTAATGAGCATCCAGTGACATTCCCTACCATCGAATTGAAAGCGACTAGTAATACTTAGAGCATTGAATGACCTTATACATTAAACGGCGTACATTATGCTCCCAATGGTGGACGCATAAAGTATGTGGGACATTCTGTGTCTCTCGTTGTCAGTCTTAGGGGCCATAGACTTGGAGAGATAAATACCATGTCCCATAGGAAGAATTACCTCTTGGATTCTTCCATACTGAGCCTCTTTAGTATCAAGTCAATGTATGGTGATTGGGAAAGCCCCAACATTCTCCTCGATCTATCTCTATAGATACATATTTCAAATATGTAGGATGCTTCTCCCAAATCCTTCGTAGAGAATTGTGCAGATAACCATGCTTTTAGTACACTCTAACTTTGCTTTCTCATTCCTAATAAGAAGAATGTCATTAACATAAAGTACAATAAACTACATATTACTTCCACTAGCCTTCTTGTACACATAAGGTTTATATATTTTTTTACAAAGCCAAATGATTTGATTGTCTTATTAAAACATATGTTCCAACTTTGAGATACTTGTTAGAGTCTATTAATGGATCTCTCGAGTTTACAAACTTTTTGCTCTCACTCCCTTTAGATGTAAAATTTATTATTGCTCCATATAGATTTCTTCTTCAATGTTTCCATTGAGGAAATCAATTTTCACATCCATTTTCCATATCTCATAGTCATAATATGCGGTTATGGCAAGTAAAAGATCAATACCAGGTCCTTAAGTATAACCTTTTGTCACTGGCCACGCCTTAAAGGTCATTACCTCTCTATTGATTCCTAGCTTTCGCTTGTAGACCTACTTGTAATCAATAGGTACTACACCCTTTGGTGGACCTATCAAAGTCCATACTTTGTTAGAGTGCATGGAGTCCATTTTGAATTTTATGGCAACAAGCTACTGTCCCAAATTTATGTCTAATATAACTTCCTTATAGCTCTTTGAATTACTATTCGATTAGCCCATCTCATGAAGAAATCCAAACATTTCGTGTTATTTCTTGATTCGGTCCGTCCTTCTCAAAGGTTGTGTGTAAGGCTCTTGTTGCTCACTTGTTTCCACCGCTTGTGGGATTTGATGATCATTTTGAACTTTATCAAGCTCAATAACAATGTCATTTCTATCTAATAAAAATTCCTTTTCCTAAAAGGTAGCATTCCTTGAAACAAAAACCCTTTGGTCCGAGGGATCAAAGAAATAATTACCCAAAGACTCTCTTAGGTATACCACAAACTTGCATAAGCTGGATCCCACTAGCCATTTGATGTAAGCGGGACACCCTTAACCTCTTAGAAAAGAGTAAGAAGGCACTTTTCCAAACTACCTCTCATGTGGTGTCTTTGGCACTGACTTTGAAGGTACTATATTCAGTAACTTCACCGCCGTCTCCAAGGCATATCCCCAAAAGGATATAGGCACATTGAAAAAGGTCATCATGGAATGTACCATATTTAAGAAGGTACGATTTCTTCTCTTGGCTACTCCATTGTGTTGGGGTGTGCTAGGTAGAGTCCATTAAGGGAGAATCCTATTCTCCTTTAGGTAATCCAAGAATTTGGTACTTAAGTATTCTCCCCCTCGATCCGATTGAAGAGCTTCAATACTTAGTCTCTTTTGCTTTTCTATTTTATTCCTATACTCTTTGAACTTTTCAAAGGCGTTGGACTTATACTTCATAAGATACACATGTCCCAACTGAGTATGAACATTGGTCAAGGTGATGAAGTAAGAATAGCCTCATTTCACACTAACTCTTAGTGGGCCACAAACATCCGTATGGATCAAATCCAAAGGACTTGCGGTTTGCTTAGATTGTTCCACAAAAGGAGCCTTGGTCATTTTTTCCTTTAAACAAAACTTACAAGTAGGAAAGTCCTCAATGCCACTAACATTTAGTGCTTTATGAGCTTCTAACTTGTTCATCCTATTTTTTTGAGATATGTCCAAGTTTTGCATGCCATAAGATGGCATCTTGGTTATCTAATTTTCTTTTACTTGATTGAATGTGCATCAGTAATGTTTGAGAATCTAAAAATGTATAATCCTTTGTTAAGTATACCATGAGCAACTAAAGAACCCATTGTTTAATGCCTTTAATCTCCCTTTTGATGTAGAAGGATCAAATCCTTCGCTATCCAAAATGGGAATTCAAATAATGTTATTAACAATATATGGTACATAATAACAAGGGTTCAATACAAGTATGGAGTTCCCTAAGTTTAACTTATAATATGCATTTGGCTTTGGCTGCAACTCTTACTCCTTTGCTAAGGCGGTGAATTATATCCCCGTCACTTAGTTTTATTCTTCTTTCTATTCTTTGTAACAAATTACAAAGATAAAAACTACATACAATATTATATATCCATAAGGAAGAAATCCTAAATACACTTCAATAAAGTACATACCCTTCTCAAGGGTTAAAAGGCATTCCTTGCAATACCACTTCTAATGGCCTTTCTTGCTAAAGTAGAAACAAGTAAAATCAACTATATCATCTATAATCTTCTTGACTTATCTTGATGCCCTTAATGGTTGCTTTCCCTTAGAGGAAGAACTTTTCTTCCTTTCACATCCCTTTGCAGTACCCGTAGGGCCCATAGACTTGGAGGATAAAGTAAGCATTAATGGTATGCCCTTATCATGGTGGTCTTCGTCTAGATCAACATTTTGATCAATAAAACTTAGCAAGGATGTGAGGATCAAAACCTCATGGAGATCATTGTCCATGACTACATCCAAGTTGAAGAGCTTCTCATCAAGCTTAATATCTTTAGATAATAGTTGATGACATATGACTTCTCATCCATCCTAGCTTGAAAAATCTCCTTTGCCAACATGAACCTCTCATACCTTGTTTGCACTACAACTCTTGTAAGCTCTAACCAAGGTACTATTCATGTGTCCTTGAGACTTTTAAAGCTTGTAGATGCCTTTAAGAGACCATGGGATAAGACAATCCTAAACTTAATTCGTGAACATTTCACGTGTCTCTTGGTCTACAGTGATCTTTTTGGGATAAGGAGCACTATGATATAGGATATTTATCCTTTTTTAGGAATCTAGAACGATTTTGAGGCTAAGTCAATTGTAGAAGTTTGGCTCGGTTGGTTTGTTAGTTTCCAAAATAATATTGGGTGGATATTTAGCCATTCTTTATATTTCACAAATCATCAAAGGTGAAAAAGAGAATATAAGCATGTGATTGAATACTAGTATTGCAAACATATTTATGGTCTTTCAAGCATGTTTTTCTCCCACTATTTTACATAATTCTTCATCCCTAGAGGAATTTAGGAACTCATATTTCCTAGTGAGAATTAAGACTTTAAGGACTTGTAAGTGGACCCCCGTGATCGAGTACCATCCACAAACAATCGAAAGGTAAGCAACTTTTGCTAATTGCATCTTATGTAAGTCTTGATATACTTTACCTCACTTTTCATATAGACCGACGTGTTGTGCGCCGTCTACAATACTAGATATTAAGTCAGACCTACCAATCAAAATTTGATTAGAGATCACTCCACGAAGTCCCCCGTGACCGAGTGCCAATGCATGGGAAGCCTCAAATCAAAGGTGCATCACGGTTGGAATAGTGCTCGGCAAGCCAATTAGATTGGTCTTGTAAAAACTATTTCCTTCAAAAATAATCTTGATTGAATGATATTCTTTATATGGCCACCTTCATCTTATGCTTTATAATACTTTACTTGCACTTGGATAAAGCCCTTAGATCACTTATGACTACGGGACTTGGTTCGGTGACCATGGAATAAGTCTCACACGATCGTGATCTTAAATCTTTCAAGTTGTAGGATCTTATGATACGGGCCATCTAAGATCTGGATAGACTTGCACTAACAATGTATAAATTCAAGAGTTGGATATCGCTCCATTCCATGAGCAACCGTATGAGATATGGGTACATGTTAGTGGATGCTTGTTAGAGAACAAGATACTGAAGACCCTCCGGAGAATCCACTAGATAGCCGTAGTGGCAAGTCGATAGTGGTTGATTCTCTCGCTTATGCTAGTGCATATTAGTAGTCCTCTGACCTGAGGATCCATGGTAACCTTGGATCCGGTCCTCATGCTTTGACTCTTTCTTGACCACATAACGGGTCTTTCAGGTTGAGGTTGTGTATGAGCTCCTTGGCATAGAGGTTTGTGAGATCTAAGATGGTATCCGATTCCTCGCTTTTGTGAAGAGTGAGTGCATCTCCTATGTGTTCTATAATGATCGATTCCAAGAAATCCTTGCGCAAGGTGGTGTGACAATTTGGAAAAGGAGTTTTTCAAAGATGAGGTCACATAAGGGAATCGAACATTGAGAATAGAGACATAGTGTTAAGGCTATTAGAGAGCCGACAAATATCTTGCCCTAGGCCTCTTTCGGGAGATGGCAGACGGAACGATCTGTATTTGCATGGTACGCATAGAGCTATGATGGTTCTCCAAAATTTTCATTTCGACCAGTTAGTTGGGCTCCATAGGCTTGACGTTGGACATCGACCATGGAGATTAGGTATTCTTTAATTATTGAGATTAATTGAATTGAATCGATTAGTTTAAAAGGAGTTTTAAACTAAAATGAATATAAGATATTGAAAAGTCACAAAGAGTTGTGAACCCCTGTCCAATGAATGGTAGAACCTATTGGCTCACACAAAAAGCCAAATAGCTTCCAAAATTGGTAGAGCAATTTTTTAAGTGGTAGAAAATCACCCTTTGGTGAACCATTTTCGAAGGTCCAATCTAACAGTCAATTTTGGTTTGATTAATTTAAGTGTTAAATTAATGAACTAATTTAAGCATTAAATTAGACCAATAATTAAGGAGTTAATTATTTGGTACCATATTGACCATCAATTGGACAAGTTGACTTAAGGAGTTAAGTTGACTAATTTAAGCTTTAGAGTTAAACTTGTTTGATTTAAGAGTTAAATCAAAGGTTAATTAATTAGATTAAAGGGTTTAATTTAATTAATGGGAAGAATACTTTTTGGAGGGAAAATTTAAATGAAGTGTTCATTTAAATTAGCATCTTAATTAATTTGGAATTAGATTCCAAATGAAATTGAAATGCACTTGAAATTCAAGTAAGACTTGAATTTGCATTTTGCCAACTTTGCATGCCACTTGGGTGGTCACCTTGAGGAAGCGTGATGCCAACTAGCGTCACACCTTACACCCTCTATATATAGCTATAGAAGGTGTGCAAAATTCGAATAAGCATTGCTGAAAAATGTGAGAATTAGATTCTTGCATTCTCTCTAAAATCTCTCTCTCCATGCATTGCATCATGTGTTGAAGCATTGCATTCTTTCTTCTTCCTAACCTAAAAATCAGCCTCCTCTACCTCATTTTCTCCTATCTAAATCCAGATTCTGGTGAGCATAAATTGGAAGATTGTTTGGTGTGTGGATCGTATCAATAGAGGTCAAGGCACTTGACTTGCTCGGTTTTGGAGATCTACCTTCAACAGCTTCTGGTTGGTGATCTTTTATGGAGCGATCCAGAAGGATTTTTGGCTCCAATTTTTTTTAGTAGATTCCCATGTGTGTGAATGTGTACCAGATTTAATTTCGTGAATGTTGGATAAGGTTAGCCTGGGAAAACATTGAAGTCTTTCTGCTGTGCTAATTCCAGACAGTTTCTAGATTCATAAGAGATAGTTGATTTTCTCCTCGTTTTTGAGCTACAAGAGGTAATTCTTCATTCTAATCCAGATCTATAGCATGAATATATCCTTGTGAGCTCAAATAGCTTAGTTAATTTCAAGCTTATGAAGTTTTGATTTATGGATTCTAGCACTACTCTTGCCTTCAAGTGGTATTAGAGCTTTTTCCATGCTATGTTTTGGATTATTGTTTGATTGATTCATATGATGAATTGATCAATATCACCAAATACTTGATCCAAGTGATGGATTGGAGTGTTTCGTTGATGATGCTTGTGGCTCTATTGCTTGATGAATTGAAAGGATGCTATTATGTGATTTAAGTGTTGATTGATGTTTTAGTATGTTTCGATTCATAGTGATGAATGTTGAATTTGATTTAGCATTTATTGAAGTTATATGGTGATATAGCATGTTGATATTTGATCAAAAGAGTTTTGGTCATTTTTGGATCCTATTTTATTGGAGTTGTATTGGAGATTTTGAATAATATGATTCCAAGTTTCTCTAATTTTTGAAGGCATGATTAAGCACTTCAATTTCCTTTTTTAATAGGGGTTTTAAATCTATAAATTCATCTATAATGTATGTTTAAGAGTTGGGAACATGTGCTAAAACTATTAATGCACGAAAGTTTTGTGGAAAATAACTTGACGCATCTTCAAGCCCTAAAACAGGAGGCTGCCGAGCAGCAGCTGCACATTGTGCACCCAAGCTGGGTGGCAGTCTGTGTTTTGTGGTTACGGTGAGTTTTGAGTATTTTTTCCAACTTCTTTTCTGCTTGAAATGTTTTTTCACCACACATGGTAGATGCACAAATGTTGTGCAAGTTCTCCAAATTATGTTTGACATTCTTGAATGCCTTTGAAAATTGGTTAAAGTTTATCTTCCAATAATGGCATAAATGTTATGCTTGTTTAATTATTTGTTTATGAGATAAGCACTTAATTGATGGAATTAATTGTTAATTATAGATTTATTTATTATTCATTTAATTGTTGATTTTAATTGTTTCAAGTTGTTGAAATGGGTTGTATTAAATTAAAGCTTGCATGCCTCTTTATTTTTACCTTGTAAATGTTATGAGAGTAGAATCACTAGGAGTGAGGATTTCCTACTCATGTAAATGTTACATAGAGCAATGGAGACCAATGGCATGGAGATTTTTGAAGACCCATAAATGTATGAGATACAATCATGAAATAACTAGATTTAATCAACCCACCTAAAATCAACTAGGTGGTGGACCTATAGCTATAAGTGCACTACTTGGTTAGGTTCATGGTCATCCCACCGTAGGAGCATGCTAGGCATATTTACTTATTTATGCTTTTCATATTCTATTGGTGTATGAGATGCTCGTTTAGGATACAGAAAACCTAAATAAGAAGATAAAATGATGAGATCTTTGCAAGCAAAAACCCTTCACTTAGAATATCTAAATGTTTTTCAAATATTAAGTCAAAATGGATAAAAATTAAAAGAGTTTTAATTAATCCAAACCTTCTTCCAATAATATATGGCCTGACGATGCTACCACCTTTGTGTGATAGACATCTGGTCACGGGGTCATACTTAGGTAGAAAGTTGTGACCATACACTTTGCATGAGATGCACCTTTGATTTGGGAATGCCCGCAAATTATACACTCGGTCATAGGGAATGTTGTGGTGACCCTCTCAAATCAAAGTTTGATTGGTAGGTTTGACTTAACACCAAGTAACGTAGAGGTTGTCCATCAGGGGATCTACATGAAATGGTGAGCCAAAATATATCAAGAGTTGCATGAGATGCATTTAGCAAAAGTTGCTTACCTTTGGATTGCTCGTGGATATACATCCGGTCACGAGGGTCCACTTGCAAGTCTTTGGGATCTTGATTCTTAGTAGGAAATATGATTCTCGAATTCTTCTAGAGGGTGAAGGATTTGATAAAATAGTGGGAGGAAAACTTGTTTGAAAGACCATAAACATGTTTTTAATATCAAATCAATCACATGCTTATACTCATTTTTCGCCTCTTGTAGATTTTCAAAATCTTCAATCAAAATGGCTAAAAATCCACTCGCAAGCATTTTGGAAACTAATAAACTAACCGGGCCAAACTTCCAAGATTGGTTAAGGAACCTTATAATCATTTTTGACTCTAAAAAGCGGACTTACGTCCTTGATCAAAGTCCTGTGGACACACTTGGTGATGACGCCACCGATGCACAATGTGAAATGTTCACAAAATTTGTAGATGATGATCTACAAGTGAGGTGTGTCATTATGGCATCCATGTCCAATGAGCTCTAAAAGACTCATGAGCACATAAAGCATGCTCGAGAGATATATATACACTTGCAAGAGTTGTATAGTGTATAAAATAGACATAAAAAGTTCGCTTTGTCTAAAGAGCTCTTTATGGCAAGGATGAGTGAAGGATCTAATGTCCACGATCACAACCTCAAGATGATATGACTCATCAAGAAGCTTGGATAGTTAGATGTTGTCATGGACAATGACCTTTATGTGCATTTGATCCTACAGTCATTACCACCATCATATGATCAATTCGTTATGAAATTCAATATGTCTAAGCAAGATGTTACGATTAACGAATTGATCACTATGCATGTGACTGCGGAGGCGACTATGAGAAAGGAAAAACCCCTTATGCTGGCATCTTTTTCCAAGTCGAAGAGCCTGATGGGTCCTAGAAATGGAGGTAAAAGGAAAAAGAGTTCTTTTTCGAAGGGGAAGCAACCTAAGAAAACTTCTAGGAGGGTTAAGAAGAAGGTTAGAACCAAAGCTAGTTGTTTCCACTATGGCAAAAAAGGGCAATGCAAAAGAAATTGCAAAGCTTACCTTGCAACCCTTGAGAAGGGTATGTACTTTATTGAAGTGCATATGATGGCAAATTCTTGCACATGGATATTTGATACCACATACGGTTCTTACCTTTGTAATTCGTTACAAGGGATGAAAAGAAGAAAGAGTCTTCATGAAGGGGATATGATCATCCGCCTAGGAAATAGTACAAGAGTTGCAACCACTTTCCAAGGCATTATCAATTGGACTTGGGGAATGCTTGCATTGTACTTGATCTAGTTTATTACGTACCCTACCTTGTTAAAAACATTGTTTCAATTCCCGTTCTTGATAGTGAAGGATTTGATTTCTCTATATCAAATGGGAAGTTGATGGCATTAAAGAATGGTTATTTGATTGCTCAAGGTACATTAATAAATAGATGGTACATACTTGATTCTCAACCTTCACTAATGCATAGTCAATCAAGTAAAAGAAAATTAGATATCCAAGGACATGCCATTCTTAGGCATGCAAGACTTGGTCATATCTCTAAGAATATGATGAGCAAGTTAGAAGTTCTCAAAGCACTAAATGTTAGTGGCATTGAGGACATTCCTACTTGTGAATCTTGTTTAAAGGGAAAAATGACCAAAACTCCTTTTGTAGGACAAATGGAGCACTCCACAAGTCTCTTGGATTTGATCCATATAGACGTTTGTAGACTACTAAGAGTTAGTAGGAGAGGAGGCTATTCGTACTTCATCACCTTCACCGATGACTATAATCAGTTCGGATACGTGTTTCTTATGAAGAACAAGTCCAAAGCCTTTGAAAAGTTCAAAGAGTATAAGAGTGAAATGGAAAAGCAATTGGGGCTAAGTATTAAAGCTCTTTGATCGGATTGAGGGGGAGAATACTTGAGCACCAAATTCTTAGATTATCTAAAGAAGAATGGGATTCTCTCTCAATGGACTCCACCCAGCACACCCCAACACAATGGAGTAGCCGAAAAGAGAAATCATACCTCGTTGGACATGGTACGCTCCATGATGAGCTTTGTCGATGTGCCTATATCCTTTTGGGGATATGCCTTTCAAACAGCGGTGAAGCTACTAAATATAGTAACTTCAAAGTTGATGCCCAAGACACCATATGTGATATGGCATGGCAAAGCACCCTCTTATGATTATCTTAAGGTTTGGGGGTCTTCCATGTACTTGAGATGGACAGTGAGAGATAAGTTGGATAGTAGATCTACTTTATGCAAGTTTGTGGGATACCCTAAAGAGTCTATGGGTTACTGCTTTTATGATCCCTCGAAACAAAAGGTGTTTTCTCAAGGAATGCCTACTTTTTGGAAAAGCAATTTCTATTAGATAGAAATGGCGTTGTTCTTGAACTTGATGAAGTTCAAGATGATCATGAAATCCCACAAGCGGTGGAAACAAGGGAGCAAGTGAAGCCTTGTACACAACTTCTACATAGGTTAGACTGAATCAAGAAGCAACCCAAAAGGTTCGAATTCCTTCAGAAGATTGGCCAATCAGATAATGATCTAGAGACCTATGAGAGAGCTATGTTGGACATAGATTCGAGATGTTGGCTTAAAGCCATGAGATCTGAAATGGACTCCATGTACTTAAACAAAGTACAGACTTTGGTAGATCCACCAAAGGGAATAGTTCCCATTGGTTGCAAATGGATCTATAAGCAAAAGCTTGGAGTAGATGGAGAAGTGGTGACTTTTAAGGCGCGACTAGTGGTAAAAGGTTATACTCAAAGATTCGGTATCAATTTTGAGGAAACCTTTTCACCGATCGCTATGCCTAAGTCTATTCAGATTCTACTTTTCATAGCCGCATATTATGAATATGAGATATGGAAAATGGATGTGAAAACCGCTTTCCTCGATAGTGACATTGAAGAAGGAATCTATATGGAGCAACCGTAAAGTTTTACATCCAAGGGGAGTGAGCAAAAAGTTTGCAAACTTCAGAGATCCATTTATGGACTCAAACAAGCATCCTAAAGTTGGAATATATGTTTTGAAAAAATGGTTAAATCGTTTGGCTTTGTTGAAAATGTGTATGAACAATATGTGTAAAAGGCTAGTGGGAGTTCAGTATAGTTTATTATGCTTTATGTCGATGACATCCTTCTCATTAGGAATAAGGTAGGAATGTTAGAGTGTACTAAAGTATAGTTATCAACAAAATTATCCATGAAGGATTTGGGAGAAGCATCCTACGTATTGAAAATACGTATATACAGAGATAGATCTAAGATGATGCTGGGGTTGTTCCAAACCCCATACATTGACAAGACACTAAAGAGGTTTAGTATGCAAGAATCCGAGAAGAGATTTCTTCCCATGGGACATAGTATTCATCTCTCAAAGTTTATGGCCCCTAAGACTGAGGAAAAAAAACGAAGGATATCTCATATACCTTATGCCTCCGCTATTGGTAGCACAATGTATACAATTCAATGTACAAGACCAGATGTGGCATACTTGCTAAGTGTTACGAGTAGGTTCCAATCTAATCCCAATAAGAGTCACTGGATTGCCACAAAATCAATCCTTAAGTACTTGAGAAGGACTAAGGACTTATTTTTTGTATACGGCAATGGAGAATTGAAACTAGAAGGGTTTTTGAATTCGAGTTTCCAATCCAATGTAGATGACCTCAAATCTACTTGTAAATTTATATTTTGCCTCTATGGCTATGTGGTGAGTTGGAAGAGTTCCAAACAAAACACCATGACTGATTCCACTACTGAAGCATAATATATTGTGGCTTCGGAAGCTGCAAAGAAAGGTGTTTGGATGAAAAACTTCATTAAAGAGTTGAATGTAGTGTTTAGCATTGCTGAGCCAGTTGTTGTCTTTTAAGATAATACCGGGGCAGTAGTGCAAGCTAAAGAGCTAAGTTCCCATTAGAAATCTAAGCATATTTTGAGGCGATATCATTTGATCCAGGAGATCATTGATAGAGGCGACATCTAAGTGGAGAGAATTTTCTTGGAATAGAATATAGCAGATCCACTAACTAAACCCTTAATGCAAAAGGTCTTTGAAAAACATCTTGAGAAGATGGGTCTCAAGGCCATGGGGCATTGCCTTTAGGGCAAGTGGGTGATTGTTCGAATAGTGCTCGGCAAGCCAATTAGATTGGCCTTGTAAAAGCTATTTCCTTGTAAAGCAATCTTGATTGAATTATATTCTTTATATGGCCACCTTTATCTTATGCTTGATATTACTTTACTTGCATTTGGATGAAGCCTTTAGATCACTTATGACTGTGGGACTTGGTTCGATGACCATGGAATAAGTCTCACATGATTGTGATCTTAAATTTGCCAAGTTGTAGGATCTTATGATACGAGCCATCTAAGATCTGGATGTACTTGCACTAACGATGTATAAATCCAAGAGTTGGCTATAGCTCCATTCCATGAACAATCATATGAGATATGGGTGTATGTTAGTGGGTGCTTGTTAAAGAACAAGGCACTGAAGACCTTCCGAAGAATCCACTAGATAGCTATAGAGGCAAGTTGATAGTGGTCGATTCTCTTGCTTATGCTAGTGCATATTAGTAGTCCTCTGACCTGAGGATCCACGGTAACCTTGGGTCCGGTCCTCATGCTTTGACTCTTCCTTGACCACATAACGGGTCTTTTGGGTTGAGGTTGTGTATGAGCTACTTGGCATAGAGGTTTGTGAGATCCAACATGGAATGTGATTCCTTACTTTTTTGAAGGGTAAGTGCATCTCCTATGTGTTCTATAGTGATCGATTCCAAGAAATCCTTGAGCAAGGTGATGTGATAATTTGGAAAAGGAGTTTTTCAGACATGAGGTCACATAAGGGAATCGAACATTGAGAATAAAGACATAGTATTGAGGCTATTAGAGAGCTGACAAATATCTTGCTTAGGTCTCTTTCAGGAGATAGGAGATGGAATGACCGTATTTGCATGGTATGTGTAAAGCTATGATGGTTCTCCAAAATATTCATTTCGGCCAATTAGTTGGGCTCCATGGGCTTGAGGTTGGACATTGACCATGGAGATTGGGTATTCTTCAATTATTGAGATTAATTGAATTGAGTCGATTAGTTTGAAAGGAGTTTTAAACTAAAATGAATATAAGATATTCAAAAGTCACAAAAAGTTGTGAACCCATGCCCAATGAATGGTAGATCCTATTGGCTCACACAAAAAGTCAAATAACTTCCAAAATTGGTAGAGCAATTTTATAAGTGTTAGAAAATCACCGTTTGGTGATCAATTTTCAAAGGTCCAATCCAACGGTCAATTTTGGTTTGATTAATTTAAATGTTAAATTAATCAACTAATTTAAGAGTTAAATTGGACCAATAATTAAGGAGTTAATTTTTTGGTACCACATTGACCATCAATTGGACAAGTTGACTTAAAGAGTTAAGTTAACTAATTTAAGCTTAAGAGTTAAACTTGTTTGATTTAAGAATTAAATCAAAGGTTAACTCATTAAATTAAAGGGTTTAATTTAATTAATGGAAAAAGTACTTTTGGGGGGTAAAATTTAAATGAAGTGTTCATTTAAATTAGAATTTTAATTAATTTAGAATTAGATTTCAAATGAAATTGAAATGCACTTGAAATTCAAGTAAGACTTGAATTTGAATTTTGCCAACTTGGCATGCCACTTGGGCGGTCACCTTAAGGAAGCTGTTATGCCAACTTGCATCACACCTTCCACCCTCTATATATAGATATAGAGGGTGTGAAAAATTCGAATAAACATTGCTGAAAAGTGTGGGAATTAGATTCTTGCATTCCTTCCAAAATCTCTCTCTCCATACATTGCATCATGTGTTGAAGCTTTGCATTCCTTTTTCTTCCGAACCTGAAAATCAGCCTTCTCGACCTCATTTTCTCCTCTCTAAATCCAGCTTCTAATGAGGGGGAAATTGGAAGATTGTTTGGTGTGTGGATCATATCAATAGGGGCAAGGCATTTTACTTGCTCGGTTTTGGAGATCCACCTGCAACAGCTTCCTGTTGATGATATTTTCTAGAGCGATCTAGAAGGCTTTTTGGCTCCAATTTTTCATAGTAGCTTCCATTGTGTGTGGAGGTGTTGCAGATTTAATTTTGTGAATTTTGGAGAAGGTTAGCCTGCGCAAACGTTGTCATCTTTCTGCTGATCCAATTCTAGATAATTTCTGGATTCGTGAGAGATAGTTGATCTTCTCCTTGTTTTTAAGCTACAAGAAGTAATTCTTCATCCTAATCTAGATCTATAGCATGACTAGATCCTTGGGAGCTTGATTAGCTTAGTTAATTTCAAGCTTATGAAGTTTTGATTTATGGATCCTAACGCTACTCTTGCCTTCAATCACATACTAAGTATATGATAACAACTTTCCACCTAAGTGTGACCCATGTGACCGAGTGCCATCACACAAAGACGGTAACATTGTCATGTCATCTACTATTGGTAGAAGGCATTGATTAATTAAAACTCCTTTTAATTTGTATGCATTTTGACTTAATATTTTGCAAAACACATAGACTTTCTAAGTGGAATGATTTTTTTGCTTGCCAAGATCTCACCAATTTTATTTTCTTATTTAGTTTTTCTATATCCTAACCATGCATCTCATACATCAATAGGATATGGAAATAATAAATAAGTAAATAAACCTAGCATGCTCTTAGGATGGGATGACCATGAGCTTTAACCAAATAGTGCACTTAGAGCCACAGATGCTCCACCTAGTGGATTTTAAGTGGGTTGATTAAATCTAACTATGAAAAAAATGTATCCCCATACATTCATGGGCTTCATACCTCTAATGGTCTTCTTTGCTCCTTAACATTTACATGATAAAGAAATCATCATTCCTAGTGATTCTACTTTCATAACATTTACTAGATAGAAATTAAGAAGTATGCAAGCTCTAATTTAATACAACCCTTTTCAACAATTTGAAACAAATAAAATTAATATTAAAGGCTCATGATCATCTCCATTCATTTATCGTCCATTCAATAATTAAATAAACAATAAATAAATCAAGAATTGGCATTCAATTCCAACAATTAAATGCTTACCTCATAAATAATTAACTGGCCAATAAAAAATAAGCATAACAATTATGCATCTCATTTTTACACATAATTGGAGATTAACTTGAACAAATTTCTAAGAGCAATCAAAAATATCAAACATAATTTTGAGAACTTGCACAACACTTGTGCATCTATGTAGTATGATTTAGATCAATTTTGGTCACAAAAAAAACACAAAAATATGCTCAAAACTTCCCAAATCCGATATCGAGAAAGAGGGAAGTTGTGATGCCAAGGTGGCATCACACTTTCCTCAAGTTGGTGTTAACTTGCTTGCAAGCAAGTTAGATCTAATTGTTAGATTTTCTTATTTTCATCCAATTTTCATATGTTGCCTCATGTGTTGACACTTCACATTTTTCTTCATCTCCTACCTTCAAATCAAGCTTTCATCCTTGCTGTTCTCTCCTTTGTCTTCCAGCTAACATAGTGGAGAATTGGATTGTCTATTGGTGTGTGGATCTTACCATTAGAGGCAAAACAATTGAATTGCTAGCCTTTTGGAGATCCTCTGCTTGGTTCAGAAATTTTTTGAGGTGATATTTTTACTAGAGAATCATTAAGGTATTGATGATCTTTTGGTCCAAGTTTCACTCAATTCCTAGTATGTTTGGTTGGCTAAAAGTTGCCAAAAAGCTGATGTGTTGCTAAGAGATAGATTCAAAGAGTTGAAGTCTTCCTCCTAGTTTCCTTTGATTTTGAGCAAATCAAGGTAATCCTCATACCAAATCTGAATCTAAAGCATGTTTAGATCCTTGGCTTTATATGTAGCCTAGTTATTTTGGCATTTTTTTTGCTTTGATAATTGGATCCTAACGCTAGATGTGACTTCAAGTGGTATCACTTATAGTCAAGTATAGCACTAGGATCCAATGATAAAGCACAAAAAAAGCTAAATTAACTATGCTACACTCAACACGAAGGATCTAATCATGCTTTAAATTTAGATTTGGATGAAGGATTACCTTGAATGCCCAAAAATCAAAGGAAAAGAGGAAGAACACTTCAACATTTTAAAGCTGTCTTCCAGTGGTGCAGCAGTGAGATGACAACAGTTGCCCTATCAAACTCCTCCTATTGTTCTATGATTTTCTATTTCATCAGGGTATTTCCCTCTCTAAATCTGAATCCTATGTATGCCTAGATCCTTGTGGATGTGTGTGGGTAGTTGTATTTAGATTATTTTTTTTAATATTTGGTGAAAGCAAGTAAGACACTATGATCTAACTATAAAAACTTCAAAAGCTAAATAAACTAGTGCTTACATGTTAACTAGAATCAAATCATGCCTAAAATTTAGATTTAGATAGTGTAACCTTGAAATGCTAATATCCAAGGAGAAAGTGGTGAATGTTAACCAATCTAGAATCTACCAAAAAGCGTGCAGCAAGAATAGAGAAATTTTTAACCTCATTAAAACTCCTCCAAAATTCACAAAAAACATACTACAACCTCCCAACACCTTGGAGGAAACACAGTAAAAATTCGGATCAAAATGCTTTCAGGGTTCCCCGAAAAAATTCACCAAATCAGTGCTCTGCTCAAGTAGATCTCCGAATTGTAGGAAACTAACTTGTTTGCCTCTATTGATATGATCCACACACCAATTGAAACTTCCAAACTCTCCTCATTATAAGTTGGAATAAGAGAGGAGAATGATAATGGTGGAGGTCAATTTGTGATAGGGAAGAAGAAGAAGAGAGCAAAGCTTTCAACACATGAATGTAATGCTTGCAAGGTGTTTTGGAGGGAATTGCAAAACGAATCTAATTCTTTCACACTTTCAGCAATAAACTATCCTCACACCCTCTATATCTATATATAGGGTGAGGTTGGTGTGATGCTTAAGTTGGCATCACACATTCCCTAAGGTGGGTGGCCAACTTGCATTGCCAAGGTGGCAAATGCAAATTCAAATCCAATTTGAATTTCATGTGCATCTTGATTACATTTGAATTCTAATTTCAAGCTAATTATGATGCTAATTCAAATGAACATTTCATTTGAATTTTTCCTCCAAAATGTATTCTTCCCATTAATTAAATTAAAAAATTTAAATTAATTAATTAACTTTTGACTTAACTCTTAAGTCAAACAAGCCTAACACTTAAGCTTAATTTTGTTAACTTAACTCTTTAAGTTAACTTGATCAATTGATGGTCACTTTGGCACCAAATAATTAACTCCTTAATTAATGGTCTAATTTAACCTTTTAAATTGATTGATTAATTTAATACTTAAATTAATTAAGCTAAAATTGGCTTTTAAATTGGACACCTCAAAATCGGTCCACCAGGAGAAATTCTAACTCTTAGAGAACTGCTCCATCAACTGAGAAGTTAATTAGCTTTTGTGTGTGACCCAATAGGTTCTACAATTCATTGGACATAGGCTGGCAACTCCTTGTGACTTTTGAATATCATATATTCATTTTATTTTAAAATATTTTAAAACTAATCTACTCAATTCAATTAATCTCATTATGTAACACACCTTTTCGGGACAGCACCTAAGCTGAGGTGCTATATAATTCAGTCTTAAAATTTTGCCTGTAGAAAACAATAGATCCATAAAACTTGCTTCCAAATCCTTCAAGCCACACAGAATATTAACTTCATATATCCTGGACACAATTATACAATACATATAATTCAATGAAATATGTATCAGTCTCAGGAAATCATAGTCATTCATAACCTTTTTCAATGTTCCAAATACCCCTGACATACATGGAACTTCATTAGGTACAATCAAAAGTCTATACTGTTACAAAACGTATTAAAGCATGAGGTCTTTGCCCATTATCTGTGCTTGTTTGAGAAAAGTCAAAATAATGTTGGAGGGTAAGTCATAAGAACTTAGTGAGGGAAGAGAGATTAAAAAGATTCGAAGAAATGGAACGTGGTGCAATTATCAATGAATAGGTGATAACAACAAGAATGCCCATATGAATCAGCAAGGTGTATATTACTCAGAAGATCAAAGTTTAATAGACTATTGGCATCCTTCCTTATTGCTCGCAGATTAAATTATGGTTGTTAGTACCGGGCGTCGGTATAGTATAAATAGAACTTTCTTATTGCTCCATTGCTCGATGACCCAGCTCGGCATACAATAACATGTTTGTAAGGCATGGTCGACCACATGCCAAATCCCGCCACTCACAGTTCGCTACCTCCAACTCCCTATTGAGTCAGGATCATAGGTGGGTACTAGTCGATAGACCTGTCACCATAGGTCTGTTCCGCCCGATCGTCTTTTTGGAACTAGCACCGGGCCTAGCTCCCTTGTGGCGTCCCTTCAGGTAGGTTCCCTCATGGCGTTTGATGGTTAGTAATATGTAATGCAAACGTATATGAGTTTAACCTTTGAACAATCAGTGTGAATATAACAATGTACAAATTTGTAACAATCAATATATTGGCCAGCAGGGCTGTTTAAAAATAATAATCCAAGCATTCTGCTAGAATTGGCACTCAACTGTTACAATCAATAATCAAGTATGTCTTCTAGGCCAAATAATTAACACACAAAACATATTCAAAAAATACTAGGTTAGCCAACAAGGCTGTGGGGTACAAGAAACAGAAATCGACAACATAAAAAAAGTTCTAGGCATCGGAACAACTAAAATAGAGTCGATGACAAAGAATAACCCTCACAGGGGTGTTCAAATCAAATGTCAAATAATAAAATGAAATCGATATCAAACGATAACCCTCACAAGGGTGGTCCAATCAGATGACAGATAACAAATCAGATTTCAAGCATATTCAGAGTACGATATAAAAGCAGAAATCCCACACAGAGGCTTATCATAAATAACATATAGTTAGAAAAGGTGCTAGATTAGCATACCCTCACCTCAAAAGTCTCAGAAGGAAGCCACAGTCAATGGCCTATTGACTTGCAGTTTCCTGCTCCTCATCACCTAACCACAAGAGTGATTTATTTATCAAAACCCCTAATCAAATAGGATATCCCTCAATAATTAAAACCTTACTATTGACTATCTAAACCGGTAACCATCTAATTAATTCCATAAAAGACTTCATTCAAAATTATCGTAAGAAATACTCTTAAAAATACGTCTAATTTACTATCGATTATAGGGTTCTTAATGACACAAATAATAGATATATACAACTTACTCCCACATTAGCATTCTAATCAGTAATAATAAGCCAACTAATCCAATAACTCAATTATTGTCATTTAACACATAATTTTCCAAATTTTGGGGTTTTTCTAACTTATTTAACTGAATAGTTTCCCAAATTCTCATATTTGATACAACTCTAAGGTCCAAAAATCCAACATGGCACATGAGTATAATAATCTTGCAACTAGATATAACTTAGGAATATTTATTCAAGGTACAAGAGTTATGAGAAAATGAAAATGTACAGAAGCCTAAATCTCAAAAACCAATCTTTACCCTAAATCGCACAATTGAGACCTCAAAATTAGAAACTGATCCTACTACTGTGACCACTGTGACAAGGGGAGAACCTGTCTAAGAGCCGCCGTTGCGCTGCCGTTGCCAAAGAATATCAAAACCACCACCGTCCGCTTTCTTTCCTCATTTTGAGTCCAATGGTGCGCTTAACTTTCAGATTCAAGGCCAGGAAAGACTTCAACCAAGGATCACAGCCATGAAACCACATTCCCGTTGCCGTGACTATACCTCCATTTTAAGCTGCTGTCGTTGCTCCGATCGGTCATGCAATGCCTCCTTAGTATTCTCTGGGTCGAGTACTCCTAGTCCAACCTTGAGAAGTAAGGTTGGATGCTTGAAAGTTGAAAACCCACTTCACCATCGTGAATTAGGTTTCAGTCGTTTGTGGGTTTCCTAAACTGAGTTTGTGTATGTGTGTTGGTTGTTGGGGAAAGAATGAGGAAATGTATGAGAGATGGTTGGTGAGGTTGGATAGTAGTGAAACTCATCGGGAATGGGGCTGCCGATGGTGGTGAATAAAGGTAAAGGAGAGAAAGGTTTTCCATAATGGTGAAGAAGAATAGAGAAGATGGTGAAGAAATGAAGACTCGCTTATAAAATCAAAAAGAATTCTTCTTTTTTTTTGGGCATTTAATCCCTAATTTATTGAGTCATGCAATTAGACCGTAGTTGACTTTATGCTTTCCATGCAAGCCCTAAGGTTTCCATTTTTAGTCGATTAAGTTTTCAAAAATTACTAATTGGCCCTAAGAAATTTAATAAAATAGTAATAATAATAATATAAGCAATAATTAAATTTCATAAAATCAAAAATAATAAAATAAAATTTAATTTCTATAAATCATAAAATTTTGGGGTGTTATAGACCTCTTTCTGTTAGGAGAATTCTTACCTGAATATTGGAAAAGGTTGGGGTACTATTGGCGTATGAGATCTTCTTGTTCTCAGGTAGCTTCTTCCACATTGTGGTTGCGCCAAAGTACCTTCACTGATGGAATCTTTTGATTTCTCAATTCCCGATATTACTGATCCAAAATACGAACCAGTTGTTCCTCATAAGTCAGATGACTTTTCAACTGCATGTGCTCAGGTGATATGATGTGAGAAGGATCGGGACAGTATTTACGAAGTTGGGATGCATGAAAGACATTGTGTATGCTTGCCAAATCCTATGGTAGTAAAAGACAATAGGCCATTGGTCCAACTCTTTCACTTACTTTATACGGCCCAATGTACCTAGGACTAAGTTTTCCACCTTTTTCGATTCTTCTAACCCCTTTTCCGGGTGATACTCTAAGAAACACTCGATCACCAACTTCAAACTTTAAGTCCTTTCTTCATTTGTCTGCATAACTTTTTTTGTCAGTCTTGAGCAGCCTTTATCCATTGCTCTATAATTTATACCTTCTCGATAGTCTCCTGAATTAGTTCGAGTATTACAGTTCTTTGAAACTTGTCAACAGTACCTCTGTATTCTGCTAAATCCCAATGCAACGGAGATTGACACTTTCTGCCGTATAATGCCTCGTATGGCACCATTTGAATAATAGACTGATAACTATTATTATAAGCAAATTCAATCAAAGGAAGATGTCTACTCCAACTCCCACTAAAATCCATAATACAAGCCCATAGCATAGCCTCTAAGATCTAGATAACTCTCTTTGACTGTCTATCAGTCTGAGAGTGGGTGGCAGAACTAAATTGCAATCTGGTTCCCAAGTGTTTCTGCAAGCTTTTCCAAAGTTTGGAGGTGAACTTTGGGTCCCGATTTGATATAATGTTAATCGGGATTCCATGTAGCCTGACAATTTCCTTAAGATATAGCTCTGCCAATTTTTCAACCTTGTAATCATTTCCGACTAGTAGAAAATGTGCAGACTTCATTAAACGGTCCACTATCACCCATATACTGTCGTATCCTCCTTGGGTCTTCTATAGACCGGTTGTAAAGTCTATTGTCACCTATTCCCATTTTCAGTTAGGGATAGAAAATAGTTGTAGCAACCCAGGCAGTCGCTGATGCTCTGCTTTCACTAGCTGACAAGTCAGGCACTTTTGCACATATTTCGTTGTATCCTTCTTCATCCCATTCCACCAGAACTCTCTTTTCAAATCTTGGCACATCTTGCTTCTTCCTAGATGTACTGCGTATCTTGCTTTGTGTGCCTCTTCCAATAGTTTTCCTTTTATTTCCTCAGGTACACATATCCTCTGGTGGAACAGAAGAGTACCTTGGCTGTCCATACTAAATTTGGGTTTTTCAAGACTCTCAACTGCTTCTTTTTGCTTCAGTTTCCAACCATCATTGGCCAGAGTTCTTCGGATCTAATCATGTAATTCTGGTTGTACCTTTACTCCTGTGATCCAGCATTGCTGTTTCATTCTGATCACCACATCTATTCCTGAACCATCTGATATTTCTCTTTTCAGCATATGAGCTATTTTGACTTTTTGGCTCAGTGCGTCTGCCACCACATTCGCCTTGCCTGGGTGGTAATTGATAGAGAAATCATAGTCCTCTAGGAATTCCATCCACTTTCGTTGTTGCATATTCAAATCCTTCTAGGAGTGTAAATACTTGAGATTTTTGTGATCAGAATATACTTCGAACCTAGCTCTATAGAGGTAGTGCCTCTACTTAGTTAGGGCAAAAATTACTGCAGCTAACTCTAAATCATGAGTTGGGTAGTTCTCTTTATACAGTTTCAACTTTCTAGATGCATAGGCAATAACTCGCCCCTTCTGCATCAATACATATCCAAGCCCTTCCTTAGAAGCGTCGGTATGTACAACAAATCCTTCTAACCCTTTTGGAAGGGCCAAAATTGGAGCTATTGTCAATCTGATTTTTAGTTCTTGAAAGCTTCGTTCATAATCATTGTTCCAGTCAAACGGTCGATCTTTCTGAGTTAGTTTAGTCAACGGGCCGGCTATTTTAGAAAAGTCTTGTATAAATCTTCGGTAATAGCCAGCAAGTCCCAAGAAACTATAGACTTCCGTTACAATTTTCAAGTCTTTTCTAGTTGACCATTGCTTCTATCTTAGTGGAATCAACTGCTATCCCATTTTGAGATATGACATGTCCCAAAAATGCTACTTTTTCTATCTAGTCGCACTTATTAAATTTGGCATACAACTGATGCTCTTTCAACATTTTGAGAACTAAGTGCAAGTACTTTGCATGCTTTTCTTTGGTCATCGAATACACCAGAATGTCATCGATGAAAATGACCACAAACTGGTCTAGATATGGTCAAAACACTAGGTGCATTAAGTCCATAAATGCCACCGGGGTGTTGGTTAGACCAAACGGCATCACTACAAACTTAAAGTGACCATATTAAAAGTTAAATCCGGTCTTGAAAATAACTTATTCTTTTATTTCAAACTAATAATACCCTATTCTTAAGTCCAACTTCGAGAAGACTGTGGCTCCTTGTAAATAAAAGATCAAATAACTCCTCCACATGTGGTAGGGGGTATTTATTCTTGATCGTAACTTTATTTAGCTCCATGTAATATATGCACATTCTTAGGGTTCCATCTTTCTTCTTGATAAATAGTACAGGGGCTCCCTAAGGGGATATGCTTGATCTAATGAACCCTTTTTCCAATAGTTCCTGTAGTTAAATTTTCAGTTCCTTAAGCTCTGCAGGTGCCATTTGATAGGGAGTCTTAGAGAAATGTGTTGCCCCTGGGAGAGTATGAATGACAATTTCGATCTCTCTATCCGGGGGTAACAAGCTCAATTCTTCAAGAAATACTTTTGGGCACTCATTTACTACTTCCACATCTTCAATCTGGACTGCATCTCAAGGCTTATTAATGAGGTATGCCAAGAAGCCTTGCCCACATTCCCATAAAATCTTCCTGGCTTCTAGCGCATATCTAATAGGTACCGGGGAAGTGTCATTTGTGGAATGGCGTATAGTTATTGATGTCTTATCCCCAAGGGTGAGGCACTTGGTGTAACAGTTTACTTGTGCCTAGTGTTTATATAGCCAATCCATGCCAAAGATCAAATCATATCCTTGTATAGGCATTTGTATAAGATCGGCTAATTATACCCTATCCCCAATCAAAATCGAGCAATCCTGATAAATAATATCTGTCATCAACCCTATTCTTAAGGGTGTTTGAACTTCTATCTGATATGCCATAACTTTAGGTTGTATATTTAATTTTCAAATATTTTAGCAAATATGAAAGAATACGAAGCTCCAAGATCATATAAGGCATTTCTAATAATTCTAGAGGTAGAAATCGTACCTTCCACCATATCAGAGGGATCAGGCACTTCTTCTCCATTTACAACATATGCTTGTGCTCGAAACCTTTGGCTTTTCATTAGATCCTGCAAACTATTTCCCTTTTTCTGTAGGGCTGGCCTTCTTCAATTTGGGCAATACCAGATTTGGTGCTAATCATTGCCGTAGACCACACACATCTTCCTTGGTTAGTCTAAAAATCAGATTCATCATGGCCCAATTTTTCACAAAATCCACACGTCTTTGGTGCTGGATTTATGTCTCCGCTAGCTTTATAAGCTCACTGGTTGGTGCCCCCAATCTGTAACTTTGCCTGCTTTTTCCCAGGGTTGTTCTGCCCACTAGGTGGTGACCTCCCATTTCGCCCTTTTTCTTCAATCTTTTTGATCTCCCTCAAATTTGATTCCATCTCTAGTGCCTTACTTACTGCATGATTATAGTTCGGGAGATCACATGAGAGAAGGCCCCATCTTAGTTTAGGTCATAAACCTTCCACAAACTTGTGAACTTATTGCCTCTAATCAATAAGTATATTGGGTGCATACTGGATCAATCGGCTAAATATAACTTCATATTAGCTGAATGCAGACGTCCTTTGGATTAACTTCATGAATTCTCTCTCCCAAGCATACTTGGTCACCTTTCATACATATTTTTCCATAAACACTCGGATGATGTTTTCCCAAGTCCGCTAAGTTTCTTCTATAGCCCATCTGTGATCGATTAATTGCCACCAATCATGGGCAGGACCATCAAGTAGAAATGTGGCATATCGGATCTTCTGCTCATCTGGATATTGTAATGTTCTAAATATCTTTTCCAAACCATTTACCCATATCTCTGCTTTTCTATCATCGGGTTTCCCTAGAAATTTTGGGGGTTGCAATCGAAGAAACCGCTCCAAAGCTTGATCTTCTGTAGGCTTGTCTGCCCGGTTACCCTGTCTTGCTACTGACAAAACTGCATAAATTGTCGCCACATCTGGAACATGGGCTCGGATGGCTGGCCTGCAGCGGGTTGATTAACTTGTGGGATCTGTGAAATGTTTTCCTATGTTACAGTTGGCTACTCAACTGGTGCTCTCTACCTAGGAATACACTGTGCAGTTGCCTGTAGATCGGGTGGTCTCCCTCTTCCCCACTGACCTACTTATGGTGGTTCAGGAATATGAGAAACTTCACGGGATGCTATTATCTTTCCCAAGTTGTCCTGTGTTCTTTTTTAACTTACTGCAGCCAAGGTTACATAATGACATTTAAAATTAGTATCAAAATTTGAATCTTATAAATATAGTTACAAAGTATTTGATAAATTAGACCAAATTCAGACAATGATAATTGACTTATTAAAGGTTAGCTAGCAACTTCCATTACCATCCTAACCTTATCCAAAACTCTAGCTTAACCCGTCTGACATAAATAACCAAGGTTCTTCCCTAAATTCTAAGTTCAAGGTTCATCTTCAGAAATAAAGTCTACAACTAGTCAACTACCTAAATATAGACCCTCATATCCTACAAACACATCATGTATCCTCCTAGTACCCATTTACCTAGGTTATCTTCAAAACTAGGCTCTGATACCACCTCTATAGCACCCCATCTCGGAACAACACACAAGCTAAGGTGCTACGCAATTCAGTCTTAAAATTTTGCCTGTAGCAAATAATAGATCTATAAAACTTGCTTCCAAATCCTTTATGCCATATAGAATATTAACTTCATATATCTTGGACACAATTACATAATACATATCATTCAACGAAGCATGTACCGGTCTCAAGCAATCATAGTCATTCATGACCTTTTTCAATGTTCCAAATGAAAGTACTATGGCCGAGATAAACCAAACAAATTCAAAATTAAATAGAAAATCTCGAACCAAAGCAACATCCCCAGGCATATATCATACAACATAAATAGATTAATTAGAGGATACCAACCTGAATCACTCAAAATCCAAGGAGATGATGGATGATTCTTCCTATCACAGATTTGCGGCAGTTTCTGGCACAACGGAGAAAAAAGAGAATATCTTCCAATTCCGACCTCCAAATGAAATGAGGAAAAATTCTCCAGAAAGCTAACTCGAATGCCGATCTTCTATGAAAAATTAGATTAAATCTCCATCGGATCGCTCCAGGAGAAAATCGTGAAGTGGACTGTTCTGCAGAAACCTTTTCTGGAATTGAGTGGCCTCACTTGTGGTCACCTCCAATGCAAGTCCACACACCTTAAAGCAATCCTAGAACGTCCAGATCTTTAGCTGGAGCAGATTTGGAGTTGTTTGGTGAAGAAGGAGGTTTTTGAGTGAGAGAGAGAATGGATGGAAGTTAGATCTCTACTAACTTTTGAGAGAATTTTGGAGGAAGAATTTAGCTTGCAAAATTCAGAATTTTGGCTAATGAATTTAGACTGATTTTTGGCCACTCCACCTCCCCTTATATACAGGTGTAAGAGGTGTGATGCCACCATATACAAGTGTAAGAGGTGTGATGCCAAGGTGGCATCACACCTCCCATGCTAAGGGGGGGACCGAAAATTCCAAGGGCATAATTGTAAGTTGGTAATTCTACTATCATGTGGTCTTGCCAACTTGCTTAATTGGAATCCAATTCCAATTAATTCAAATCATATTTGAATTCTTCCCTCCAATAATATATTCTCCTATTAATTAAATTAATCCAATTAATTTAATTAATTCAACTTGATTTAACAATTAAATCAAGCAAACTTAACTCTTTAAGTTTTCTTTAGTTAACTTAACTCTTTAAGTCAACTTCAATTATTCAACTATCAATGTGGCTCAAATAATCAACTCCTTAATTATTTGCCTAATTTAACTCCTTAAATTAGTTGATCAATTTAACACTTAAATCAATCAAGCCACAATTGATCTTGAAATCTCTCTCTCAAAATTGGTCCCTTAAGAGGGACGTATTTTCTAACACTTAGAAATTCTTCTTTCACCACTTAGAAAAGTTCAAGGCTTTTGTGTGTGACCCATTGGGTTCAACCATTCATCGGACATAGGCTTATAACTCTTTGTGACTTTTGAATATCAAATATTCATTCTAGTTTAAAACTCATTTTAAACTAGTCGACTCGATTCAATCGATCTCTATCAATTGAAGAGTACCTAATCTCCATGGTCGATGTCCAATCTCAAGCCCATGGAGCTCAACTAATTGGTCGAAATGAATGTCTCTGTATGAACCTTTTAAAGCTCTACGCGTTCCATGCAAATACGATCCTTCCGTTTCCTATCTCCATGAAAGAGGCCTAGGGCAAGATATTTGTCGGCTCCCTAATAGCCTTGATTCTATGCTTCTATTCTAAGTGTTCAATTCCGATGTATGACCTTATCTTTTGAAAAACTCTTTTCCCAAACTGTCATACCACCTTGCGCAAGGATTTCTGGAATATGATCATTATAGAATGCATAGGAGATGTACTCGCCCTTCATAAAAGCGAGGAGTCGGATTCCATCTTGGATCTCATAAACCTCCATGCCAAGTAGCTCATACCCAATCATACCCCGAACGGCCCGCTGGGTGACCAGGGATAAGTCAAAGCATGAGGACCGGACATAAGGTTACAATGGATACTCAAGTCAAATGACTAATTTATATGCACTAGCGTAAGCAGGAGAGCTTACCACTACCGACTTGCCACTACGGCTACCTAGTGGAGTCTCCGGCGGGTCTTCAGTGCCTTGTTCTCTAACAAGCACCCACTAACATGCACCCGTATCATATACAGTTGCTCATGGAACGGAGCAATATCCAACTCTTTGGATTTATGCATCGTTAGTGCAAGTCTGTCCGGATCTTAGATGTCCCATCTCGTAAGATCCCATGTCTTGGAATATTTAAGATCACGACCGTGTAAGACTTATTCTATGATCACCACCCAGTAAATTGACCAAGTCCCGTAGTCATGTGTGATCTAAGGACTTCATCCAAATGCTAGTGAAGTAATATAATGCATAAGATGAATGTGGCCATATGTAAGATATCATTCAATCAAGATTGTCTCTTTAGAAAATAGTTTTACAAAGCCAAAATCATTGGCTTGCCGGGTACTATTTCTAACACCAAATTCACCTTGATATACGTGGAACTTCATATAGGCACAATCAAAAGTGTATACTGTTAGAAAACACATTAACGCATGAGGTCTTTGCCTATTATCTGTACCTGTTTGAGAAAAGTCAAAATAATGTTGGAGGGTAAGTCATAAGGACTTAATGAGGGAAGAAAGATTAAAAAGATTCGAAGAAAAGGAACATGGTGCAATTATCAGTAAATAGGTGATAACAACAAGAATGCCCATATGAATTAGCAAGGTATATATTACTCAGAAGATCAAAGTTTAATGGACTGTTGGCATCCTTCCATATTACTCCCAGATTAAATTATGGTTGTTAGTATCGGGTGTCGGTACAGTATAAATAGAACATCCTTATCGCTCCATTGCTTGAACACCCAGCTCGACATGCAATAACTTGTTTGTAAGGCATGGTCGACCACATGCCAAATCCCACCACTTACAGTTCACTACCTCCAACTCCCCATTGAGTCAGGATCGCAGGTGGGTACTAGTCGGTAGACCTGTCACCGTCGGTCCGTCCTGCCCGATCGTCTTTTCGAAATTAGCCTCCAGCTTACCTCCCTCGTGGCATCCCATGGTTAGTAATATGCAATGCCAATGTATATGAGTTTATCCTTTGAACAATCAGTATGAATATAACAAGGTACAAATTTGTAACAATCAATATACTAGCCAGCACGGCTGTTTCGAAATAATAATCCAAGCATTCTATTGGGATTGGCACTCAGCTGTTACAATCAATAATGAAGTATGTCTTCTAGGCCAAATAATCAACGCACAAAACATATTCAAAAAATACTGGGTTAGCCAGCAAGGCTGTGGGGTACAAGGAATAGAAATTGACAACATGAAGAAAGTTCTGGGCACCGGAACAACTAAAACAGATTCGATGACAAAGAATTACCCTCACAGGGGTGTTCAAATCATATGTTAGATAATAAAATGAAATCGATATCAAACGATAACCCTCAAGGGGTGCTCCAATTAGATGCTAGATAACAAATTAGATTTCAAGCATATTCAGAGTATGATATAAAAATAGAAAACCCACACAGAGGCTTATCACAAATAACATATAGTTAGAAAAGGTGCCAGATTAGTAGACCCTCACCTCAAAAGTCTCAGAAGGCAGCTACAGTCAATGGCCTATTGACTTGCAGTTTCTTGCTCCTCGTCACCTAACCACAAGAGTGATTTATTTATCAAAACCCCTAATCAAATAGGATATCCCTCAATAATTAAAACCTTACTATTGACTATCTAAACCGGTAACCATCTAATTAATTCCATAAAAGACTTCATTCGAAATTATCATAAAAAAATACTCTTAAAAATATGGCTAATTTACTATCAGTTATAGGGTTCTTAATGACACAAATAATAGATATATACAACTTATTCCCACATTAGCGTTCTAATCAGTAATAATAAGCCAACTAATCCAATAACTCAATTATTGTCATTTAACACCTAATTTTCCAAATTTTGGGGTTTTTCTAACTCATTTAACTTAATAGTGTCCCAAATTCTCATATTTGATACAACTCTAAGGTCCAAAAATCTAACATGGCACATGCATATAACAATCTTGCAACTAGATAGAGCTTAGGAATATTTATTCAAGACATAAGAGTTATGAGAAAATGAAAATGTACAGAAGCCTAAATCTCGAAAATCAATCTTTACCCTAGATTGCACAATTGAGACCTCAAAATTAGAAACCGATCGCACCATTGCGACCACCACGACAAGGGGAAGAACCTCTCTGAGAGCCATCGCTGTTGGCCATTGTCGTCGCCAAAAAATATCCAAACCACTACCGTCTGCTTTCTTTCCTCCTTTCGAGTCCAATGGTGTGCCTAGTTTTCAGATTTGAGGTCGAGAAAGCCTTCAACCGAGGATCACAGCCATGAAACCACCTTTCCACCGCCATAACTGTACCTCTATTTTAAGCTGCTGTCGCTACTCCGATCAACTATGCAATGCCTCCCCAGTATTCTCTGGGTCGAGTACTACTTAATCCAGCCTTGAGAAGTGAGGCTGGACGCCTGAAAGTTGACGACCCACTTCACCGCCGTGAATTAGCTTTCGTTATTCGTGGGTTTCCTAAACTAAGTTTTTGTGTGTGTTGGTTGCTGGTGAAGGAAGGGGGGGAAAGGTAGGAGAGATGGTTGGTAAGTTTAGATAGTAGTGAAACTCGCCAAGAATGGGGTTGCCGAGGGTAGTGAAGAAAGGTAAAGGAAAGAAAGGTTTGTTGTAATGGTGAAGAAGAATAGAGAAGATGGTGAAGAAATTAAGACTCATTTCTTTCTTATAAAATATATATTTTTTTTTGCCATTTAATCCTTAGTTTATTAAGTCATGCAATTAGGCCCTAGTTAACTTTAAGCTTTCCATGCAAGCCCCAAGGTTTCCAATTTTAGTCAATTAAGTTTTCTAAAATTACTAATTGGCCCCAAGAAATTTAATAAAATAGTAATAGTAATAATATTAGGAATAATTAAGTTTCACAAAATCAAAAATAATAAGATAAAATTTAATTTCTATAAATCATAAAATTTTGGGGTGTTACACATTAATTGAAAAATACCCAATATTCATTGTCAATGTCCAACCTCAAGCCCATGAAGCCCAACTAATTGGCCGAAATGAATGTTTTGGAGAACAATTATAGCTCTACGCTTCCCATGCAAATACGGTCCTTCCGTCTCCAATCTCCCAAAAGAGGCTTAGGGAAAGATATTTGCTGGCTCCCTCATAGCCTCAATACTATGTCTCTACTCCCAATGTTTGATTCCCTTGTGTGACCTCATCCTTAGAAAACTCCTTTTCCAAATTGTCACACCACCTTGTGCAAAGATTTCTTGGAATCGACTATTATAGAACACATAGGAGATGTACTCTCCCTTCACAAAAGCGAAGAGTCAGATTCCATCTTGGATCTCATAAACCTCCATGCCAAGTAGCTCATACCCAACCTCAACCCGAAAGACCCGCTAAGTGGTCAAGAAAGAGTCAAAGCATGAGGACCAGACACAAGGTTACCATAGATCCTTAGGATAAAGGACTAATAATATGCATAGCATGAACTGGAGAAATTACCACTACCGACTTACCACTAGGGCTATCTAGTAGATTCTCTAATAGGCCTTCAATGCTTTGTTCTCTAACAAGCACTCACTAACATGCATCCATATCTCATACAATTGCTTATGGAACGGAGCAATATCCAACTCTTGGATTTATATATCATTAGTGCAAGTTTAAATTCGGATCTAAGATGCTCCGTCTCTTAAGATCCTATGATTTAGAAGGTTTAAGATCATGACTATGTGAGACTTATTCTATGGTCATCAATCCAAGTCCCATAGTTAAGAGTTATCTAAGGGCTTCATCCAAATGCAAGTGAAGTATTAAAGAGCATAAGATGAAGATGGCCATATAAAGAATTTCATTCAGTCAAGATTGTATTACAAGGAAATAGTTTTTACAAGGCCAATCTAATTAGGTTGCCAAGCACTATTCCAACAATCTTCCACTTGCCCTAAAGCCAATGCCCCGTGACCTTGAGACCCATCTTCCTTAGATGTCCTTTAATGACCTTTGCTTTTATGGTTTTGTTAGTGGATTTGTTATATTCTCTTCTAAGGCAACTCTCTCAACTCAGATGTCGCCTTTATCAATGATCTCCCAAATCAAATCTTGATTGAATGATATTCTTTATATGGCTAAAGATCCAAGACCTCAAAATGTGCTTGGATTTCTGATGAGATCTTAGCTCTTTGGCTTGTGCCACCACCCTGTTGTTGTCACAATAGACAACTACTGGCTCAGAATGCTAGGCACTATATTCAACTCTTCAATAGAGTTTTTCATCCAAACACCTTTCTTTATAGCTTTCAAAACCACAATACATTCTGCCTCTGTGGTAGAATCGGCCGTGGTGTCTTGTTTGGAACTCTTCCAACTCACTGCGTCGCCATTGAGGTAAAATATAAATCCAGAGATAGATTTTAGGTCATCAACATCGGACCAAAAACTTGAACACTAAAACCCCTATAGTTTCAATTCTCTATTACCGTATACCAAAAACAAGTCCTTAGTCCTTCTCAAGTACTTAATGATTGCTTTAACGGCTATCTAATGACTCTCACCAGGATTGGATTGGAACGTACTCATAACACTTAATGAGTGTGCCGCATCCGGTCTTGTACATTGAACTGTATATGTTATGCTACCAATAGTAGAGGCATAAGGTATGTGGGACATCCTTCATTTCTCTTTATCTATCTTGGGGGCCATAGACTTGGAGGGACGAATGCCATGTTCCAAGGGAATAAATCCCTTCTTAGATTCTTCCATACTAAACCACTTCAGTATTTTGTTAACGTATGGGGTTTGGGATAGCCTTAGCATTCTTTTAGATCTATATCTATATATACATATCCCTAATATATAGGATGTTTATCCCAAATCCTTCATAGAGAATTGTGTAGATAACCACATTTTAGTACACTCTAACATTCCTACCACATTCCCAATGAGAAGGATGTCATCGACATAAAGCACAATAAACTATACACTACTCCCACTAGCCTTTTTATACACTCATAGTTCATACACATTTTTGCCAAAGCCAAACGATTTGACCATTTTGTCAAAATGTATGTTCCAGCTCGGGATGCTTGTTTGAGTCCATAAATGGATCTCTGGAGTTTACAAACCTTTTTCTCACTCCCCTTGGATGTAAAACCTTCTGGTTGCTCCATATATATTTCTTCTTCAATATCTCAATTAAGGAAAGTAGTTTTAGCATCCATTTGCCATATCTCATAGTCATAATATACGACTATGGCAAGTAGATTCCGAATAGACTTAGGCATTGCGACCAGTGAATAGGTTTCCACGAAATTGATACTGGGTCTTTGAGTGTAACTTTTTGCCACTAGTCACACTTTAAAAGTCACCACTTTTCCATCTACTCCAAGCTTTTGCTTATAGACCCACTTGCAACTAATGGAAACTATTCCCTTTGGTGGATCTACCAAAGTCCATATTTTGTTTGAGTACATGGAGTCCATTTCGAATTTAGATTATTTGATTGATCGATTCATGTGATGGATTGATCAAAATCACCAAATTCTCGATTTATATAATGGATTGGAGTGTTTGGATTATGTTGTGTGTGGCTCCTTGATTGATGAATTGAAAGCATGCTAATATGTGTTTTAAGTGTTGATTCATACGATTAGTATGTTTTAATTCATAGCTATTAATGTTGAATGTTGATTTGACATTAATTGATGTTATATGTTGATATAGCATGTGTTGATTGGTCTTAAGTTGTTTTGGTCATTTTTGGATCCAATTTAATTGGAGTTTTGTTGGAGAATTTTGAAGAATGTGATTCTTACCTTAATTTATTTTTGAATTCCTGATTGAGCACTTGACATTCTATTTTCAAAAGGAGTTTTGGATATGGAATTTTATCTATAATATGTGTTTTATGTTTAAGAGGTGTCCTAAATTTTTTAGTGTACAAAAGTTGAACTAAAATTGACATAACTCAGTGCTGAAGTGAAAACAGGGCAAGCTGCTCAGCCTGGCGTGTGCCTGGCAATGCACCAAGCCGAGCTGGCAGCGGCACTTTTTCATTTGGCATGAGTTTTTGTTATTTTTTGTGCTCATTTGTGTGACTAAAAGAGCTTTGACTCACACATGATAGGTACACAAGTGTTGTGCAAGGTCTCAAAATTATGATTGACATTTTTGATTACTTTTAAAAATTCGTTAAAGTTAATCTTCAAATTATGGCATAATTGTTGTGCTTTCTCTTGCTTGGCCAATTTTTTTGTTTATAAGATAAGAATTTAATTGTTGAAATTAATTATTAATTCTAGATTTATTTATTTTTCATTTAATTGTAGAATTAATGATGAATAAATGGGATGATCATGAGCCTTTAACATTGATTTTATTTGTTTTAAGTTGTTGAAAAGGGTTGTATTAAATCAGAGCTTACATGCCTCTTAATTTTATCTTCCAAATGTTATGAGAGTAGAATCACTAGGAGTGATGATTTTTTTCTCATTTAAATGTTGCATGTAGCAAACAAGACCATTAGAGGCATGGAGATTTTTGAAGACCTATGAATATATGGGGATACACTCATGTAATAGCTAGATTTAATCAACCTACTTAAAATCAACTAAGTGGTGCACCGATGGCTCTAAGTGCACCACTTGGTTAGCCTCATGGTCATGCCACCCTAGGAGCATGCTATGAACATTTATTTATTTATGCTTTTCATATCCTATTGATTTATGAGATGCCTTGTTAGGATATAAAAAACATAAATAAAAAGATAATGATGAGATCTTCGCAAGCCAAAATTGTCGACTTAGAATGTCTAAGTACTTTTCAAATATAAAGTCAAAATGGATATAAATTAAAAGGAGTTTTAATTAATCTATGCCTTCTACAAATAGTGTATGCCATGACGAAGCTATCAATTTTGTGTGATGGCACTCGGTTATGGGGGTCAAACTCAGGAGAAAAGTTGTGAGCATATAGTTTGATAAGATACATCTTTGAATCAAGAACGCCCACACATTGGCACTCGGTTATAAGGAATGACGTGGTCCCCATATGGAATGAAAGTTTGATTAGTAGGTAGGAATTAACACTTAGTAACATAGATGACTCATGGTTACATAGGTCTGTGTGAAAGGTGAGGCAAAATACGTCAAGAGTTGTATGAGATATAATTAGCAAGAGTTGCTTACCTTTGATTGCTTGTGGATAGCATTCTATTATGGGGGTCTACTTGCAAGTCCTCAATCTTGATTCTTACTGAGAAATGAGATTTCTCGAATTATTCCAGGGGTGAACGATTTAATAAAGTAGTGGGAGAAAAACATGCTTGAAAGACCATAAACATGTTTTCAAATATCAAAATTCAATCATATGCTTATACTCATTTTTTAACTCTTGTGGATTTTTGAAATCTTCAAAAAGAAAATGGCTAAAAATCCACTCACAAGCATTTTGAAAACTAATAAACTTATCAAGGCCAACTTCTATGATTGGTTAAGGAACCTTAAAATCATTCTTGATTCCAAAAAGAGGACTCATGTACTTGATTAATGTCCACTAGACACTTGTTGGAATAGTGCCCGACAAGCTAATTAGATTGGCCTTGAAAAAACTATTTATGTGTAAAGCAATCTTGATTGAATGATATTTTTTAGATGGCCATCTTCATCTTATGCTCTTTATTACTTCACTTGCATTTGGATAAAGCCCCTAGATACTTATGACTACGAGACTTGGTTCAATGACCATGAATATGTTGGAATAGTGCCCAGCAAGCCAATTAGATTGGCCTTGTAAACTATTTCATTGAAAGACAATCTTGATTGAATGATATTCATCATATGGCCATCTTCATCATATGCTCTTCATTTACTTCACTGGCATTTGGATGAAGCCCTTAGATCACACAAGATTATGGGACTTGGTTTGGTGACCATGGAATAAGTCTCACACGGTCGTGATCTTAAACCTTCCAAGTCATAGGATCTTAAGAAAACAAGGGCATCTAAGATCCAGATAGACTTACACTAATGATGGATAATCCAAGAGTTGGATATTGTTCCATTCCATGAGCAACTGTATGAGATACGGGTGCATATTAGTGGGTGCTTGTTAGGGAACAAGGCACTAAGACCCACCTGGAGAATCCACTAGATAGCCCAAGTGACAAGTCGGTAGTGGTAAGTTCTCCTGCTTATGTTAGTGCATATTATTAGTCCTTTGACCTGAGGATACATGGTAACCTTGTGTCGGGTCCTCATACTTTGACTCTTCCTTGACCACTTAGCGGGTCTTCTGGGTTGAGATTGGGTATGAGCTACTTGGCGTGGAGATTTGTGAGATCCAAGATGGAATCTAAATCCTCGTCTTTGTGAAGGGCAAGTGCATCTCCTATGTGTTCTATAATGATCGATTCCAAGAAACCCTTCCGTAAGGTGATGTGACAATTTGGAAAGGCATTTCCAAAGATAAGGTCATAAAGGGAATTGAACACTAAGAATTGAAACATAGTATCGAGGCTATTAGGGAGCCAACTAATATCTTGCCCTAAGCCTCTTTCGGGAGACAGGAGATGGAAGGACCGTATTTGCATGGTATGTGTAATGCTAGAATGGTTCTTCAAGAGCATTCATTTTGCCCAATTAGTTGGGCTCCATGGGCTTGAGGTTGGACATCGACCATAGAGATTGGGTACTCTTCAATTAATGAGATTAATTGAATCGAGTCGCTTAGTTTAAATGAGTTTAAACTAATGTGAATATTTGATGTTCCAAAAGTCACAAGGAGTTGTGAGCCCATGTCCAATGAATGGCAGAAGCTAATGGGTCATACACAAAAGCCAATGACATGGTCAATTGAAGGAAGTAGAGTTTTCTAAGAGTTAGAAAGTTCATAGCCGTTTTGGAGAAGGCAAAATTGTAGTCATTTTGACTTGATCAATTTAAATGTTAAACTGGTCAAATTAATTTAAGAGTTAAATTAAGATCAATTAATTAAGGGTTAATTAATTGATGTCACATGACTATCAACTGGTCAAAATTAATTTAAGGGTTAAATTGACTTTGACTAGCTTAAATAGTTAAGCATTTTTTACTTAAGAGTTAAGTCAAATTATTATTGGTTAAATTAAAGTGTTTAATTTAATTGGGTTGGAGGATTATTTTTGGGAGAATAATTAAGTGAATGGTTCATTTAATGTGAATTGGAATTTAATTACAAGACATTTCATAAGATGAAATTTGTGCTTCAATTAATATTCTTATTCACTAATTACTAGTTAGTGGCCACCTTGGCAAGCACACTTGGCATCATCTCCTTGGGGATGTTCATGGACCACTCCTATATCTAGGTATAGGAGTGTGGCCGGCCATGTGTGAAAGAGAGAGAGCAAGTGTGTGCATGACTAGTGTGATTTCTCCCCATATTTTGTGTAGTGGGAATCTAATTTGTTTGCATCCCATTATTCTCTCCAACTTCTTCCTCCTTCTTCTTCCTAGCCCTCGTACCCTTATCTCTACAGATATTCCAGCCAGTCTATAGAGAATAGGCCATAGATTTGGTGTGTGGACTTTTACATTAGAGGCAATCTAATTTGGTTACTCTTGCTCTTGACTGGAGCAGTTTTCTGGCAGCCGATTTTTGCTAGTTCTGGGAGAACCTCTGGTG
Source organism: Jacaranda mimosifolia (assembly GCA_018894105.1). Classification (NCBI taxonomy): domain Eukaryota; kingdom Viridiplantae; phylum Streptophyta; class Magnoliopsida; order Lamiales; family Bignoniaceae; genus Jacaranda; species Jacaranda mimosifolia. The sequence goes on along the minus strand of CM032127.1, from coordinate 33,282,780 downwards.
TTCTAATTAGGCTGAATTTTGGACTGAAGAATCTTCAAAGGGTTAAAGAGTTCCTATAAAAATTTCAGCAAAAATGGAGGAGTCCATCCAAGGGAAAATTGGTGGTGATCCTGCTGCACTGGTGAAAAGACAGTTTGACGGTTTTCAAGAGTTTTCTCTTGCTCTTCGATTTTCTGTAGTCACCCAGGTATTTTTCCCTTCTAAATCTAAATTCCGTGTATGTCTCGATCCTAGGGGTGTTGTATGGGCTAGTTTATTCAGTTTTATTTTTGAAATATTTAGATCCTAGTGCCACATATACCTTCAGAATAAGTCTCACACTATCGTGATCTTAAATCTTCCAAGTCGTAGGATCTTATAAGACATGGCATCTAAGATTCGGATAGACTTGCATTGACGATGCATAAATCCAAGAGTTGGATATTGCTTCGTTCCATGAGCAATCATATGAGATATGGGTGCATGTTAGTGGGTACTTGTTAGAGAACAGTGCACTGAAGGCCCTCCTGAGAATCCACTAGATAGCCATAGTGGCAAGTTCTCTAACTTACGCTAGTGCATATTAGTAGTCCTCTGACCTGAGGATCCATGGTAACCTTATGTCTGGTCCTTATGCTTTGACTCTTCATTGACCACTTAACGGGTCTTTTGGGTAGAGGTTGGGTATGAGCTACTTGGCATAGAGGTTTGTGAGATCTAAGATGGAATTTGACTCCTCGCTTTTGTGAAGGGCGAGTGCATCTCCTATATATTCTATAATGATCAATTGAAAGAAATCCTTGCACAAGGTGGTGTGACAATTTGGAAAAGGAGTTTTCCAAAGATGAGGTCACACAAGGGAATCGAACATTGAGAATAGAAACATAAGGCTATTAGGGAACCGATAAATATCTTGCCCTAAACTTTTTTTAGGAGGTAGGAGACGAAAGGACCATATTTGCATGGTATGCGTAGAGCTATAATAGTTCTCCAGAGCGTTCATTTCAGCCACTTAGTTAGGCTCCATGGGCTTAAGGTTGGACATCGACCATGTAGATTGGGTACTCTTCAATTAATGAGATTAATTGAATTGAGTCAATTAGTTTAAATGTGTTCCAAACTAAAATGAATATTTGATATTCAAAAGTTACAAGGAGCTGTGAGCCCATGTCCAATAAATGGTAGAGTCTATTGGATCACACACAAAAGCCAATTAGCTTCTTAATTAATGGAGAAAATATTTTCTTAGTGTTAGAAAATGTCTCCTAATGGACTAATTTTAAGGTGCCAATTTTGAAAGTCAATTTTGGCTTGATTAATTTAAGTGTTAAATTAATCAATTAATTAAGGAGTTAAGTTAACAAAATTGAAGCTTAAGAGTTGAGCTTAATTGACTTAAGAGTTAAGTCAAAGGTTAATTAATTAAATTAAAGTGTTTAATTTAATTAATGGGAAGAACACATTTTGGAGGGAAAATTCAAATGAAATGTTCATTTGAATTAGCATTTTAGTTAACTTGAAATTAGATTTCAAATGTAATTAAAATGTGAGTGAAATTCAAATTAGATTTGAATTCCCCTTGTCATCATGGGAGTGTTGGAATAGTCCCCGACAAGCCAATTGGATTGGCCTTGTAAAAGCTATTTCCTTGTAAAACAATCTTGATTGAATGATATTCTTTATATGGCCATCTTCATCTTATGCTCTATATTACTTCACTTGCATTTGGATGAAGCCTTTAGATCACACATGACTACAGGACTTAGTTTGATGGCCATGGAATAAGTTTTACATGGTCGTGATCTTAAATTTTCCAAGTCATAGGATCTTATGAGATGGGGCATCTAAGATTCAGATAGACTTACACTAACGATGCATAAATCCAAGAGTTGGATATTGCTCCATTCCATGAGCAATTTGTATGAGATACGGGTGCATGTTAGTGGGTGCTTGTTAGAGAACAAGGCACTAAAGACCCTCTAGAGAATCCACTAGACAGCCGTAGTGGCAAGTCAGTAGTGGTTAGTTCTCCCACTTACGCTAATGCATATTATTAGCCGTCTGACCTAAGGATCCATGGTAACCTTGTGTTCTGTCCTCATGCTTTGACTCTTCCTTGACCAATTAGCGGGTCTTTCAGGTTGAGGTTTGGTATGAGCTACTTGGCATAGAGGTTTGTGAAATCCAAGATGGAATACGACTCCTCGCTTTTGTGAAGGGCATGTGCATCTCCTATGTATTCTATATTGATCGATTCCAAGAAATCCTTGCGCAAGGTGGTGTGACAATTTGGAAAAGAGTTTTCCAAAGGTGAGGTCACACAGGGGAATCGAACATTGAGAATAGAGACATAGTATTGAGGCTAATAGGGAGCCGACAAATAGCTTGCCCTAGGCCTCTTTCGGGAGATAAGAGATGGAAGGATCGTAATTGCATGGGTACGTATAGACTATGATGATTCTCCAAAATATTCATTTTGGCGAATTAGTTGGGGTCCAGGGGCTTGAGAATGGACATCGACCATGGAGATTGGGCCCTTTTCAATTAATGAGATTAATTGAATTGAGTTGATCAGTGAAAAGGAGTTTTAAACTAAAATGAATATGAGATATTCAAAAGTCACAAAGACTTGTGAGCCCATGTCTAATGAATGGTAGAACCTATTGGGTCACACAGAAAAGCCAAATAGCTTCCAAAATTGGTAAAGCAATTTTCCAAGTGTTGGAAAAATCACCCTTGGGTGACCCATTTTCAAAGGTCCAATCCCACAGTCAATTTTGGTTTGATTAATTTAAGTGTTAAATTAATCAACCAATTTAAGAGTTAAATTAGACCAATAATTAAGGAGTTAATTATTTGATACCATGATTGACCATCAATTGGACAAGTTGACTTAAAGAGTTAAGTTGACTAACTTAAGCGTAAGAGTTAAGCTTGTTTGATTTAAGAGTTAAATCAAAGGTTAATTAATTAAATTAAACTGTTTAATTTAATTAATTCAAAGAATACTTTTTGGAGGGGAAATTTTAATGAAATTTTCATTTAAATTAGCATCTTAACTAATTTGGAATTAGATTCCAAATGAAATTGAAATGCACTTGAAATTCAAGTAAGACTTGAATTTGAATTTTACTAACTTGGCACGCCGCTTGGGCGGTCACCTTGATGAAGGTGTGATGCCAACTAGCATCACACCTTCCACCCTCTATATATAGATATAGGGAGCATGCAAAATTCGAAAATAAGCTGTTGAAAAGTGTGAGAATTAGATTCTTGCATTCCCTCCAAAATCTCTCTCTTCATGTATTGCATCATGAATTGAAGCTTTACATTCCTTCTTCTTCCCAACCTGAAAATTGTCCTCCTCTACATTATTTTCTCCTCTCTAACTCTGGCTTCTATTAATGGGAAATTGGAATATTGTTTGGTGTGTGGATCGTTTCAATAGAGGCAAGGCGATCGGCTTGCTCAGTTTTGGAGATCCACCTGCAGTACCTTCCAGTTGGCGAATTTTTCTGGAGTGATCCAGAAGGATTTTTGGCTCCAATTTTTCACAGTAGCTTCCCCTATGTGTGGAAGTGTTCTAGATTTAAGTTTGTGAATTTTGAAGCAGTTAGGATAGATAATTGTTCTGTTGTGCTAGATCCAGACAGTTTCTGGACTCATGAGAGATAGTTGATCTTCTCCTTCATTTTGAGCTACAAGAGGTAATTCTTCATCCTAATCTAGATCTATAGCATGTCTAGATCCTTGGGAGCTTGAGTATTTTAGTTTATTTCATACTTATGAATGTTGATTTACGAATCCTAATGCTACTCTAGCCTTCAAGTTGTATCGAAGCCCTTTTCATGCTATATTTTGGATTATTGTTTGATTGATTCATGTGATGAATTGATCAATATCACCAAACACTTGATTCAAGCCATGGATTGGAGTGTTTGTATGATGACGCTTGTGGCTCTATTGCTTGATGAATTGATAGCATGCTATTGTGTGATTTAAGTGTTGATTCATGTTTTAGTAAGTTTCAATTCGTAGTGATAAATGTTGAGTGTTGATTTAGCATTTATTGATGTTATATGGTGATACAGCATGTTGATATTTGATCAAAAGAGTTTTGGTCATTTTTGGATCTAATTTTATTGGAGTTGTATTAGAAGTTTTTGAAGAATTTGATTCTAGCTTTCTCTAATTTTTGAAGGCATGTATGAGCACTCGAATTTATTTTTTTAATAGAGGTTTTTAATCTAAAAATTCATTTATAATGTGTGTTCAAGTGTTGAGAACATATGCTAAAACTATTGTTGCCTGAAAGTTGAGTGGAAAAGGACTTGATTAACTTGGAAGCCCCAAAACAGAGGGTTACCAAGTAGCAATTGGGCACTGGCCAGGCGCTGCGTGCGCCTTGGCTGGGCAGCAGCCCCTGTTTTGTGGTTTTGTTGAATTTTGAGTATTTTTTCCAATTTTTTTTGTGCTTAAAATGTTTTTTCACCACACATGATAGATGCAGAAATGTTTTGCAAGTTCTCAAAATTATGTTTGACATTTTTGAATGCCTTTGAAAATTGTTTAAAGTTAATCTTCCAATAATAGCATAAATGTTATGCTTGTTCCATTATTTGTTTATGAGATAAGCATTTAATTGATGGAATTAATTTTTAATTCTAGATTTGTTTATTGTTCATTTAATTGTTGAATGGATGATGAATGAATGGGGATGATCATAAGCCTTTAATATTGATTTTAATTATTTCAAGTTGTTGAAATGTGTTGTATTAAATTGAGGCTTGCATGCCTCTTATTTTCTATCTTGTAATTTTATGAGAATAGAATCACTAGGAGTGAGGATTTCCTATTCATGTAAAAGTTATATGGAGCAATGGAGGCCAATGGAGGCATGGAGACCTTTAAAGGCCCATGAATGTACGAGATACACTCATGTAATAACTAGATTTAATCAACCCACCTAAAATCAACTAGGTGGTGCACCTATGGCTCTAAGTGCACTACTTGGTTAGGCTCATGGTCATCCTACCCAAGGAGCATGCTAGGCGCATTTACTTATTGATGCTTTCTATATCCTATTGATGTATGAAATACATGGTTAGGATATAGAAAACCTAAATAAGAAGATATAATGATGAGATCTTTGCAAGCAAAAACCTTCCACTTAGAATGTCTAAGTGTTTTTTCAAATATTAAGTCAAAATGGATACAAATTAAAAGAGTTTTAATTAATCCAAGCCTTCTACTAATAGTATATGGCATGACGATGCTACCACCTTTGTATGAGATACATCCGTCACGGTGGTCACACTTAGGTGGAAAGCTGTGACCACACACTTTGCATGAGATGCACCTTTGACTTGGGAATGCCCACACATTAAACACTCGATCATAGGGGATGTTGTGGTGCCCATCTCAAATCAAAGATTGATTGTTAGGTTTGACTTAACACCAAGTAATGTAGAGGTCATCCGTTAGGGGATCTACATGAAATGGTGAGGCAAAGTATATCAAGAGTTGCATGAGATGCAATTAGCAAAAGTTTCTTACCTTTAGATTGCTCGTGGATATACATCCGGTCACGGGGGGTCCATTTGTAAGTCTTTAGGGTCTTGATTCTCGCTAGGAAATTTGATTTCTTGAATTCTTCTAGAGGGTGAAGGATTTGATAAAATAGTGGGAGGAAAACATGCTTGAAAGGCCATAAACATGTTTTTAATATCAAATCAATCATATATGTAAACTCTTTTTTCGCCTCTTGTTGATTTTAAAATCTTCAATCGAAAATGGCTAAAAATCCACTTGCAAGCATTTTGGAAACCAATAAACTAATCAGGCCAAACTTCCAGGATTGGTTAAGGAACCTTGAGATCATTCTTAACTTTGAAAAGTGGACTTACGTCCTTGATCAAAGTCCTATGGACACACTTGGTGATGATGCCATTGACGCACAATGTGAAATGTTCACTAAATTTGTAGATAATGATCTACAAGTGAGGTGTGTCATGATGGCATCTACGTCCAATGAGCTCCAAAAGACTCATGAGCACATGAAACATACTCGCACTACAAGAAAAAAATCTTTTTATTACGAGTTTTTACTACGGTGAATTTACTGTTGCAAAAGGTACTTTTTTACTACGAAAAGTACTGTGTGACAAAAGATGATCCAAAACGACGTAGTATCACTTTTTTTCTATGCCTGAGTGAGGTAATCAAATATATTTTTTGCTATGCTATAATTTTTGTAGCAAAAATGGCATTTTACTGTAGTAAAAAATATTTGGCTCCAAAAAATTGGAGCTAGAATTTTGCTATTGCTAAATCTTCCCCACCCAAATTTTTATGTTTTAATATTTTTAAAAATTCAACAATTTCTTACTTTCTTATTTTTATTTTTCTCTCAATGATAAATTTAATTTTTCTTTTTTATCTTCTAAGTGTAATGTGGTTTTTTCTTCTTCAATTTTTCTATTCCATCTTTATTTTTCTTTCTTTAGAAAACTTCACCCACTGCTTCATCAGCTTTAGTTTTCTTCCTAAACCTATTCATTTTCGTCATTTTCTCAGCCCAAAATCCACCTACCCTTTTCTCCCCTGTTATAATCGGCCGAAGCCAAGAGATTTTAGAGAACTACCAGATTTAGAGAAGTACTAGATATGGGTTAAGTTCAGAAGATTAATCTGATTGCGAATATCCAAGTTATGTTTCTTGAGAATAGCCAAGGATTAGAGAAGTGAGAAGCAATGTTTCTTGAGTTATGTTAGAAAATTTTGGCTTCTTTGTTATAATGCATTTCTATTTTGATATGGGTTCCTCTTTTTTCTATTTTTAGGGCATTATGATTTGTTTCCTTTTTGTTATTTTGAAACAGTAGTAGTAGAAGATAAGTTTACTTTGTGTGTATTCTTGGGTATTTTGTTTGTGGGTGTGCTTGAATCTATCTATGTCCTAAAAGTTATTACATATAGTCATGGTTTTGACTATTTCTAAACTAGTTTTTTTTCTTTTTTTTTTAAATTGAAAATCGGAGTGTGTGTTAGGGAAGGGGGTATAGGCAAAGAATCCTTACCTATATCCTAATTCAAAGAATCTTCACTAATCTCTCTGTTCTAATTGGCAGGCCTTCAAAATTAAGTACCATTTTTGTCTCCAAACTTGCTGCCTATTTAGCTAAGTCATCTGCCACTGTGTTTCCCTTTCTATAAATGTGATTGAAGCTAGCATTAGTGATGTGGCTGAGCTTTTTTATAGCCTTGATTAAATGAACAAAGGACCAGTGGTGGTCTTGGGTCTCCTGGATTAAGTGAATGACCACTTGAGCATCTAACTCAACACTTATGTTGACCAAGCCCCCACCCACACTAAGTTCCAGGCCCACTTAATTGCAAATAGCACTTCATAAATGTTATTTGTAAGCTCCAGCGGATGAAGATAAGCAAAGTATTCATGCTGCTAGTATTTTGCATGTTGCTACAGTTTGGTTTATGATTTTGCCAAGTGTTTTGCATGCTACTATATTTTAGTTTATGATTTTGCCAAGCCAATTCCACCTTCAGAGATAGAGTTATTACAACAATTGGAGAATGTAGCTTCTGAATATAAAAAAACAGATTAAAAAATAAGGTTGATGGAAAAAAATGACAAGCATTTTGCAAAGAAAAGAAAAGTTGATGAGAACATAGAAACTATTTGTCAGAAGAGAAGTATTTTCTTTAAGTTGCCATATTGGGCTGGAAATCTTGTTCGACACAATCTTGAAGTCATGCATATCGAAAAGAACGTGTGTGACAACATACTCTTTACCTTGCTAAGTGTTAAAGGTAAAATAAAGGACAACCTCAATGCTAGGAAGGATCTTCAACTTTTGAAAATTAGGAGTTCTTTACACCCGATTCCAAGGGCTGTTGGAGGTTTTTATTTGCCTGCCTCATCATTTACAATGAGTAGTATAGAAAAGAATATATTTTGTGGTGTTCTAAAGAGTTTGAGACCTCATGATGGATATGTGTCCAATATATGTCGCCATGTACAATTAGAGAAGCATACCATATGGGGTCTAAAGAGCCATGATAATCACATTCTCATGCCAAAAATACTTCCAATTACTGCACGTAGAGCATTACCTAAGAATGTTGTTGAGGTTTTAATAGAATTAAGCAACTTCTTTAGGACAATATGCTCTAAGATGAATAATAAACTTGATTTGGAGAAAATTCAAGAACGAATTGCCCTCATACTCTGTCATGTCGAGAAAAATTTTCCTCCAGCCTTCTTTGACATAATGGAGCATTTACCAGTACATTTGGCAGAAGAGGCATTATTAGCCGGGCCTGTTCAATTTCGATGGATGTATCCCATTGAGAAGTAAGTTTAGTGTTTATTGAGCCATTACTTATCTAAATAGAAAAACTTGAAGGATTCTATACATCTTGAACATGTTTTAATTAGTCAGGTATCTATCTACCCTCAAGAAATATGTGTGCAATCGAGCACATCCTGAAGATTCAATTGCACGAGGGTATATAATGGAAGAATGCATGAATTTTTGTTCTAGATACCTCAATAATGTGGAAACAAAGGAGAATCGATTACCTCGCAACTATGATGGAAATAATCACTTAGGCCGAGGATTACATGCAAGAAAAAGATGTATCATTGACAAGGATTCATTACTTAAAATTCATCATTATATGCTAGCAAATATTGGCATGGTAGCACCATATGTAAGTAATCTCAAATGGTCAAACTATTATAGGTATTTTGATCTTTAGATTCTAAAATATTTTATGACAAACATGCAAAATACATCAAGGAACTATTAGAGGGAAAAGCCACGGGCAACTCCTAGAGATATCCAACTTATCCACAATCAAACTTTTCATATGTGGTTTAAATCCTATGTAAGTATATTCTATTATTAATATTCGTAAATTAAAAGAATATTTTATATGTCAATATGTAATAGTTAGCAATCAATATAGGTCCAAAGTTTGAGAGAAATATCTGAGATGCACCTTTCTAAGGAATTAATTGCTCTAGCTGATGGCCCATTTCAACAATCAAAGAGATATAATGCATACATAGTTGGAGGATATCGATATCGTGTGAAAAATAAAGTTGTGAACAAGAAGACTCAATGTAGTGGGATTGTAGTACATGTAGATACATTGAGCTTTGCTAGGGTGAAGGATTTAAATCCCCGCTCTGGAAATGTCTCTTATTATGGAGTTTTAACTGATATAATTGAGATTCAATACAGCAAAGATACTCAGTTCTTAATCTTCAAATGTGATTGGATTAACAATGAAAAGGGATTGAAACAGGACGAGTTCAAGTTTACGCTTGTGAACTTTAACCATCTGATGTATAATAAGAATTTACCTACTGATGAGCCTTTTGTTTTAGCAAGTCAATCTCAACAGGTTTGATATATTGCTGATCCTTTAGAGCCAGATTGGAATGTGGTGGTGACTATGTCAATAAGAGATAATTATGATGTTTATTCAACAATTGAAGCTAAGCCACATAGCAAGCTACAGCTAGATGATCACATTTCTAATCGAAATGAGGATGTTTGTTGGGTGAGGGAAGGAGTAGAAGGAATTATTGTTGATGAGATAATTACAACTGTGGAAAATGTTGAAGTGGACATTGATGCTGAGATGGAAGAAGATTTTGATGATTGAATTTTTGTAATCAATGCTTATCTCTTTCAAAAGAACCAATTCACAATACTTTGTATATTAACATTATAAATACTAGTATTTTTAGTATGGTGCTATGTCCTTCGATATGTTATATGCTATTCTTTATTTGCATGGGCAATAGTTAGTATTAAATACCAATATATAAAATTTACATGTTTGTTATTCTAATAATCAAAATCCTTGTTTTAACATGTACAGGATGGGCAAAGGAAAGAAGAGGTACATTGGTACAATAGGAAAGATAATTCAAATAAGGAAGAAAGAGAGTAGCACAAAGGAAAAGCTTCTATCTGAAAATGATGCTTCTTCACAAGTCCACTCTCCAAGTAGACCACAAACATGTTCCCAACATGATGTGCCTAGTAGGCCACAAACACGTTCTCAAGGACTACACTTAGAGCAAGTAATTTCCCAGTCAGACAAACAAGCCTCCTCAAGTAAAGGTAAGACATTATATTTTGCAAAACAAGCATGTGAATAACATGAGTTGAGATATTAGCTCAAAATGATCATACATTCTAGTAACATGAGTTTAAAACATTAAGTTGCTTTATTTTGCATTTAGTTGCTTCAAAATTATTTCATAGATAGAGGATAAGTGCTATTGAAGTAAAAATTTCTATTATTTGGTATTAATTGATCTTATCCACAACTACAAAATAGGTTATATTGTGAGAGTTTTATGTTACCTTTGCACTTCTACCTCTTTGTGGCAGAATTCTTTATAATTTCTTGTTATGTTACTTGTTATATTATCGATTATTAAACTTAATAATGTGTCCAAATCTTTTAAAGTATGAAATTAATTTAGAAATTTAATAAGTTTTAAATTGAAAGTAAGTTTTTCAATAGATTTAGATTACTTTTGTAAAATCAGTTTTGGAAATAGTTTTGAGTTAGTTCTGAGACAGATTTCTAGCATTTTGAAACTGATTTCTAGGCATTTTTTAAACTAATTCCAGTCCAGAATGATTCCGGATTAGTTATAAAATCAATCATGAGTTGTTCCATCAATTCTACAACTAATTTTGATTATGTGTTATATATTTTTTCTTTTAGTAGGGCCATGTTCCACCAACTCAACTCCAAACACATCAATTCCCATTAAAAAAGGACGAGGCCCTGCATAATTTCCAAAAGGTTGGGGCTTTGGAAAGAAATTTAAAGGCACATTGGATAGACATGTATGAATAATTGGACCGAACGTAAATCAATACAAAACTGGAGTAAGATGTTTAGCTTGCATAGGGGTTAAATTACCATTGAACTATGTGGAATTCCATGATATACCACAATATATGAGAGATATGGCTTGGGAGGAGGTGGAGGTTAGATAAATTATTACTTATATTTCATTGTCCAGATATTAAGTAGCCTTTTATGTTTCAAGATATTCAACACTTTTCATTTCTAGTATAATATGATGCTCCCTCCTCATGCTTAGGATGTTGTGTTGTTTGATCTCAATGACATTTGGAGAAAGTGGAAGCATGAGATCAAAGTAATGTACTTCCTAGCACACAAAGATGATGAAGAGTTTCTCTCACAATTACCAACTGAACGCATAGAACTTGAGCAATGGTTGGACTTGGTGGAATATTGGAAAGATGAACACGTTCAAGTTATTAAAATTTATAGCATATGCTTTTTTTTACACTAGGCATGTAGGTTTTCTGAAGAGATCATTTACTTTTCTATATATGATGACAGAAAATTGCTGAAAAAAATGCAATAAATGTTGGAAAAAAGCAATGTCTTCATAGGACAGGGAGGACCTCTTTCGTTGTTTTAGAACAAGAGGTATGGTTTGCTTTTGCATAATTTCTTATATTTACAAGTGAGTGAATTAAAATATGAAATGCTAATTTTCATTTTTAATCACTTCATTCTTCTTATCTTTTAGTTGATGATGAAAGGGATAGATCCTACTAGACTTGATGTTTGGATGGAATCTCAATCTCGTCGAAAAGGCATCGAGGATGACTATGATACATTAGATTTACATATAAGTTATAGTTGCTCATAAATTCTCAATAAACTTAAATGTTTCCTTGGTTGATATAATTATTCCATAGGATAAAATTTAATTTGGTGGATATTATTGTTTCATTCTTCATATGTTTCTTGTAGTAGTCTCAAATTCAACTCAAATTTTTAGTAGCATTAACTATTTTCTACAATAATATAGTTGGTTAAACACAAATCATAAAGTTTCTTTTAACTACTACTCAAGTTAAGTTGAAAGGTATTTTCCAATCATACACTAAGATTAATGAGTTTAGAATTACTATTTTATTGAAGTATGTCAAAAGCTAGGAAGTGATAAGTTATTCTCCAGCCCTAGATGTTAAATATTTATTTGCACATTATATTGTTAGTATTTATAGAAAGCTAATGATATGCCTTATTTATTAATACTAAATATTATTTACAGAATCAATTCACTCAAGAACTGTCCAAAATGCCCGAGTCAGAGAGAACGAAGGATTTTAAGGAACAAATTTTCAAGAATGCTATGGGGGAGGAGAATCATGGCCATGTGAGATGCTTAGGGAGAAAGCACAAGCGTGCTACATTTGTTGCAAGTGCATCAACAAGCTTCCAACAACAAGATAAAGAAGAATTGCAGAAGCTTAAGGATGGGTTAGTGGAGGAAAGAGAAAAATTGCAACAAGTGAAAGAGGACTTCATTCGTGAAAAAGAGGAATTGCTTATGGAAAAGGAGAAGATGAGCCATCTAACTACTAAGTTGGAATTTTTAATAAGCCAATTTCCTTCATTATCTTCTAACATATCACATAATGCTCAGGTATGTAGTCAAAATTTGATATATCAATATAAATATCCTAAGATTAAAATAAAATATAAATTTATGTTATAGGTTCAAGATGCATCAAGTTTGCATTGAGAATCTTTGAATGGACTAGGAGATGTTCTATCTCTTGAAGAAAAATAGGTATTTTATTTACCATCCTTATTTTTTAATGAGATGAACCTAGTAACATGACTTTAAATATCTATATTATGATGGGATCCATGAACAATAGGATGATGTGCTGAAAATTCTAGCTAGAACTTAATTCTTTGTTGAGAAGAAAGCATTAAGATTGAATTATATGTTGGAATTTTTTGCTGAAAATCCACGTGGTACTTGAAAACTTAATTTTTGGTTTCTGAAAATTTATAGCAGATAATTTATACATATCCTTATGCTAACACATGGTTGTATACCAAGATTTAGTGTTCTTTGATGCCTTTAAAGTTATCTTATATGATATGCCTTAAATAATATATTGGTTTGGCTTGTAGAGGTTGAAAATTTGCTGGTTGAAGTTGTTGTTAGTTTCTCCATCAATATGTGATTATATCTTATTTTTGGAATTCACCTCCAAGTTTAAATGTATATAACTTATGAATATGAAAACATTTTAACATGATGGTTTATTTGGTGATAACATAACAAATATTTGGAAAAATGATTTGACAATTGACTTAAGATACTTGCAAAAAGATATATTGTCAAATTGTGTTGCTAATGCTGAAGTTAAGCTGAAATTTAAAACATCAGCATTAGAAAATAAATTTTCAATTTCCTTTTGCATTCAATTTTACAACACAAAATTAAATGTAGATTTTCAACTAGGTTGTGTAAATTTTAGAACAAAGTGTTGTAAATTTGTTGTGACATGCTTATATTTTATATTGTTCACAATGTAATTATTAGCTATGATTTGTAGACGCGAACTGTTAGTGAAATATTTAAGAAACAAAAGAGTGTGGATTATTTTTCTACATCTGTTGAGGTATGTATAACTCATCCAAAAGTTATTACTTTTCTAAAATAATTTGTGCAAATTTTTTGATAATCTAATGAAATAATTAAAATAATTTAAAAGTAACTAAGGTGTTCTTGTTCATGTAGATTGGAGATCAAGTACACTTATTTTGTCATGGAATACCAAAAACAATTGTGGCAAAAGGTATTGTTGTGGGAGTTGGACCTACATTTGTGAAGATGTATGTTGAAAAGGCATTTATACCCCATGAGAAGCTACTTAGAAGTCATAAAGCCATTAGGACCATTGGAGAAACCGTTCACAAATGTATTGAATGGAAGTATGTGAATGTACGTATAAATTTTGATCTTTCTTTTTGTTCCAACATTTAAAGTGTTAGTTATATGCGAATAACTTTATATTTTATTTGCTTACTATTTTTTTTTGGTTATGTTATAGGTTATGGAGATTTAGATGATGAAATCATCATGACTTCCTATGGATGTTTTGACAAGAAATTATTACTTTGATTTTGTTGATGTTGGTTTTGTAGGACCTACCTTTTTTGATGTTAACTTGTTTTGGTGAAATGAAAAACTTATGAATTGTTTAGTAGCATCTTGAGTTTTCCGTTATTGAATGTAGGTGGAAAGTTAGGGATTATTGATATGTATGAATGTTATGCTCCTTTTTGATATAGGGGAATTTATTACATATATTCAAGGTGAAATTATAGTATTTATTTAGATTTCATTACTTTGATTTTGTTGATGTTGGCTTTGTAGTACCTATCTTTTTTGATGTTAACTTGTTTTGGTGAAATGAAAACTTATGCATTGTTTAGTAGCACCTTGAGTTTTCCGTTATTGAATGTAGGTGGAAAGTTTGGGATTATTGATATGTATGAATGTTATGTTCCTTTTTTATGTAGGGGAATTTATTACATATATTCAAGGTGAAATTATAGTATTTATTTAGATTTCATTACTTTGATTTTGTTGATGTTGGCTTTGTAGTACCTACCTTTTTTGATGTTAACTTGTTTTGGTGAAATGATAAACTTATGCATTGTTTAGTAGCACCTTGAGTTTTCCGCTATTGAATGTAGGTGGAAAGTTGGGGATTATTGATATATATGAATGTTATGCTCCTTTTTGATATAGGGGAATTTATTACATATGTTCAAGGTGAAATTATAATATTTATTTAGATTTCATTACTTTGATTTTGTTGATGTTGGTTTTGTAGTACCTACCTTTTTTGATGATAACTTGTTTTGGTGAAATGAAAAACTTATGCATTGTTTAGTAGCACCTTGAGTTTTCCGCTATTGAATGCAAGTGGAAAGTTGGGGATTATTGATATGTATGAATGTTATGCTCCTTTTTGATGTAGGGGAATTTATTACGTATATTCAAGTTGAAATTATAGTGCTTATTTAGATTTATTAGTACTTTAGCTTTTTCTGATATGTATCTATCTAGTTGTTTTGAATAATATGAAATGCCTACAAAATTTCAGATATAATGTAAGAAAAATTAATTAGCAATATTGAAAATTAATTTCAGGTATACTAAAATGAAATTTCTTTCCTACATCTCGAATGGTGTAGCAAGAGGTGTCAATTTTCAACATTTATTTGCTATGAACTCTTAGTTGTAGAAAAAAATTATGATGTGTGTACCAAAATTATTTTTTCATACAGTCAGGATACCGTAGCAAAACATGGTAATTTTTAAGATTTATTTTCTATGAAAACTTTGTTGTACTAAAAGGTTTAAGTCGTAGTAATAACATTTTATTTTCCTACGATCAGGGTACCGTAGCAAAAGAGGTCATTTTTTGGTATCTATTTTCTATGAAGTTCTAACCGTACCAAAAAGTGAATATCTCGTAGCAAAAAGTAGTTGCTACGAATAACAATCGTAGAAAAATTTTTGTCATGCTAGTATTTGCTACGCCTACGAATTCGTAGTAAAAGCATAGCAAAAGGTATTTCGCTATAAAATTGTACTTTTCGCAACATAATTTTTGACGTACCAAAAAACTATTTTTCTTGTATTGTCGAGAGATCTATGTGCACTTACAAGAGTTGTATGGTCTACAAAGTAGATACGAAAGGTTTACTTTGTCTAAAGAGCTCTTTAGGGCAAGCATGAGTGGAAGGGTCTAATGTCCATGATCATGGCCTCAAGATGATTGGACTCATCGAGAAGCTTGGATAGTTGGATGTGGTCATGGACAACGACCTTTCCGTGGATTTGATCTTACAATCATTACCATCGTCATATGATCAATTCGTTATGAACTTCAACATGTCCTAGATATATGTTACGATTAACGAATTGATCAATATGCTTGTGACAACATAGGCAACTATGAAAAAGAAAAGCCCCTTATGCTTGCATCCTCTTCCAGGTTGAAAGGCCCTAGGGGTCCTACAAATGGAGCCAAGAGGAAGAAGATTTCTTCCTAAAAAGGAAAGCAACCTGAGAAAAGTTTCGAGAGGGTTAAGAAGAAGGTTAAAACAGAAGCTAATTATTTCCACTGTGGCAAAAAAGGGGGGGCATTGGAAACGAAATTGCATAGCCTTCCTTGCAACTATTGAGAAGGGTATGTACTTTATTGAAGTGCACATGACGACTAATTCTTCCACATGAAAAGTTCGAAGAATATAGGAATAAAGTAGAAAATCAATTAGCATTAAGTATGAAAGCTCTTCGATTAAATCGAGGGGGAAAATACTTGAGCATCGAATTCTTGGATTATCTAAAAGAGAATGGGATTCTCTCTCAATGGACTTCACCCGGCACACCCTAACTCAATGGAGTAGCTGAAAGGAAAAGTCGTACCTTGTTGGACATGGTACACTTGATGATGAGTTTTTCCAATGTGCCTATATACTTTTGGGGATACACCTTACATACGGCAGCAAAGCTACTGAATATAGTACCTTCAAAGTCGGTGCCCAAAACACCATATGAGATATGGCATGGCAAAGCACCCTCTTACCACTATCTTAATGTTTGGGGATCTCCCACGTACGTGAGATGGACAGTGGGAGATACGTTAGATAATAGATCCACCTTGTGCAAGTTTATGGGATACTCTAGAGAGTCCATGGGTTACTACTTTTATGATCCCTCAGAACAAAAGGTGTTTATCTCGAGGAACATATACTTTTTGGAAAAGGAATTTCTATTAGATAGAAATGGCATTGTTGTTGAACTTAATGAAGTTCAAGATGATCATGAAATCCCACAAGTAGTGGAAACAAACGAGCAAGTGAATCCTTGTGCACAACTTCTATGTAGGTCGGACCGAATTAAGAAGCAACCTAAAAGGTTCGAATTTCTTTTGGAGATGGGCCAATCAAATGATGATCTGAAGACCTATGAAAAATCTATGTTGGACATAGATTTGGGATGTTGGCTTGAAGCTATGAGATCTGAAATGGACTCTATGTATTCAAACAAAGTACGAACTTTGGTAGATCCACCAAAAGGAATAGTTCCCATTGGTTGCAAGTGGATCTATAAGCGAAAGCTTGGAGTAGATAGAGAAGTGGTGACTTTTAAGGTGCGACTAGTGGCAAAAGGTTATACACAAAGATCCGATATCGATTTTGAGGAAACATTTTCACCGATCACTATGCCTAAGTCCATTTGGATTCTACTTGCCATAGCCACATATTTGACTATGAGATATGGCAAATGGATGTGAAAACCACTTTCCTCAATGGTGACATTGGAGAAGAAATATATATGGAGCAACCACAAGGTTTTACATCCAAAGGGAATGAGCAAAAGGTTTGCAAACTCCAGAAATCCATTTATGGACTCAAACAAGCATCCCGAAGTTGGAACATACTCTTTAACAAAATGGTCAAATTGTTTGACTTTGTCAAAAATGTGTATGAACCACGTGTGTACAAGAAGGCTGGTAGGAGTTCAGTACAATTTATTGTGCTTTATGTCGATTAGATCTTTCTCATTAGGAATGGGGTAGGAATGTTAAAGTGTACTAAAGTATGGTTATCTACACAATTCTCCATGAAGGATTTGGGACAAACATCCTATGTATTGGGAATACATATCTATAGAGATAGGTCTAAGAAGATGCTGGGGTTATCCCAAACTCTGTACATTGACAAGATACTAAAGAGGTTTAGTATCGAAGAATCTAAGAAGAGATTCCTTCCCATTGGACATGGCATTCGTCTCTCAAATTCTATGGTCCCCCAGACAGAGAAAGAGAAACGAAGGATATCTCACATACCTTATGCCTCCACCATTGGTAACATAATGCATGCAGTTCAATGTACAAGATCAGATGTGGCAAACTCGCTAAGTGTTACGAGTAGGTTCCAATCCAATCCCGGTGAGAGTCAATGGATAGCCGTGAAAGCAATCCTTAAGTACTTGAGAAGGACTAAGGATTTGTTTTTAGTATACGACAATGGAGAATTGAAACTAGAGAGGTTTTTGGATTCAAGTTTCCAATCCGATATAGATGACCTCAAATCCACTTCTGAATTCATATTTTGCTTCAATGGCAGCGCGGTGAGTGAGGAGAGCTCCAAACAAGATACCACAATCGATTCCACCACTTAAACAGAATATATTGCGGCTTTGGAAGCTGCATAGGAAGGTGTTTGGACAAAAAACTTCATTTAAGAGTTGAATGTAATGCCTAGCATAGCTGAGCCTGTTGTTGCCTTCTGCGACAACATTGGGGCGGTAGCACAAGCTAAAGAGCCAAGATCTCATTATAAATCCAAGCACATTTTGAGGCAATATCATTTGATCTGAGAGATCATTGATAGAGGCGACATCCGAGTGGAGTGAGTTGCCTCGGAAAAAAATATAGCAGATCTACTAACCAAACCCTTAATGCAAAAGGTCTTTGAAGAACATCTTAAGAAAATGGGTCTCAAGGCCATGGGGTATTGGCTTTAGGGCAAGTGGGAGATTGTTGGAATAGTGCCCGGCAAGCCTATTGGATTAGCCTTGTAAAAGCTATTTTCTTGTAAAACAATCTTGATTGGATGATATTCTTTATATTATCATGTTCATCTTATGCTTCATATTACTTCACTTGCATTTGGATGAAGCCTTTAGATCACACATAACTACGGGGCTTAGTTTGATGACCATGGAATAAGTCTTACATGGTCGTGATCTCAAGTTTTCCAAGTCATAGAATCTTATGAGATGGGGCATCTAAGATCCAAATAGACTTGCACTAACGATGCATATATCCAAGAGTTGGATATTGCTCCATTCTACGAGCAATCTGTATGAGATACGAGTGTATGTTAGTGGGTGCTTGTTAGAGAACAAGGTACTGAAGACCCTCCGGAGAATCTGCTAGATAGCCGTAGTTGCAAGTCGGTAGTGGTTAGTTCTTCGCTTACGCTAGTGCATATTATTAGTCCTCTAACCTAAGGATCCATGGTAACCTTTTGTCCAGTCCTCATGCTTTGACTCTTCTTTGACCACTTAGTGGGTCGTTCGGGTTGATGTTGGGTATGAGCTACTTGGCATGGAGGTTTGTGAGATCCAAGATGGAATCCGACTCTTCACTTTTGTGAAGGACGAGTGCATCTTTTATGTATTCTATAATGATTGATTCCAAGAAATCCTTGCGCAATGTGGTGTGACAGTTTGGACAAAGAGTTTTCCAAAGGTGAGGTCATAGAAGGGAATCGAACACTGAGAATAGAGACATAGTATTGAGGCAATTGGGAGCCGACAAATATCTTGCCCTAGGCCTCTTTCGGGAGATAGGAGATAGAAGGACCGTATTTGCATGGTACACATAGAGATATGATGATTCTCCAAAATATTCATTTTGGCCAATTATTTGGGCTTCATGGGCTTGATATTGGACATCGACCATGGAGATTGGGTACTCTTCAATTAATGAGATTAATTGAATTGAGTCGATTAGTTTAAATTGAGTTTTAAACTAAAATGGATCTGAGATATTCAAAATCACAAAGAGTTGTGAGCCCATGTCCAAAAAATGGTAGAACCTATTGGGTCACATACAAAAGCCAGATAGCTTCCAAAATTGGTAGAGCAATTTTCCAAGTTGTGGAAAAATCACCATTGGGTGACTGATTTTCAAAGGTCCAATCCAACGATTAATTTTGGTTTGATTAATTTAAGTGTTAAATTAATCAACTAAGTTAAGAGTTAAATTAGACCAATAATTAAGGAGTTAATTATTTGGTACCATGATTGACCATCAATTGGACAAGTTGACTTAAAGAGTTAAGTTGACTAACTTAAGCGTAAGAGTTAAGCTTGTTTGATTTAAGAGTTAAATCAAAGGTTAATTAATTAAATTAAACTGTTTAATTTAATTAATTCAAAGAATACTTTTTGGAGGGGAAATTTTAATGAAATTTTCATTTAAATTAGCATCTTAACTAATTTGGAATTAGATTCCAAATGAAATTGAAATGCACTTGAAATTCAAGTAAGACTTGAATTTGAATTTTACCAACTTGGCACGCCGCTTGGGCGGTCACCTTGATGAAGGTGTGATGCCAACTAGCATCACACCTTCCACCCTCTATATATAGATATAGGGAGCATGCAAAATTCGAAAATAAGCTGTTGAAAAGTGTGAGAATTAGATTCTTGCATTCCCTCCAAAATCTCTCTCTTCTTGTATTGCATCATGAATTGAAGCTTTACATTCCTTCTTCTACCTAACCTGAAAATCAGCCTCCTCTACCTCATTTTATCCTCTATAACTCCCGATTCTAGTAAGGGGAAATTGGAATATTGTTTGGTGTGTGGATCATTTCAATAGAGGCAAGGCGATTGACTTGCTCAGTTTTGGAGATCCACCTGCAGTAGCTTCTGGTTGGTGAAGTTTTATGGAGCGATCTAGAAATATTTTTTGCTCCAATTTTTCACAATGTGTGTGAAGGTGTTCTAAATTTAGTTTTGTGAATTTTGGAGCAGTTTAACCTGGACAATTGTTGTCATTCTTCCGCTGTGCCAGATCCAGACAATTTCTGGACTCGTGAGAGATAGTTGATCTTCTCCTTTATTTTGAGTTACAAAAGGTAATTCTTCATTCTAATCTAAATCTATAGCATGTCTAGATCCTTGGGAGCTCGAGTAGCTTAGTTTATTTCATGCTTGTGAATATTGATTTATAGATCCTAATGCTACTCTAGCCTTCAGGGAGATGTGATGCCACCTTGGCATCACAGTTGCCAGCCTCTATATAGAGATATAGAGAGAGATATGGCTGGCCATTATGTCAAAAGGTGTTAAGAATTAGATTCTCCACCATTCCCTCTAAAATCCTTGCAACCATTGCATTCATGTGTTGAAAGCTTTATTTTTTCTTCTTCTTCCGTACCCAAAAATTGGTCTCCACCATAGCTAATCTCTGACCTTATTCCATCTTATAGCCTAGATATTTTGGAAGATCTATTTGGTGTGAGGATCATATCAATAGAGGCAAACTACTTTGTTTGCTATGGTTTGGAGATCCACTATATGGAGTCTGATTTGGCGATTTTCTCTAGGGAGATCTAGAAGGCTTTTTGGTTTGAATTTTTACTGAGAGTTCCTAAAGGTGTTGAAAAACTCCAATAGTTTTTTTGTGATTTTTGTAGGTGATTTGATAGAGGCAAAAATTGCTCCTCTCGTACTGCATATTTTCTGGCATTTTGGAATGGTGAAGAGTTCATCACATTCTTCTTGGATTTTGCAATTTTAAGGTGACACTCTATTCTAATCTAAATCGCAAGCATGATTTGATCCTATTTAGCATGTAAGCACTAGTTCATTAAACTTTTTAAGTTTTTATAATTGGATCATAGTACCTTACTAGCTTTCAAGTGGTATCGGAGCCTACATCATGCTTAGATTTGGATTTTCTTTGGATGATTGATTAATGTGATGGATTAATCTTGATCACCAAATTCTCGATTCATATGATGGATTAGAGTGTTTTGTTGATGTTGTGTGTGGCTCCTTGATTGATGAGTTGAAAGCATGCTATTATATGTTTTAAGTGTTAATTCATGTTATAGTATGTTTCAATTCATAATGATGAATGTTGATTTAGCATTTATTGATGTTATATGTTGATATAGCATGTTGTTGTTTGATCAAAAGAGTTTTGGTCATTTTTGGATCCAATTTGATTGGAGTTATATTGGAGATTTTGAAGAATATGATTCTAGCTTTTTCAAATTTTTGAAGGCATGATTGAGCACTTGAATTTCCATTTTTGAAAGAGGTTTTGAATCTAAAAATTCATCTATAATGTGTGTTTTAATGTTTGGAATGTATGCTAAAAATATTGGTGCATGAAAGTTGAGTGGAAAAGTATTTGGTACCCTTTGAAGCCCCAAAACAAGGGGCTGCTACACACAGCCAGGCGCTGGCCGGGCACTATGTGCACACTTGCGCGCGGCATGCCCAGTCATTTGGCCAGGCTGGGCGATAGTCCAGTTTTTGGTGTTTTGGTGAGCTTAGATTTCTTTTTCCAACTCCTTTAATGCTCAATAAGTTTTTGCGCCACACATATTAGATGCACAAGTATTATGCAACTTCTCAAAATTATGGTTGACATTTCTTAATGCTTTTGAAAAGTGGTTATAGTTGATCTTCTAATTATGGCATAAATGTTATGCTTGTTCAATTATTTATTTATGAGAGAAGCATTTAATTTTTAGAATTAATTGTTAATTCTAGATTTATTTATTGTCGAATAGATAATGAATGAATGGGGATGATCATGAGCCTTTAATATTGATTTTATTTTTTTCAAATTTTTGAAATAGGTTGTATAAATTGAGGTTATGAGAGTAGAATCACTAAGTATGAGAATTTCCTATTTATGTAATTATTGCATGGAGCGATAGAGACCTTTGAAGGTGTGGAGACTTTTGAAGACCCATGAATGTATGTGATACACTCATGAAATAGCTAGATTTAATCAACCCACCTAAAATCAACTAGGTGGGGCACCTATGGCTTTAAGTGCACCACTTGGTTAGGCTCATGGTCATCACACCTTACGAGTATGCTAGGTGCATTTACTTATTTATGCTTTCCATATCCTATTGATGTATGAGATGCATGATTAGGATATAGAAAACCTAAATAAGAAGATAAAATAACAAGATTTTTGCAAGAAAAAATCCTCCACTTAGAATGTCTAGGTGCTTTTCGAGTATTAAGTCAAAATGAATATAAATTAAAAGAGTTTTAATTAATACAAGTCTTGTACTAATAGTGTATGCCATGTCGATTCTACCGATTTTGTGTAATGGCACTCGGTTATGGGGGTCACACTTAGGAAGATAGCATATACTTAGCTTTAGATGCACTTTAACTAGGGAACGCCCACACATTGGCACTCAATTACAGGGGATGATGTGGTGCCCGTCTTAAGTCAAAGATTGATTGATAGGTTTGACTTAACACTTAGTATCATAGATGCCGCACGGTTACGTGGGTCTATGTGAAAAGTGAGGCAAAATATATCAAGAGTTGCATAAGATGCAATTAGTAAAAGTTGCTTACCCTTCGATTGCTTATGGATAGCACTCGGTTACGAGGGTCCACTTGTATGTCCTTGGGATCTTGATTCTCAGTAGGAAATATGATTTCCCAAATTCTTTGAGGGGGTGAAGAATTTGATAAAATAGTGGGAGGAAAACATGTTTGAAAGACCATAAAACTGTTTTTAATATCAAACTCAATCACATGCTTATACTCTTTTTACGTCACTTGTAGAATTTTGAAATCTTCAAGCAAAATGGCTAAGAATCCACTCGCATCAATTTTGGAAACCAATAAATTCACCAGATCATACTTCCAAGATTGGTTAAGAAATATTTAAATCATTCTTAACTCTGAAAAGTAGACTTTTGTCCTTGATCAAAGTCCCATGGACACACTGGGTGATGATGCCACCGATGCACAACATGAAATGTTTATAAAATTTGTAGATAATAATCTACAAGTGAGGTGTGTCATAATGGCATCCATGCCTAACGAGCTCCAAAAGACTCATGAGCACATAAAACATGCTTGAGAGATCTATGTACTCTTGCCAAAGTTATATAGTGTACAAAGTATACACGAAAGGTTCGCTTTGTCTAAGGAGCTCTTTAGGGCAAGGATGAGTGAATGGGCTAATGTCCATGATCATAGCCTCAAAATGATTAGACTTATTGAGAAGCTTGGATGGTTAGATGTGGTAATGGACAATGACATTTATGTGGATTTGATCCTACAATTATTGCCACCATCATATGATCAATTCGTTACGAACTTCAATATGTCCAAGCAAGGTGCTATGATTAATGAATTAATTAATATGCTTGTGATCGTGGAGGCAACTATGAGAAAGAAGAAGCCCCTTATGCTTACATCCTCCTCCATGTCAAAAGGCCATAGGGTTCCTAAAAAGGAGCTAAGAGGAAGAAAAGTTCTTCCTCAAAAAGGAAGCAACCTGAAAAGAGTTTTAGGAGGGCTAAGAAGAAGGTTAAAACTGGAGCTAGTTGTTTCCATTGTGGCAAAAAGGGGCATTGGAAAAGAAATTACAAAGCTTACCTTGCAACCTTTGAGAAGAGTATGTATTTTATTGAAGTTCACATGACGACTAATTCTTCCACATAGGTATTTGATACTATATGCGGTTCTCACCTTTGTAATTCATTATAGGGGATGGAAAGAAGAAAGAGTCTTCATGAAGCGGATACGATCCTCCGTTTAGGAAATAGAGCAAGAGTTGTGGCCACTTTCAAAGGCGTTATCAAGTTAAACTTGGGGAATGCTTGTATTGTACCTGATCCGATTTATTATGTACCCCATCTTGTTAAAAACATTATTTCAATTCCTATTTTAGATAATGAAGGATTTTGATTTTTCTATATCGAATGGAAAGTTGAAGACATTAATGAATGGTTCTTTGATTGCTCAAGGTACATTAATAAATGAATTGTACATACTTAAGACTCATACTTCACTAATGCGCATTCAATCAAGTGAAAGAAAGTTTGCTAACCAAGAAGATAACATTTTGTGGCATGCAAGACTTGGACATATTTCTAAAAATAGGATAAACAAGCTAGAAGCACTAAATGTTAGTGGCTTTGAGGATCTTCGTACTTTTGAATCTTGTTAAAGAAAAAATGACCAAGGGTCCTTTTGTAGGAAAAACAGAGCGTTCCACAAGTCTCTTGGATTTGATCCAAACGAACGTTTGTGGACCACTATGAGTTAGTAGGAGAAGAGGCTATTCCTACTTCATCACCTTCATCGATGACTATAGCCGGTTCGGACACATGTTTCTTATGAAGAACAAGTCTAAAGCTTTTGAAAAGTTCAAAGAGTATAGGAGTGAAGTGGAAAAGCAACTGTGGCTAAGTATTAAAGCTCTTCGATCCAATCAAGGGAAAGAATACTTGAGCATCGAATTCTTGGATTATCTAAAGGAGAGTATGATTCTCTCTCAATAGACTCCACCCGACATACCCCAGCACAACGGAGTAGCTGAAAGGAGAAATCGTGCCTTATTGGACATGGTACGTTCCATGATGAGCTTTTTCGTTGTGCCTATATCCTTTTGGGGACATGCCTTAAACACGGCAGCAATGCTACTGAATATAGTATCGTCTAAATAGGTGCTAAAAACACCATATGAGATATGGCCTGGCAAGGCACCCTCTTGTACTTATCTTAAAGTTTGGAGATCTCGCACCTACGTAGGACAGATAGTGGGAAATAAGTAGGATAGTAGATCTACCTTGTGCAAGTTTGTGGGATACCCAAGAGAGTCTTTGGGTTACTATTTCTATGATCCCTCGGAACAAAAGGTGATTGTTTCACAGAACGCCTACTTTTTGGAAATGAAATTTCTATTAGATAGAAATGGCGTTGTCGTTGAACTTGTGAAGTTCAAGATGATTAAAAAATCCCACAAGTAATGGAAACAAATGAGCGAAAAGAGCCTCACAGACAACCTCTACGCATGTCAGGCCGAATCAAGAAACAACCTAAAAGGTTCGAATTCCTTCATGATATAGGCCAATCGGATAGTGATCCAAAGACCTACGAGGAAGCTATGTTAGACATAGATTTGGGATGTTGTCTAGAAGCCATGAGATCTGAAATGGGCTCCATGTACTCAAACAAAGTATATACTTTGGTAGATCCACCAAAGGGAATAGTTCTCGTTGGTTGCAAGTAGATCTATAAGCGAAAGCTTGCAATAGATAGAGAAGTGGTGAATTTTAAGGTGCGACTAGTGGCAAAAGGTTACACTCAAAGACCTAGTATTAATTTTGAGGAAACCTTTCATTGGTCACAATGCCTAAGTCTATTCAGATTCTACTTCCATAGCCGCATATTATGACTATAAGATATGGCAAATAGATGTGAAAACTGCTTTCCTCAATGGAGATATTGAAGAAGAAATTTATATAGAGCAACCACAAGGTATTACATCTAAGAGGAGTAAGTAAAAGGTTTGCAAACTCCAGAGATCTATTTATGGACTCAAATAAGCATCTCGAAGTTGGAACATACATTTTGACAAAGCAGTGTTTGGCTTTGTGAAAAATGTGTATGAACTATGTGTGTGTAAGAAGACTAGTGGGAGTGGTGTATAGTTTATGGCCCCCAAGACAGAGGAAGAAAAATGAAGGATGTCGCACATACCTTATGTCTCTACTATTGGTAGCATAATGTATGCAGTTCAATGTACAACACCGGATGTGACATACTTGCTAAATGTTATGAGTAGGTTCCAATCTAATCCCGATGAGAGTCATTGGATAGCTGTGAAAGCAATCCTTAAGTACTTGAGATGGATTAAGGACTTGCTTTTGGTATACGGTAATGGATAATTGAAACTAGAGGGATTTTTGAATTCAAGTTTCCAATCCGATATAGATGACCTCAAATCCACTTCTGGATTTATATTTTGCCTCAATGGCGGCGGGTGAGTTGGAAAAGTTCCAAAGAAGACACCACGGCCAATTCCACTACTGAAGCAAAATACATTGTGGCTTCAGAAGCTCTAAAAGAAGGTGTTTGGATGAAAAACTTCATTCAAGAGTTGAATGTAGTGCGTAGCATTGCTGATCTAAGTGGTTGTCTATTGTGATAACATCGGGGTAGTGGCGCAAGCCAAAGAGCCAAGATCTCATTAGAAATCCAAGCACATTTTGAGGCGATATCATTTGATATGAGAGATCATCGGTAGAAGCAACATCTGAGTGGAGAGAGTTTCCTTGAAAGAGAATGTAGCAAATCCACTGACTAAACCCCTAATGCAAAAGGTCTTTGAAGAACGTCCTGAGAATATGGGTCTCAAGGCCATGGGGCATTGGCTTTAGGGTAAGTGGGAGATTGTTGGAATAGTGCCTGGCAAGCCAATTAGATTAGCCTTGAAAAACCTATTTCCCTATAAAAAATCTTGATTGGATGATATTCTTTATATGGCCATCTTCATATTATGCTCTTTATTGCTTCACTTGTATTTAGATGAAGCCCCTAGATCACTTACGACTACAGGACTTGGTTCGATGACCATTGAATAAGTCTCACACGGTCGTGATCTTAAATCTTCCAAGTCGTAGGATCTTATGAGACAGGGCATCTAAGATCTGGATAGACTTACACTAACAATGCATAAATCCAATAGTTGGATATTACTTTATTTCATAAGCAATAATATGAGATATGGGTGCATATTAGTGGGTGCTTGTTAGAGAGCAAGGTACTGAAGGCCCACCGGAGAATCTACTAGATAGTCGTAGTGGCAAGTCGGTAGTGGCAAGTTCTCCATTTTATGCTAGTACATATTATTAGTCCTCTAACCTAAGGATCTATGGTAACCTTGTATCTGGTCCTTATGTTTTGACTCTTCCTTGACCACTTAGTGGGTCTTTCGGGTTGAGGTTGGGTATGAGCGATTTGGCATGGAGGTTTGTGAGATCTAGGATGAAATCCAACTCCTCACTTTTTTGAACGGCGAGTGCATATCCAATGTATTCTATAATGATCTATTCTAAGAAATTATTATGCAAGGTGGTGTGACAATTTGGAAATGGAGTTTTCCAAAGATGAGGTTACACAAGGGAATCGGACATTCAGAATAGAAGCATAGTATCGAGGTTATTAGGGAGCCGAAAAATATCTTACCCTAGGCCTCTTTTAGGAGATAGGAGACGAAAGGACTGTATTTGCATGGTATGCATAGATGTATAATGGCTCTCCAGGATGTTCATTATGGCCAATTAGTTGGGCTCCATGGGCTTGAGGTTGGACATCAACCATGGAGATTAGGTACTCTTCAATTAGTGAGATCAATTGAATTTAGCCGATTAGTTTAAAAGTGTTTTAAACTAAAATGAATATTTGATATTCAAAAGTCATAAGGAGTTGTGAGCCCATGTCCAATGAATGGTAGAACCTATTGGGTCACACACAATAGCTAATTAGCTTCCTAATTAAAGGAGAAAAGATTTTCTAAGTTTTATAAAATGTCTCCTAGTCGACCAATTTTAAGTTGCCAATTTTGAAGGTCAATTTTGGCTTGACTATTTTAAGTGTTAGATTAATCGATTAATTCAGGAGTTAAATTTAGACCAATAATTAAGGAGTTAATTTAACTCCTAACAAAATTTAGGCTTAAGAATTGAGCTTAATTAATTTAAAAGTTAAATCAAAGGTTAATTATTTAAATTAAAGAGCTTAATTTAATTAATGGGAAGAACACATTTTGGAGAAAAAATTCAAATGAAATTTTCATTTGAATTAGCATTTTAATTAACTTGAAATTACATTTCAAATGTAATTAAAATGCAAGTGAAATTCAAATTAGATTTGAATTCCCCTTTTCCTCATGGGAGGTTTGATGCAACCTTGGCATCACACTTTCCAGCCTCTATATATAGATATAGAGAGAGAGGGCTGGTCATTATGTCAAAAGGTGTGAAGAATTATATTCTCCACCATTCCCTCCCAAATCCTTGCAAGCATTGCATCCATGTGTTGAAAGCTTTGCTTTTTCTTCTTCTTCTTCTCTACCAAAAAATTGGCCTCCACCATAGCTAATATTTGGCCTTATTCCAACTTATAGGCTAGAGATTTTGGAAGATCTATTTGGTGTTTGGATCATATCAATAGAGGTAAACTATTTTGTTTGCTATGGTTTGGAGATCCACTGCACAGAGTCTGATTTGGCAATTTTCTCTAGGGATATCCAGAAGGCTTTTTTGTTTGAATTTTTTACTAAGAGTTCGTCAAGGTGTTGAGTAGCTCCAATAAATTTTTCATGATTTTTGGAGGTGATTTGGTGGAGGTGAAAATCATTCCTTTCTTGTTGCATATTTTTTTGCAATTTCTAGAACGGTGAAAAGTTCACCTCATTCTCCTTGGATTTTGCAATTTCAAGGTAACACTCTATCCTAATCTGAATCTCAAGCATGATTTGATCTTAGTTAGCATGGAAGCATTAGTTCATTAAGCTTTTGAAGTTTTTATAATTGGATCCTAGTGCCTTACTAGCTTTCCAACTCCTTGGGTGATGATGCCAGCAATGAGGCCTATGAAGTGTTCACTAAACTTGTGGATGATGATCTACAGGTGAGATGCCTCAGGATGGATTCCATGACTAATGAGTACCAAAAGACTCACGAGCATATGAGATATACATATGAGATCTATAAACATATACAAGAGTTGTATGGTGTTCAAAAAAAGATACGAAAGGTTCACTTTGTCTAGAGAGGTCTTTAGATCAATGATAGTGGAGGATTCAAGTGTCCATGATCATGGGCTTAAGATTATTGGACTCATCGAAAAGCTTAGGCAACTTGACATGGTTATAGATAATGACCTCTACGTAGATTAGATCCTATAATCATTGCCCCTTCGTTCGACCAATTCGTTATGAACTTTAATTTGTCGAAGCAAGAGGTGATGATTAACGAATTTGTGAACATAATGGTGATTGCCAATGTGACCATGAAAAAGAAAAAGCCTCTTATGCTTGCTTCCACCTATAGGTTGAAGGGCCCTAGGAGTCCTAGTAAGGGAGGTAAGAGGAAGAAGAGTTCCTCCTCGAAAGGGAGCCAATCCTTGAAAGGTTTGGGGGGAGTTAAGAAGAATTAAGGTGACAAGACCAATGCAACTTGTTTTACTATGGCGAAAAGGGGCATTGGAAAAGAAATTACAAGGAATTGCTTGGCACCATTGGGAAGGGTATGTACTTCATTGAAGTGCACTTAACGACTAATTCTTCCTCATGGGTATGTGGTTCTTACCTTTGTAATTAGTTAAACACCTACAAGAGTTGTATGATGTTTAAACAAGACATAAAAGGTTCACTTTGTCTAGAGAGCTCTATAGATCAAGGATGGTAGAGGGTTCAAGTATCTATGATCATGGGCTTAAGATGATTGGACTCATCGAAAAGCTTGGGCAACTTGACATGGTCATGGATAATGAGCTCTATGTGGATTTGATCCTACAATTATTGCTCCCTTCATTCAACCAATTCATTATGAACTTTAATAAGTTCGAGCAAGAGATGATGATTAATGAATTGGTGAACATGATGGTGATCGCCAAGAGGACTATGAAAAATGAAAAGCTTCTTATGCTTGCTTCCTTTTCTAAGCAGAAGGGCACTAGAGGTCCTAGAAATAGAGGTAAGAGGAAGAAGAGTTCCTTATCTCAAGGGAAGCAACCTTTGAAAGGTTCAAGGGGACTTAAGAAGAAGAAAGGTGACAAGACTGATGAAACTTATTTTTACTATGGCAAAAATGGGGCAATGGAAAAGAAATTGCAAGGATTAGCTTGTCACCCTTGGGAAGGGTATGTACTTCATTGAAGTGTACTTAACAACTAATTCTTCCTCATGGGTATTTGATACCGCATATGGTCCTCACCTTTGTAATTCGTTACAGGGGATGGAAAGAAGAAGGATTCTACGTAAAGGGGATATGATCCTTTGCCTCTGAAATAGAGCAAGAGTTTCCGCCACAGTCTAATGTGTAGTAATGTTAGACTTAGGGAATGCTTATGTTGTGTTAAATCCTTGTTATTATGTATCCCAACTTGTTGAGAATGTTATTTCAATACTCGTTCTTGATAATGAAGGATTTGATTTTTCTATATCGAATAGTGTATTGAAAGTATTAAAGAATGGTCCTTTAATTGCACAAGGTACATTGAATAATAGATTATACATACTATATTCCCAACATTCACTAATGCACATTCAATTAAGTAAAAGAAAATTAGATAACCAAGAAGATGCCATTCTTTGGCATGCAAGACTTGGGCATATTTTGAAAAAAATGATGAACAAGTTAAAAGTTCTCAAAGCACTAAATATTAGTCACATTGAAAAACTTCCTATTTGTGAATCTTGTTTAAAAGGAAAATTGACTAAGTCTTCTTTTATAGGACAAATGGAGCGAACTACAAATCCTTTGGATTTGATCCATACGAATGATTGTGGCCCACTAAGAGTAATTATAAGAGGTGGTTATTCTTACTTCACCACCTTTACCAATGATTATAGTCGGTTTGAACATATGTATCTTACGAAGTACAAGTTCGAAGCTTTTGAAAAGTTCAAAGAGTATATGAATTAAGTGGAAAAGCAAAAATGACTTAGTATTAAAGCTCTTTAGTCAGATCAAGGAGAGAATAATTAAGTGTCGAGTTCTTGGATAATTTAAAAGAGAATGGGATTTTCTCATAATGGGCTCCACCTAGCACACCCCAACATAATGGACTAGCTAGAAGGTGAAACCGTACTTTGTTAGATATGGTACATTCCATGATGAGCTTTTTTGATGTACCTATCTCTTTTTGGGTATATGCTTTACAAACGACGGCAATGCTACTGATGTAGTACCATCAAAGTCAGTGTTAAAAACGCCGCATGAGATATGGAATGGTAAAGCACCCTCTTACCAATACCTTAATGTTTGGGGATCTCTCACCTATGTGGGACAAATAGTGGGAGGTAAGTTCGATAGTAGATCCATCTTATGCAAGTTTGTGGTACACCCAAGAGAGTCTTTGGGTTATTACTTTTATGATCCCTCGAAACAAAATGTGTTTGTTTCAAATAACGCCTACTTTTTAGAAAAGGAATTTCTATTAGATAGAAATGGCATTATTGTTGAATTCGATGAAGTTCAATATGATCAACATATCCCACAAGCAGTAAAAATAAGTGAGCATCAAGAGCTTTACATACAACCTCTAAGAAGGTCAGACCGAATCAAGAAGTAACCTGAAATGTTCGAATTCCTTCATGAGACAAGTCAACCAGCTAGTGATTCGAAGACCTATGAGGAAGCTATGTTGGACATTGGCTTGACACTATGAGATCTAAAATGGCCTTTATATTCTCCAATAGAGTATAGACTTCAATAGATCCATTAAAAGGAATAGTTCCTATTGGTTGCAAATGGATCTATAAGCGAAAGCTTAGACTCAATGGAGAAGTAGCGACCTTTAAGGCACGACTAGTGGTAAAAGGTTATACTTAAAGACTCGGTATTAATTTTGAGAGAACCTTTTAACTGGTAGCAATGCCTAAGTCCATTCGGGTTCTACTCGCTATGGCTATATTTTATGACTATGAGATATGGCAAATGGATGTGAAAACTGCTTTCCTCAATGAAGACATTAAAGAAGAAATTTATATAAAACAACCACAAGGTTTTACATCCAAGGGGAATGAGCTAAAGGTTTGCAAACTCCAGATATCTATTTGTAGACTAAAACAGACATCCTGAAATTGGAACATTTTTTTTGACAAAGCAATCAAATCATTTGGCTTTGTCAAAAATGTGTATAAACCATGTGTGTATATGAAGGTTAGTGAGAGTAATGTAAAGTATATTATGCTTTATGTTGATGAGATCCTTTTTATTGGGAATGAGGTAAGAATGTTAGAATATACTAAAACAATGTTATCTACTCAATTCTCAATGACGGATTTGGGACAAACATCTTATGTATTAGGAATACATATCTATGGAGATAGA
The DNA here is from genome assembly GCA_018894105.1 of Jacaranda mimosifolia. NCBI lineage: Eukaryota > Viridiplantae > Streptophyta > Magnoliopsida > Lamiales > Bignoniaceae > Jacaranda > Jacaranda mimosifolia. The sequence goes on along the minus strand of CM032127.1, from coordinate 33,250,236 downwards.
TTGTAGAGAATACTAGGGCTTTCCCAAATCTCGTACATTGACTAGATACTAAACAAGTTTAGTATGGAAGAATCCAAGTGGGGATTCCTTCCCATAGGCCCCTAAGACTGACAACAAGAGATAAAAGGATGTTCTACATACTTTATGCCTCTGCTATTGGGAGTATAATGTGTCCAGTTCAATGTACAAGATCGTATCTAGCACACACTCTAAGTGTTACGAGTCATTTCCAATCCAATCCTAATGAAAGTCATTGACGGCTGTGAAAGTAATCCTCAAGTACTTGAGAAGGACTAAGGATTTTTTTTGATGTACAACAGTACAGAATTAAAACTAGAGGGCTTTTTGGATTCTAGTTTTCAATCCGATGTAGATAACCTGAAATCCATTTTTGGATTCATATTTTGCCTTAATGGCGGTACGGTGAGTTGGAAGAGTTCCAAACAAGACACCATGGCCGACTCTACCATAAAGGCAGAATACATTGCGGCTTCAAAAGCTACAAAGAAAGGTGTTTGGATGAAAAACTTCATTCAAGAGTTGAATGTAGTGCCTAGCATTGCTGAGCCAGTAGTTGTCTTCTGTAATAACAATTTGGTAGTAGCGCAAGCTAAAGAGCCAAGATCTCATCAGTGATCCAAGCACATATTGAGGAGACATCATTTGATTTAGGAAGTCATCGATAGAGGCAACATCCGAGTTGAGAGAGTTGCCTCAGAAGAGATTATAGTAGATCTATAGCTAAACCCCTATCACAAAGGGACTTTGATGGACATCTTGAGAAGATGGTTCTTAAGACTATGAGGAATTGGCTTTAGGGAAAGTGGAAAAATGTTGGCATAGTGCCCCATAAGCTAATTAGATTGGCGTTGTAAATTATTTCACTTGTGATACAATCTTGATTGAATGATATTATCAATATGGTCATCTTCATCTTATGCTTATATTTACTTCACTAGCATTTAGTTGAAGCCATTAGATCACACAAGACTACGGGACTTGGTCACGTACTGGGTGGTGATCATGGAATAAGTCTTACATGATCATGATCTTAAATCTTCCAAGTCATAGGATCTTCAGAGACAGGGCATCTAAGATATGAATAGACTTGCACTAATGATGCATCGATCCAAGGATTGGATATTGCCCTGTTCCATAGGCAATCCCATATGAGATATGGATGCATGTTAGTGGATACTTGTTAGGAAACAAGGCACTTAAGGCCCACCCGGAGAATCTACTAGATAGCCAAAGTAGCAAGTTTTCTTGCTTATACTAGTACATATGATTAGTCCTTTGACCTATGGATCTATGGTAACCTTGTGTTTAGGTCCTCATGCTTTAACTCGTCCTTGGTCACCTAGCATGCCGTTCGAATGGTGATTGGGCATAAGCTACTTAGACATGGAGGTTTGTGAGATCCAAGATAAAATCTAACTCCTCGTATTTGTGAATGGCAAATACATCTCCTATATATTCTATAATGATCGATTTCAAGAAATTCTTGGGCAAAGTAGTATGACAATTTGGAAAAGGAGTTTTCCAAAGATGAGGTCATAAAGTGGAATTTGAACATTGGGAATAGAAGCATAGTATCAAAGCTATTAGGGAATCGTTACATATCTTGCCCTAAGCCTCTTTCAGGTGATAGCAGACGGAAGGATGTTATTTGCATGGTATGCTTAGAGCTATAATGGTTCTCTAAGAGCATTCATTTTGGCCAATTAGTTGGCCTTCATAGGCTTGAAGTTAGTATTGACCACGGAGATTATGTACTCTTCAATTAATGGAGATTAATTGAATTGAGTCGATTAGTTTAAATAATTTTAAAATAAAAGGAATATACGATATTAAAAAGTCACAAAGAGTTTTTAGCCCATGTCCAATGAATGGTAGAACCTATCGGATCACACATAAAAGCCAATTAAATTTCCTAAGTGATGGAGGAACTTTCTAAGTGTTAGAAAATTCACTCCATGGAGACTGGTTTTGGGTGACCAAAAATTGAGGTCAATTTTAGGTTGAATAATTCAAGTGTTAAATTGATCAAACTATTTTAAGGAGTCAAATTAGACCAATAGTTAAAGAGTTAATTATTTGGCGCCATCTAACTATCAATTGGTCAAGTTAACTTAAAGAGTTAAGTTAACAAAATTAAGCTTGAAGAGCTAAGCTTGTCGACTTAAGAGTTAACTCAAGAATTAATTAATTAAATTAAAATGTTTAATTTAATTAATAAGAAGAATATATCTTGGAGGGAAAATTCAAATGATAAGATCATTTTAGAGTGGCATGTAATTAATTTGAAATTAGATTTCAAATGTAATTGAAATGCACACAAATTCAAATTAGATTTGAATTAGCCAATTTGCATGCATTGCAAGCATGTTGGTGTTCCCCCTCCCCGTTGAGGAAGCTGTGATGCAAACTTGGCATCACACCATCCTCCCTCTATATATAGATATAAAGGTGAAGGTTCGCGACATCTATTAATTCAAGTAAATAATTAGATTCTTTTTTTTTTCCTCCATTTTCAAGGTGTTTACTCACGTGTTGAAGTTCACCTCTTCTTCTTCTCCAACCCCAAAATTGGCCATCTCCCCATCTTCTCTCCTCTCTTTCTCCAGCTAAAAGTGAAGAGTAGTAGGAAATTGGATTGGTGTGTGGATCATTTTGATAGAGGTAAAATAATTGGTTTGCTAAGCCTTTGGAGATCTACCTGCAAGACCAGTCAGTTAGATATTTTATTCCAGGAGATCCAGAAGGAGTTTTGGTATAAAATTTTAACAGTAGCTTTGAAGGTTAGTAAGCTACTAGGATCCAATTATCAAACTTCAAAAGCTCAAAATAACTAATGCTTACAACCTATCAAGGATCTAATCATGCTAGAGATTCAGATTTAGTTAGAGAATTACCTCAAAAAGCAAATTTCCAAGGTTGTGATGGTGAACACTTCACCAATCCAGCATCTGGCAAGCTCTAGCACAGCCGATGAACATCAACTTTTGCCTCAGTTAAAATGTTTCAAAAATCACAAAATAAATTATGGAACCTCTCAACTCCTTTAGGAAAGTGATGTAAAGAATTTAAAGCTAAACTCGATCTGAATTGCTTGGAAAAAAATATACAAGTGACTTCTCTTTTTCAGTAGATCTCCAAAGCTAGCAAATCAAATGTTTTGCCTCTATTGATATGATCTACACACCAATCAATCCTCCAAATTCTATTCACTTTCTAAGGTTGTGATAATGAACACTTCACAAATCTAGAATTTGGCAGGCTCTAGCATAGTAGATGAACAACAACTTTTGCCTTAGTTAAAATGCTCCAAAAATCTTGAAAGAAATTCTGGAACCTCTCAACCCCTTAAGGAAATTTCTATAAATAACTCTGTCCAAACCTCAATCTGGATTGCTTGAATTTTTTTTTTTCAATTGACGACTTTGTTTCAGTGGATCGCCAAAGGTAGCAAATAAAATGTTTTACCTCTATTGATATGATCCACACACCAATCAATCCTCAAAATTCCACTTACTTTTAGCTAGAGAAATCAAGTAGAATTACAATGGTGAAGGTCAATTTTTAAGGTAGGAAAAGAAAAATAAAGCAAAGCTTGAACATATGATGCAATGCTTAGAGGTTTTGGAAGGAATTGCAAAAAATCTAATTCTTCACCCCTTTTGTGCTGGGCTGATTCCTCTCTCATCTATATGTATATAGATGTTCGATGGTGTGATGCCAAGGTGGCATCACACCTTCCATGAAGAGGGGTGACCAAGTGGGGTGCCAAGGTGGCAAATTTGAATTCAAATCTCATTTGAATTTCACGTGTATTTTAATTACATTTGAAATCTAATTTCAAGTCAATTAAGATGCTTAATTCAAATGAACATTTCATTTGAATTTTTCCTCCAAAATATATTATTCTCATTAATTAAAAAAAACATTAATTTAATTAACTAACATTTGACTTAACACTTAAGTAAATTAAACTTAACTCTTAACCTCAATTTTGTTAATTTAACTCCTTAAATTAACTTGACCAATTGATGGTCACTTGACACCAGATAATCAACTCCTTAATTATTGATCTAATTTAACTCGTTAAATTAGTTGATTAATTTAACACTTAAATTAATCAAGCCAAAATTTGACCTTCAAATTGACACCTCAAAATCATTCACCTTGGAGTGATTCTCTAACTCTTAGAAAATTGCTCTAATAACTAGGAGGTTAATTCCCTTTTGTGTGTGACCGAATTGGTTCTACCATTCATTGGACATGGGCTCACAACTCCTTGTGACTCTTGAATATCATATATTCATTATAGTTTAAAACAACTTTTAAACTGATCGACTCAATTCAATTAATCTCATTAATTGAAGAGTACCCAATCTCCATAGTCGATGTCCAACCTCAAGCTCATGGAGCCCAAGTAATTGTTCGAAATGAATACTTTTGGAGAACCATTACAGCTCTATGCGCACCATGCAAATATGGTTCTTCCATTTGCTATCTCCCGAAAGAGACCTAGAGCAAGATATTTGTCGGCTCCCTAATAGCCTCGATACTATGTCTCTATTTCCAATGTTCGATTCCCTTGTGTGACCTCATCTTTGGAAAACTTCTTTTCCAAATTGTCACACCACCTTGGGCAAGGATTTCTTGGAATCAATCATTATAGAATACATAAGAGATGTACTCGCCCTCCACAAAAGCAAGGAGTCAGATTCCATCTTGGATCTCACAAACCTCCATGCCAAGTAGCTCATACCCAACCTCAACCCAAAAGACCCGCTAAGTGGTCAAGGAAGAGTCAAAGCATGAGGATCAGACACAAGGTTACCATGGATCATCAGGTCAAAGGACTAATAATATGTACTAGAGTAAGCTGGAGAATTTGCCACTACCGAATTGCCACTACGACTATCTAGTGGATTCTCTGGTAGGTCTTCAGTATCTTATTCTCTAACAAGCACCTATAAACATGCACCCATCTCTCATATGGCTACTTATGGAATGGAGTAATATCCAACTTTTGGATTTATGCATAATTAGTACAAGTCTATTGGATCTTAGATGCCATGTCTCGTAAGATCCTATGACTTGAAAGATTTAAGATCACAATCATGTAAGACTTATTCAATAGTTATTGAACCAAGTCCCACAGTCATGAGTTATTTAAGGTCTTTATCCAAATGCGAGTGAAGAAATAAAGAGCATAAGATGAAGATGGCCATATAAAGAATATCATTCAATCAAGATTGTTTTTACAAGGAAATAGCTTTACAAGGCTTATCCTATTGGCTTATCGGGCACTATTCCAACAATCTCCCACTTGCCCTAAAGCCAATGCCCCATGTTGTTGAGACCCATCTTCTCAAGATGTCCTTGAAAGACCTTTTCCATTAGGGGTTTAGTTAGTGAATCTATTATATTCTTTTCTAAGGCAACTATCTCCACTTAGATATTGCCTCTAGTAATGATCTCTCGGATTAAATGATATCGCCTCAAAATGTGCTTGGATTTCTGATGAGATCTTGTCTCTTTAGCTTGTGCCACTTCCCTGTTGTTGTTACTATAGATAACGACTGGCTTAATAATGCTAGGCACTATATTCAACTCTTGAGTAAAGTTTATTATCTAAGCACCTTCCTTTGCAGCTTTTGAAGCCGCAATATATTCTGCCTCCATGGTAGAATCGGATGTAGTATCTTCTTTGGAACTCTTCCAACTCACCACGTTGCCATTGAGGTAAAATATAAATCCATAAATAGATTTTAAGCCATCTACATCGGATTGGAAACATGAATTTAAAAAACCCCTCTAGTTTCAATTCTTTATTGTTGTATACCAAAACTAAGTCCTTAGCCCTTCTCAAGTACTTAAGGATTACTTTAACAGCTATCTAGTAACTTTTACCGTGCTTGGATTGGAACCTACTCATAACACTTAGTGAGTGTGCCACATCCGATCTTGTACATTAAACTACATACATTATTGCTATTAATGGCGGAGGCATAAAGTATGTGGGACATCCTTCATCTCTTATTTTCAATCTTGGGGGCTATAGACTTGGAAAGACAAATGCCATGTCCCATAGGAATGAATCCCTCATTGGATTCTTCCATACTAAACCCCTTTAGTATCTTGTCAATGTACGGGGTTTAGGATAGCCCCAACATCCTCTTAGATCTATCTCTATAGATACTTATTCCTAATACGTAGGATGCCTCTCCCAAATCTTTCATGGAGAATTATGTAGATAACCACGCTTTAGTACACTTTAACATTCCTACCTCATTCCCAATGAGAAGTATGCTGTCGACATAAAGCACAATAAACTACATCAAACTCCTACTAGCCTTTTTATACACACATGGTTCATATATATTTTTGACAAAGCAAAGTGATTTGACCGTTTTGTCAAAATGTATGTTCCAACTTCGAGATGCTTGTTTGAGTCCATAAATAGATATCTGGAGTTTGTAAACCTTTTGCTAATCTTGTGGTTGTTCCATAGAGATTTCTTGTTCAATATCTCCATTGAAGAAAGTAATTTTCACATCTATTTTCCATATCTCATAATCATAACATACGTCTATGGCAAGTAGAATCCGAATGGACTTAGGCACAACGATCGCTGAAAAGATTTCCCTTAAATCAATATCACGTCTTTAAGTGTAACCCTTTGCTACTAGTTGTGTCTTAAAAGTCACCACTTCTCCATCTACTCCAAGTTTTCGCTTATAGATCTACTTGCAACCAACGAGAACTATTCCTTTTGGTAGATCTATGAAAGTCTGTACTTTGTTTGAGTACATGGAGTCCATTTTGGATGTCAAGCTTCAAGCCAAAGTCCCAAATCTATATCTACCATAGCTTCCTTATATGTATTCGGATCACTATCCGATTAGCCTATCTCATGAAAGAATCCAAACCTTTAGGGTTGCTTCTTGATTCGGTCCAACCTTCTTAAAGGTTGTATGTAAGGCTTTTGTTTCTCATTTGTTTCCACTGCTTGTGGGATTTCTTGATCATCTTGAACTTTATCAAGTTCAACAAAAATGCCTTTTCTATCTAATAAAAATTGCTTTTCCATAAAGTAGGCGTTCCTTGAAACAAACATCTTTTATTCCGAGGGATCATAGAGGTAGTAAACTATAGACTTTCTAGGGTATCCCATAAACTTGCACAAGGTGGATATACCATCCAAATTATCTCCTACTATCCATCTCACGTAGGCGAGAGATCCCCATACCTTAAGGTATTGGTAAGAGGGTGCTTTGCCATGCCATATCTCATATGGTGTTTTGGGTATCGACTTTGAAGGTACTATATTTAGTAGCTTCATTGCCTTGACTTAGGCATATCTCCAAAAGGATATGGGCATATAAAAAAAGCTCATCATGGAACATACCATATTTAACAAGGTACAGTTTCTCCTCCCAGCTACTCCATTGTATTAGGATGTGCTGGATGGAGTCCATTGTGAGATAATCTCATGATAATCCAAGAATTCGGTGCTCAAGTATTCTCCCCCTTGATCTGATCAAAAAGCTTTAATACTTAGCCCCAATTGGTTTTCCACTTCATTCATTTACTTTTTCAAAGGCTTTGGACTTGTTCTTCATAAGAAACACGTGACCGAACTAACTATAATCATCGGTGAAGGTGATAAAGTAGGAATAGCCTCATCTCCTACTAACTCTTTGTGATCCACAAATGTCTGTATGGATAAAATCCAAAAGACTTGTGAAGTGGTCCGTTTGTCCTACAAAATAAGCTTCGGTCATTTTTCCCTTTAAACAAGATCCACAAGTAGGAAGATCTTCAATGCGACTAATATTTAGTACTTTGAGAACTTCTAACTTATTCATTCTATTTTTAGAAATATGTCTAATTGGTTGTCTAATTTTTTTTTTACTTGATTGAATGTGCATTAGTGAAGTTGAGAATCAAGTATGTACAATCCGTTCATTAATGTAACTTGTAGAATTAAAGAACTATGCATTAATTCTTTCAACACCCCATTCGATATAGGAAATCAAATCCTTCATTATTAAGAACAGGAATTGAAATAATGCTCTTAACAAGATAGGGTACAAAATGAATTGGATCAAGTACATTGCAAGCATTCCCTAAGTTCAACTTGATAACTCCTTGGAAAATGGCCACAACTTTTGCTCCATTTTGTAAGTGGAGGATCATATCCCCTTCATAGGGACTCTTTCTTCTTTCCATCGCTTGTAACGAATTACAAAGGTGAGAATCACATGCGGTATCAAATACCCATGTGGAAGAATTAGTCATCATGTGCACTTCAATAAAGTATATAACCTTCTCAAGGGTTGCAAGGAAAGCTTTGCAATTGTTCTTCTAATGCCCCTTTTTGCCACAATGGAAACAACTAGCTTCAATTTTAGCCTTCTTCTTAACCCTCTTGAAACTTTTCTCGGGTTGCTTATTTTCTCAAGTTGCTTCCCTTTTGAGAAAGAACTCTTCTTCCTCTTATCTTTCTTTCTAAGACTACTAGGGCCCTTCGACTTGAAGGAGGATGCAAGCATAAGGGGCTTTTTCTTTTTCATAGTTGCTTCTATGGTCACAAGCAGATTGACTAACTCATTAACTGTAACTTCTTGCTTGGACATATTGAAGTTCATAACGAATTGGCCATACGATGGTGGTAATGACTGTAGAATCAAATCCACGTAAAGGCCATTGTCCATGACCACACCTAACTGTCCAAATTTCTCGATGAGTCCTATCATCTTGAGGCTGTGATCATGGACATTGGACCCTTCACTCATCCTTGTCCTAAAGATCTCCTTAACAAAGTGAACCTTTTGTGTCTATTTTGTACACCATACAACTCTTATAAGTGTACATAGATCTCTCGAGCATGTTTCATGTGCTCATGAGTCTTTTGGAGCTCGTGGGACATGGAGGCCATCACGACATATCTAACTTGTAGATCATCATCTACAAATTTCGTGAACATTTCATGTTGTTGGTCAGTGGTGTCATCACCATGTGTGTCCACGGGGCTTTGATCAAGGATGTAAGTCCACTTTTCAGAGTCAAGAATTATTTTAATATTTCTCAACTAATTTGGAAGTTAGGCCCAATAAGTTTATTGGTTTCCAGAATTGATGCGATGAATTCTTAGCCATTTTAATTGAGCATTTCAAAAATCTACAAGAGGCGAAAAAAAAGTATAAGCATGTGATTGAACTTGATATTAAAAATATGTTCATGGTCTTTCAAGTATGTTTTTCTCCCACTATTTTATCAAATTCTTCACCCCTAAGAAGAATTTGTGAAATCATATTTCTTAGTAGGAATCAAGATCCTAAAGACTTGCAAGTGGACCCCCATAATCGGATGTCCACGGGCAATCTAAAGGTAAGCAACATTTGCTAATTGCATCTCATGCAACTCTTAATATATTTTGCCTCACCATTTCATACAGATCCCCTAATGGATGACCTCTACGTTACTTGGTGTTAAGTCACACCTACCAATCAAACTTTGATTCAAGACGAGCACCACAACATCCCCTGTGACTGAGTGTATAATGTATGGGCATTCTTAAAATAAAGGTGCATCTCATGCAAAGTATATGGTCACAGCTTTCCACCTAAGTGTGACCCCCATGACTGGATCTATGTCACACAAAAGTGGTAGCATCATCATGCCACAAACTATTAGTAAAGGGATTCATTAAAACTCTTTTAATTTGTATCTATTTTGATTTAATATTTGGAAAGCACTTAGATTTTCTAAATTGAGGGTTTTCACGTGTAAAGATCTCATTATTTTATCTTTTTATTTAGGTTTTCTATATCCTAATCATGCGTCTCATACATCAATAGGGTATGGAAAGCATAAATACATAAATGCACCTAGCATGCTCCTAGGGTGGGATGACCATGAGCTTTACTAAGTGGTGCACTTAGAGCCATAGATGCAAGCCATAGGTGCACCACCTAGTTGATTTTAGGTGGGTTGATTAAATCTAGCTATTACATGAGTGTATCCCATATATTCATGGGTCTTCATAAGTCTCCATGCCTCCAAGGCCTCATTTGCTTCATGTAACTTTTACATGAAGAAATCCTCACACCTAGTGACACTACACTCATAACATTTATAAGGTAGAAATTAAGATGCATGCAAGCCCCAATTTAATACATCCCATTTCAACAACTTGAAAGAAATAAAATCAATATTAAAGGCTCATGATCATCCCCATTTATTCATCATGCATTCAACAATTAAATAAATAATAAATAAATATAGAATTAAAAATTAATTCCATAAATTAAATGCTAATCAAATTAACAAAGAATTGGCTATGCATAACACTTATGCAACATATTGAAGATTAACTTTAACAAGATCTAAGGAACTTGAAAAAATGTCAGACATTTTATTGAACACTTGCACAACACTTTTGCATCTTCTATGTGTCATGCAAAACTAATTTGAGCATGAAAGGAGACACAAAAACAAGACAAAACTCATCATAAAGCCAAATGGTGCAGCATGCCGCACACGGCCGAGCACTGGCCGGGCAGCCGTGTACACTTGAAGGTTAGTAAGCTACTAGAATCCAATTATCAAACTTCAAAAGCTCAAAATAAGTGCTTCTTATAGCCTACCAAGGATCTAATCATACTAGGGATTTAGATTTAGTTAGAGAATTACCTCAAAAAGCAAATTTCCAAGGTTGTGATGGTGAACACTTCACCAATCTAGCATCTAGCAAGCTCTGGCACAACCGATGAACATTGACTTTAGCCTTAGTTAAAATGCTCCAAAAATCACAAAATAAATTATGGAACCTCTCAACTCCTTGAGGAAAGTGATGTAAAGAATTTAGAGCAAAACTCGATTTGAATCGCATGGAAAAAAATCTACAAGTGACTTTTCTTTTTCAATAGATCTCCAAAGCTAGCAAATCAAATGTTTTGCCTCTATTGATATGATCCACACACTAATCAATGCTCCAAATTCCACTTAGTTTTAGCTGGAGAAGGCAAGTAGAATTATAGTAGTAAAGGCCGATTTTTGAGGTTGGAGAAGAAAAAAAAAGCAAAGCTTCAACACATGATGCAATACTTGAAGGAGGTTTTAGAAGAAATTGCAAGGAATATAATTCTTCACACCTTTTGTAATATGGTTGATTCCTCTCTCATCTATATCTATATATAGATGTTCGATGGTGTGATGCCAAGGTGGCATCACACCTTCCATGAGGGGGGCGGCCAAGTGGGGTGCCAAGGTGTCAAATTTGAATTGAATCTCATTTGAATTTCATGTGCATTTAATTACACATGAAATATTATTTCAAGTCAATTAAGATGCTTAATTCAAAAGAACATTTCATTTGAATTTTTCCTCCAAAATATATTCTTCCCATTAATTAAATTAACAATCTAATTTAATTAATTAACCTTTGACTTAACACTTAAGTTAATTAAGCTTAACTCTTAAACTCATTTTTGTTAATTTAACTCCTTAAATTAACTTGACCAATTGATGGTCACTTGGCACCAAATAACTAACTCCTTAATTATTGATCTAATTAAACACTTAAATTAATCAAGCCAAAATTTAACCTTCAAATTGGCACCTCAAAATTGGTCACCTTGTAGTGATTTTCTTACTCTTAGAAAATTGCTCCAACAACTAGGAGGTTAATTGGCTTTTGTGTGTAACTTAACAAGTTCTACCATTCATTAGGCATGGGCGCACAACTCCTTATGACTTTTGAATATCATATATTCATTATAGTTTAAAACAACATTTAAACTAATCGACTCAATTCAATTAATCTGACTAATTGAAGAGTATCCAATCTCCATGATTGATGTCCAAACTTAAGTCCATGGAGCCCAACTAGTTGGTCGAAATAAATGCTTTTGGAGAACCATTATAGCTCTACGCGTACCATGCAAATATGGTCCTTCTGTCTCCTATCTCTCGAAAGAGGCCTAGGGCAAGATATTTGTTGGTTCTCTAATAGCCTCGATATTATGTCTCTATTCTCAATGTTCGATTCCCTTGTGTGACCTCATCTTTGAAAAACTCATTTTCCAAATTATCACATCACCTTGGGCAAGGATTTCTTGGAATCGATCATTATAGAATACATAAGAGATGTACTCGCCCTCCACAAAAGCAAAGAGTCAGATTCCATCTTGGTTCTCACAAACCTCCATGCCAGGTAGCTTATACCTAACCTCAACCCAAAAGACCCGCTAAGTGGTCAAGGAAGAGTTAAAGCATGAGGACCAGACACAAGGTTACCATGGATCATCAGGTCAAAGGACTAATAATATGTACTAGAGTAAGCAGGAGAATTTGCCACTACCAACTTGCCACTACGACTATCTCGTAGATTCTCTAGTCGGTCTCTAGTGTTTTGTTCTTTAACAAACGCCCACTAGCATGCACCCATACCTCATACGGCTGCTTATAGATCGGTCTAATATCCAACTCTTGAATTTATGCATCGTTAGTGCAAGTCTATCGGATGTTGGATGCTGGATGCCCTATCTCGTAAGATCCTAGGACTTGGAAGATTTAAAATCACGATCGTATAAGACTTATTCCATGGTCATCGAAACAAGTCCCATAGTCATGAGTGATCTAAGGGCTTTATCCAAATACAAGTGAAGAAATAAAGAGCATAAGATGAAGATGGCCGTACGAAGAATATCATTCAATTAAGATTATTTTTACAACGAAATAGCTTTATAAGGCCAATCCTATTAGCTTGTTGAGTAGTATTCCAACAAGCTTCATCAAAGAGTTGAGGATTTATTGGAATTTTTAAAAAAAAATTTGGAGTCCTTTAGATTGTGCAAAAGTTGTTCTCTTCCAGCTGCGCCACTGCTTAGCAGATTCTGTTTGGAAGAAAGAGTTCATCAATCTACCTTTGGATTTTGCTTATCAAGGTAACTCTTAATCCAAATCTAAATTCGAAAGCATGTTTAGATCCTTGGTTGATTGTAAGCACTAGTTTATTTAAGCTTTCGAAGTCTTATTGTTAGATCTTAATATCTTACTTGCTTTCAATAAATTTTTTCTTCAATGTTACTATTGAGGAAATCGGTTTTCACAGCCATTTGCCATATCTCATAGTCACAATATGTACCTATCATAAGTAGAATCTGAATGGACTTAGGCATTGTGATCGATGAAAATGTTTCCTTGAAATCTGGTCGTTGAATGTAACCTTTTGCCACTAGTCGTGCCTTGAAGGTCATTATCTCGTTATTTACTCCTAACTTTCACTTATAGATCCACTTGCAACCAACAAAAACTATTTCCTTTGGTGGATCTACAAAGTCCATACTTTGTTGGAGTACATGGAGTCCATTTCGGGTCTCATGGTGTTAAGTCAACGTCCCAAGTCTATATCCAACATAGCTTTCTCATAAGTCTTCGGATTACTATCCGATTGGCCATCTCAAGAAGGAAACCAAACCTTTCTAGTTGTTTTTTGATCCAGTCCGGCCTTCTTAGAGGATGTGTGTAAGGCTCTTTAATATTTATTTGTTTCTATCGTTTGTGGAATTTGATGATCATCTTGAACTTCATCAAGTTCAACAACAATGCCATTTCTATCTAATAGAAAATCCTTTTCCGAAAAGGTGGTATTCCTTGAAACAAACACCATTTATTTCAAGGGATCATGAAGGTAATAACCTAAAGTCTCTCTTGGGTATCCGACAAACTTGCACGAGATGGATCTACTGTTCAACTTGTCTCCGATTATCCATCTCATGTAAGCAAGAGATCCCTAAACCTTTAGGTAGTGGTAAGAGGGTACTTTGCGTACTATATCTCATGCGGTATCTTTGACATTGAATTTCAATGGACTATATTTAGTAACTTCGTCGCCATTTCTAAGACGTATCCCCAAAAAGATATGGGCATATCTGGAAAGCTAACCATAGAACGTACCATGTCCAACAAGGTACAATTTCTCCTCTTGACAACTCTATTATGTTGGGGTGTGCCGGGTAGAGTCCATTGAGAGAGAATCTCATTCTCTATTAGATAATCCAAGAATTCAGTACTTAAGTATTCTTCTCTTTGATTCGATCGGGGAGATTTAATACTAAGTTCAAATTGCTTTTCCACTTCATTTCTATACTCTTTGAACTTTTTAAAGGTTTTGAACTTGCATTTCATAAGATACATATGTCCAAATAGACTATAATCATCGGTGAAGGTGATGAAGTAGGAATATCGTCCTCTTGCACTAACTCTTAGTGGGTCACAAACATCTATATAGATCAAATCCAAAAGAATTTTGGAGAGCTCTGATTGTCCTATAAAAGGAGCCTTGGTCATTTTTCTCTTCAAACAAGATTGACAAGTAGAAAGGTCTTCAATGCCACTAACATTTAGTACTTTGAGAGCTTCTAACTTGTTCATCTTATTTTTAGAGATATGCCCAAGTGTTGCACGCCAAAGAATGGTATCTTCTTAGTTATCTAACCTTCTTACTTTATTGAAATTGCATTAGCAATGGTTGAAAATCCAATGTGTACAATTCTTTGTCAAGTGTACCCTAAGCAACTAAAGAAACTATTCTTTAATACCTTCAATTTCCATTTGATATAGAAGGATCAGATCCTTCGCTATCCAAAACAAAATTGAAATAATGTTCTCAACAATATATGGTACACTATAACAAAGGCCCATACAAGTATAGAATTCCCTAAGTCTAACTTATTTTATTTCTTCGGCTTTGGTCACAACTCTTTCTTCTTAGCCAACGCAGTGGATCATATCCACATCAGTTAGATTTAATCTTCTTTCTATTCTTTGTAACAACTTACAAAGATAAGAACCACATGATATAACATATATCTATGATGAAGAATTTATCCTTAAATGCACTTTAGTAAAGCACTTGACGGTTTCAAGGTATTCCTTGCAATACTGCTTCCAATGGCATATCTCGCCAAAGTAGAAACAAGTAATATCGACTATTTCCTCTCTAATATTTTTTACTCCACCGGATGCGTTTAATAGTTGTTTTCCTTAGAAGAAAGAGCTTTTTTCCTTTTACATCCCATTCTAGTACCCCTAGGGCCCATAGACTTGGAGAAGGAAACAAGTGTTAAAGATTTGCCTTTATCATGGTAGTTTCCTTTCTAGATCAACACTTTGATCAATAAAACTCGGCGAGAATGTGAGGATCAAATCCTTATGGAGATCATTATTCATCACTACATCCAAGTTGAAAAAGCTTCTCCAAGCTTACTCATCTTTAGATCGTAGATGACCACACATGCCTTCACATCCATCCTAGCTTGAAAAATCTCCTTTGAAAATATGAACTTCTTATACCTTGTTTGTTTTTCAACTCTTCTAAACTTTGACCAAGGTACTATTCATGTGCCCTTAAGATTTTTAAAGTTTGTAGGTGCAATTATAAGACTAAGGGATAGGACGATCCTAAACCCAATTCGTGAACTTTTCACGTATCTCTTGATCTACAATAATTCCCTTGGGATTAGGAGCACCTTGATATAGGACACCTATCCACTTCTAGGAATCTAGAACAATTTTTAAGGTTAAGTTCATTGTGGAAGTTAGGCCTAGTTAGTTTATTGGTTTCCAAAATAACGTTGAGTGGTTTATTAGCTATTTCTAAGATTTCACAAATCCTTAAAGGTGAAAAAGAGAATATAAGTATGAGATTAAATATTGATATTGAAAACATGTTCATGGTCTTTCAAGCATATTTTTCTCCCACTATTTTATCAAATCCTTCACCCCTAGAAGAATTTGAGAAATCGTATTTCCTAGTGAGAATCAAGATCCTAAGGACTTACAAGTAGACCCATGACTCATAAGATATCCATAAATAATTCAAAGGTAAGCAACTTTTGCTAATTGCATCTTATACGACTCTTGGTATATTTTGCCTCACTTTTCATGCAAACCTACGACTTGTGAGACGTCCACATTACTAGGTGTCAAGTTGTACCTACCAATCTTTCTTCAATTCAAGACGGGCCCACAAAATCCCATGACTCGTGTGCCAATGCGTGGGCATTTTGAAATCAAATGTGCATCTCATGCTAAGTATATGGTCACAGCTTTCCACTATAAGTGTGACTCGTTACTCGTGAGACATCACGCGAATAATGGTAGCATTGTGATGCTACATACTATTGGTAAAAGGCATGAATTAATTAAAATTCTTTTAATTTGTATCCATTTTGATTTAATATTTGAAAGTACTTGGACATTCCAAATGGAGGGTTTTTGCTTGCAAAGATCCCCACATTTTATCTTCTTATTTAGGTTCTCTACATCCTAATTATGCATCTCATACATCAATAGGCTATTAAAAGCATAAATAACTAAAATACGTCTGGCATGCTCTTAGGGTGGGATGACCATAAGCCTAACCAAGTAATGCACTTAGAACCATGGTGCACCACTTAGTTGATTTTAAGTGGGTTGATTAAATCTAGCTATTACAAAAGTTATCCTATATGTTCATGGGTCTTCATGCTTCCAATAGTCTTCTTTTCTCTTTGTAACAATTACATGAGAAAGAAATCATCACTCCTAGTAATACTACTCTTATAACATTTACAAGATAGAAGTTAAAAGGCATGCATGGCCCAACTTAATACAACCATTTTCAACAAATTGATACAAATAAAATCAATATTAAAGGCTCATGATCATCCTCATTCATTCCATCACCCATTCAACACTTCAACGAACAATAAATAAATTGAGAATTGTGAAGGAATAATCTGCATTAGGATGCATAATAATTCAAAATTAAAACAGCAAATCCAATGCCAATCGGTCATCCCAGGGTCATACCATGAATTATATTCAGAATTAGAAGAAGATACTTACCTTTAGAACCAAGATCCAAGGAAGAAAACCAAATCTCCAAGTGTTTGCAGATTCACGACTGGATCTGGCGCAGCGGATTCAGATCCGAATTTGACCAACCAAAACTCTCAATAAATTAGAAAACAAAAATCAGGGAGATACCTAACACCTTATTCTATCTTAAGTAGAAAATTTAGATCAAAAATTGCATCATAGCTTCCAGAAAAAAAATCGTAAAGTCAGACGATCTGCAGGAAACTGTGAAATAGCGATCTCACGCGAAATCGCCTCCAACGTTGATCCACACACCAAAGATGAGATCCTAAATCTCTAGATCCTAATTTGGATTAGATAGGAAGATAGAGATGGAGTATGATTGGTTTTTGGAGAGTTTTTGGTAGGGAAGAAAAGGAAGAATTCAACATATGAATATCTTGCCTAGAAAGGTTTTTGGAGGGAAAGCATTTAGAATTTGATTTTCTAATGCTGAAAATTACACTAAAATTCATCCTGCTCTATATCTATATATAGAGTGTGTGAGGTGCACCTCCCATGAGGATGTGGGGACCAAAAATTAGTTGTGTGCAAGTTGGCAATTTGAATTTCAATTGAATTTGAATTTCATCTTGCCAACTTGCCAACTTGGAATCTTATTCCAAATTAATTCAAATCCAATTTGAATTTTCCCTCTTAAAATCCTTGTTCTTCCATTAATTAAATTAATATAATTAATTTAATTAATTAACCTTGACTTAACAATTAAGTCAAGTAAATTTAACTCTTTAAGTTTACTTTAGTCAACTTAACCCCTTAAGTTAACTTTGATCAATTAATGATCAATGTGGCACCAAATAATTAACTCTTTAATTATTTGCCTAATTTAACTCCTTAAATTAATTGATTAATTTAACACTTAAATTAATCAAGCCAAAATTGATTTTTAGAAGTCTCCCAAAATTGATCTTCAAAATGTGACCCATTGGGTTCTACCATTCATTGGACATAGGCTCACAACCCGTTGTGACTTTTGAATATTCAATATTCGTTCTAGTTTAAAACTCCTTTTAAACTAGTCGACTCGATTCAATCGATCTCATCAATTGAAGAGTACCTAATCTCCATGGTCGATGTCCAATCTCAAGCCCATGGAGCCCAATTAATTGGTCGAAATGAATGTCTATATGAGAACCGTTTAAAGCTTTAAAGCTCTATGCGTTCCATGCAAATACGGTCCTTCCGTCTCCTATCTCCCGAAAGAGGCCTAGGGCAAAATATTTGTCGGTTCCCTAATAGCCTCAATTCTATGCTTCTATTCTAAATGTCCTATTCCTTTGTATGACCTCAACTTTGGAAAACTCCTTTCCCAAATTGTCATACCACCTTGCGCAAGAATTTCTTGAAATCGATCATTATAGAATGCATAGGAGATGTACTCGCCCTTCACAAAAGCGAGGAGTCGGATTCTCTCTTGGATCTCACAAACCTCCATGCCAATTAGCTCATACCTAATCTCACCTCGAACGGCCTGTTAAGTGACCAAGGATGAGTTAAAGCATGAGGACTGGACACAAGGTTAGCATGGATCCTCAGGTCAGAGGACTAATAATATGCACTAGCGTAAGCAGGAGAACTAACCACTACCGGCTTGCCACTACAGCTACCTAGTGGAGTCTCCAGTGGAACTTCAGTGCCTTGCTCTCTAACAAGCACCCACTAACACGCACCCGTATCACATACGGTTGCTCACGGAACGGAACAATATCCAACCCCTTGGATTTATGCATCGTTAGTGCAAATCTATCTGGATCTTCGATGTCTTGTCTCTGAAGATCCTATGACTTGGAATGTTTTAAGATCACGACCATGTAAGACTTATTCCATGATCACCACCTAGTGCATGACCAAGTCCCGTAGTCTTAAGTGATCTAAGGACTTCATCCAAATGCCAATGAAGTAATATGGTGCATGAGATGAATGTGCCCATATACAAGACATCATTCAATCAAGATTATTTTTACAAGAAAATAGCTTTACAAGGCCAAATCTATTGGCTTGCCGGGCACTATTTCCAACAAATTGACATTCAATTCCATCAATTAAATGCTAATCATATTAACAAATAATTGGTCATGCAAAAAAAAGCATAACACTTATGCATTATATTTTTGTTACAATAGGAAATTAACTTTAACAAGTTTTAAAAGCAACGAAAAGTGTCCAACACAATTTTGAGAACCTACATATAACATTTGTGTATGCATTATGTGTGTTTCAAAACAAGTTTGGTCATTGAAAGAACCAAAAGAAAGCTCAAAACTCATCCCAAACCCAATCGGGCACAGTTGGTTGAGGCTTGCACATGGTTAGGCAGAAACTCTCGGCTACTACCCTATTGTGCATTGCTAAGTGCCAGCAACTCTTCTATTTTGGGGTCATGAGCGAGTTAAGCCATTTTCGGGTCAACTTTTGTGCACCAAGATTTTTAGAAAAACTTATAAACATCTAAACACGCAATATAGATGAAAATTTCATATTGAAACACCTTTTAAAAACTAAAATCTCAAGTGCTCAATGATGCTTGAAAACAAGTTTAAAAAAGAATCATATTCTTAAAAAATATCCAATTATATCCAATCTTATTGGATCCAAAAATGACCAAAATAACTTAAGGCCTTTCACAACATGCTACATCAACATACAAGACCCACCAATGCCAAATCAAAATTCAACATTAGCAAAAATGAAGTAAAACATACCCATCACATGATTTAACAATAAAAGTATATAATATCATGATTTAACCTATTAATCAAGAAGCCACAAAAAAGACCATCCATACACTCCAACCCATCATATGGATCAATTACATGGTGATGTTGATCAATTCTTCGCAAGAACTAATCATCGAAGTAAAATCCAAATCTATGCATGAATAAGGCTCAAATCTTACTTGAAGGTATGTGTGGCACTAGGATCCAAATATTTTCAAAAAAACTGAATAAAACTAGCCCACACACATCCAAAAGGACTAGATATACATAGGATTTAGATTTAGAGAGGGAATTACCTTGATGAAACCTAAAATCAAGGAACAAGAAAAAATACTCTTCAACTCTTGAAGTTGTCCCCTCACTGGCGTAGCAGAAACACCAATGGATTTCCCCAAGTAAAACTTCTCCTTTTGAGCTGAAAATTTTACTATATTCCCTTAAAACCTTGAAGATCCTACAACCAAAATTTTAGCTCAGTCAGAACAAAACAATTCTCCCCAAAACTCATTGCAAATGGCTGCCAAAAATTGCTTCTTCAAGAGTAATAGCAACTTAAGCATTTTACCTCTAATGAGATAGTTTGTTGGAATAGTACCCGGCAAGCCAATAGGATTGGCCTTGTAAAAGCTATTTCCTTGTAAAAAATCTTCATTGAATAATATTCATTAGATGGTCATTTCATCGTATGCTCTTTATTACTTCACTTGCATTTGGATGAAGCCCTTAGATCGCTTATGAGTACAGGACTTAGTTAGTTCACTGGGTGGTGATCACGAAATAAGTCTTACACAATCGTGATCTTAAATCTTCCAAGTCATAAGATCTCATGAAATGGGGCATCCAAGATCTGGATAAACTTGCACTAACGATGCATAAATGTAAGAGTTGGATATTGCTCCATTCCATGAGCAATCTGTATTAGATACGAGTGCATATTAGTGCGTGCTTGTTAGAGAACAAGCCACTGAAGACCCTCTGGAGAATCCACTAGATAGAGGTAGTGGCAAGTCGGTAGTGGTTAATTCTCATGCTTATGCTAGTTCATATAATTAGTCCTCTGACCTGAGGATCCATGGTAACCTTGTATCCGATCCTCATGCTTTGACTCTTCTTTGACCACTTAGTAGGTCATTCAGGTTGAGATTGGGTATGAGCTACTTGGCATGGTGGTTTGTGAGATCCAAGATGAAATCCAACTCCTCGTTTTTATGAAGGGCGAGTGCATCACCTATGTGTTCTATAATAATCGATTCCAACAAATCCTTGCGCAAGGTGGTGTGACAATTTGGGAAAGGAGTTTTCCAATGGTGAGGTCACACAAGGGTATTGAACATTAAGAATAGAGACATAGTATTGAGGCTATTAGGGAGCTGATAAATATCTTGCCTTAGGCCACATTTGGGAGATAAGAGATGGAAGGACTGTATTTGCATAGTATGTAGAGCTATGATGGTTCTCCAGAATATTCATTTCGGCTAATTAGTTGGGCTCCATCAGTTTGAGTACTCTTCAATTAATGAGATTCGGTACTCTTCAATTAATGAGATTAATTGAATTGAATCGATTAGTTTAAAAGGAGTTTTAAACTAAAATGAATATAAGATATTCAAAAATCACAAAGTGTTGTGAGCCAATGTCCAATGAATGGTAAAACCTATTAGGCTACACACGAAAGCCAAATAGCTTCCAAGATTGGTAGATCAATTTTCGAAATGCTAGAAAATTCACCCATTTGGTTAAGCTTGACTAATTTAAGCTTAAGAGTTAAGCTTGTTTGATTTAAGAGTTGAATTAAAGGTTAATTAATTAAATTAAAGTGATTAATTTAATTAATGGGAAGAATACATTTTAGAGAAAAAATTTAAATGAAGTGTTCATTTAAATTAGCATCTTAATTAATTTGGAATTAGATTCCAAATGAAATTGAAATGCATACGAAATTCAAGTAAGACTTGAATTTGAATTTTGCCGACTTGGCATGCTACTTGGGCGGTCACCTTGAGGAAGGTGTGATGCCAACTAGTATCACACCTTCCACCCTCTACATATAGATACAGAGGGCAAGCAAAATACAAAATTCATTGCTAAAAATTGTGAGAATTAAATTATTGCATTCCCTCCAAAATTCTCTATTTCCATGAATTGCATCATGTGTTGAAGCTTTGCATTTCTTCTTCTTCCCAACCAGAAAATTGGTCTCCTCTACCTCATTTTCTCCTCTCTAACTCTAGCTTCTAGTGAAGGGAAATTGGAAGATTGTTTGGTTTTGGAGATCCACCTACAACAACTTTCGATTGGCGATTTTTTCTAGAGCGATCTAGAAGTCTTTTTAGATCTAATTTTTCATAATACCTTCCTCTATGTATAGAAGTGTTCCGTATTTAATTTCTTGATTTTTTTAGCAATATAGCCCGAGAAGATGTTGCCATATTTTTGTTGTGCCAGTTCCAGACAACTTTATGATTCTTGAGAGATGGTTGATCTTCTCCCTATTTTTGAGCTACAATAGGTAATTCTTCTTGATAATCTAGATCTATAGCATGACTACATCCTTGTTAGCTTGAACAGCTTAGTTATTTTCAAGCTTATGAAGTTTTGATTTATGGATCCTAACGTTACTATTGCCTTCAGGAGGCATGGAGACTTTTTGAAGACCCATAAATGTATGGAATACAATTATGTAATAGCTAGATTTAATCAACCCACCTAAAATCAACTAGGTGGTGCACCTATGGCTCTAAGTTCACCACTTGGTTAGGCTCATGGTCATTCCACCCTAGGAGCATGCTAGGCGCATCTACTTATTTATGCGTTCCATATCCTATTGATGTATGAGATGCATGTTTAGGATACAGAAAATCTAAATAAGAAGATAAAATTATGAGATCTTTGCAAGAAAAAAACCCTCCACTTAGAATGTCTAAGTGCTTTTCAAATATAAAGTCAAAATGGATGCAAATTAAAAGAGTTCCAGGCCTTCTACCAATAGTATATGGCATGACGATGCTACCACCTTTGTGTGATATATATCCAGTCACGAGGGTCATACTTAGGTGGAAAGTTGTGACCATACACTTTGCATGAGATGCATCTGTGATTTGGCAATGCCCATATATTATACACTCGATCATGGAGGATGTTGTGGCACCCGTCTCAAATCAAAGTTTGATTGGTAGGTTTGACTTAACACCGAGTAATGTATAGGTCGTCCATTAGGGGATCTACATGAAATGGTGAGGCAAAATATATCAAGAATTGCATGAGATGCAATTAGCAAAAGTTGCTTACTTTTGGATTGCTCATAGATATACATCCGGTCACAAGGGTCCACTTGCAACTCTTTAGGATCTTGATTCTCACTAGGAATATGATTTCCAAAATTCTTCTAAGGGTAAAGGATTTGACAAAATAGTGGGAGGAAAACAAGCTTAAAATACCATAAACGTGTTTTTAATATCAACTCAATAACATGCTTATTCTCTTTTTCACCTTTAAGGATTTGTGAAATCGCAAGAATGGTTTAAATGTTTCGCTTAACATTATCTTGGAAACCAATAAACCAACCGGGCTAAATTTCCATGATTAACTTAACCTCAAAATTCATTCTAGATTCCTAGAAGCAGATATATGTCCTATATCAAGGTGCTCCTAATCCCAAGGGGACTAATGTGGATCAAGAAACATGTGAAAAGTTCACGAATTGGGTTTAGAATCATTCTATCCCATAGTCTCTTGGTGGCATCTACAAACTTTAAAAGTCTGAAAGATACATGAATAGTACCTTAGTTAAAGTTTACAAGAGTTGTAAAGGAAACGGGGTATGAGAACTTCATATTATCAAAAGAGATTTTTCAAGCTAGGATAGATGTGAGTTCATGTGTCATCGACTACGGTTCAAAGATGATTAGGCTTGGGAAGCTTTTTCTACTTAGATGTAGTGATGAACAATGATCTCCATGAGGATTTGGTCCTCACATCCTCAACCAATTTTATTGATCAATGTATTGATCTAGAAGGAGACTACCATGACAAGGGCAAATCTTTAACACTTGTTTCCTTCTCCAAGTCTATGGGCCCTAGGGTTGCTAGGAAGGGAGGTAAAAAGAAAAAAAGTTTTTCCTCCAAGGGAAAACAACTATTAAAGGAATTCATAGGAATCAAGAAGATTATAGAGGATATAGTCGATATTATTTGTTTCTACTTTGGCTAGATAGGCTATTGGAAGTGGTTTTTGCAAGAATTACCTTGCAACCTTTTGGAAGCGTACGTACTTTATTGAAGTGTATTTAAGGATAAATTCTTCCTCATAGATATGTGATGTGGTTCTTATCTTTGTAAGTTGTTACAAAGAATAAGAAAGAAGAATAAAACTTAGTGATTTGGACATGATCTACTGCCTTTGCTAAGGAGAAAGAGTTGTGACTAAAGCTGAAGGCATATAATAAGTTAGACTTAGAGAATTCCATAATTGTGTTGAACCCTTGCTATTATGTGCCATGTATTATTGAAAACATTATTTCAAATTCCCATTTTGGATAGTGAAGGATTTGATCCTTCTATAACAAATGGAAGATTGAAGGTATTAAAGAATGGGTTCTTTAATTGATTATGGCACACTTAACAAACGATCATACATATTGGATTCTCAACCATCACTAATGTACTTTCAAGAAAGTAAGAGAGAATTAGATATCCAAGAAGATGCCATGTTGTGGCATGCAAGACTTAGACATATTTCTAAAAATGGACTTAGATAACTTGTGGATCTTGTTTAAAGGGAAAAATGACTAAGGCTCCTTCTGTAGGACAAACGGAGTGCTCCACAAGTCTCTTGGATTTGATCCATATGGATATTTGTGGACTACTAAGAGTTGATAGATGAGGCTATTCCTACTTCATCACCTTCACCGATGACTATAGTTAGTTCGAACATGTATTTCCTATGAAGAACAAGTCCAAAGCCTTTGTAAAGTTCAAAGAGTATAGGAGTGAAGTGGAAAAGCAATTGGGGCTAAGTATTAAAGCTATTCGATTAGATCGAGGGGAAGAATACTTGAGCACCTAATTCTTGGATTATCTAAAAGAGAATGGGATTCTCTCTCAATGGATTCCACTTGAAACACCCCAACACAATAGAGTAGCAGAGAGGAGAAACCATACCTTGTTAGACATGATACGCTTCATGATGAGCTTCTTCAATATGCCTATATCCTTTAGGGGATACACTTTAAAGACAACAGTGAAGTTACTAAGTGTAGTATCTTCAAAATCAATACCCAAAACACCATATGAGACATGGCATGGCGAAGTACCCACTTACAAATATATCTTGGTTTGGGGATCTCCCACCTACATGAGATGGACAGTGGGAAATAAGTTGGATAGTAGATCCACATAGTGCAAGTTTGTGGGATACCTAAAAGAGTCTATGGGTTATTACATCTATGATCCCTCGGAATAAAAGGTGTTTGTTTCGAGAAGCACTACCTTCTAGAAAAGGAATTCCTATAAAATAGAAAAAGGCATTGTTGAACTTGGTGAAGTTCGAGATAATCATCAAATCCTATAAGTGGTAGAAATAGATATATACCAAAGAGTTTTGCACACAACCTCTGAGAAGGTCAGATTGAATCAAGAAGCAATCCAAAAAGTTCGGATTCCTTCATGGAATGGGCCAATCGAATAATAATACGAAACCCTATGAGAGAGCTATATTGGACATAGACTGTGGACATTGGCTTGAAGCTATGAGATCCGAAATGGACTCCATGTACTCAAACAAAGTATGAACTTCGGTAGATCCGCCAAAGGGAATAGTTCTCATTGGTTGCAAGTGGGTCTATAAGCGAAAGCTTGAAGTAGATAGAGAAACGGTGACTTTTAAGGCATGACTAGTGGTAAAAGGTTAAACTTAAAGGGTCGGTATTGTTTTTGAGGAAACCTTTTCACTGGTCACAATGCCTAAGTCCATTCGAATTCTACTTACCATAGTCGCATATTATGACTATGAGATATGGCAAACAGATGTGAAAATAACTTTCCTCAATAGAGGGGAGTGAGCAAAAGGTTTGTAAACTCCAAAGATCCATTTATAGACTCAAACAAGTGTCCCAAAGTTGGAACTTATGTTTTAACAAAATGGTCAAATCATTTGGCTTTGTTAAAAATATGCTTGAACTATGTGTGTACAAGAAGGCTACTGGGAGTTCAGTACTATTTATTATACTTTATGTTGATGACATCCTTCTCATTGGGAATGAGGTAGGAATGTTATAGTGTACTAAAGCATGGTTATCTACACAATTCTCCATGAAAGATTTTGGAAAAGCATCCTACATATTGGGAATATGTATCTATAGAGATAGATCTCAGAGGATGTTGGGGCTATCCCAAACCCCGTACATTAACAAAATACTAAAGAGGTATAGTATGAAAGAATCCTAAAAAAGATTTCTTCCCATGGGACATGGCATTCATCTCTCAAAATCTATGGCCCCGAAGACTGAAGAAGAGAAACAAAGGATGTCCCACATACCTTATACCTCTTCTATCGGTAGCATAATATATGCAGTTCAATGTACAACACCAAATGTGGTACATTAGCTAAGTGTTACGAGTAGGTTCCAATTTAATCCAGGAGAGACTCACTGGATAGCCATACAAGAAATCCTTAAGTACGTGAGAAGAGCTAAGGACTTATTTTTGGTATACGGCAATGGAGAATTAAGGGGTTTTTGGATTCAAGTTTTCAATCCGATGTGGATAACGTGGAATCCACTTCTGGATTTTTATTTTGCCTTAATGGCATCATGGTGAGTTCGAAGAGTTCCAACACACTATTGTTGAAACCACCACTGAGGTGAAATAATTTGTGGTTTTGGAAACCACAAAACAATGTGCTTGGATAAAAACTCCATCTAAGAGTTAGATGTAGCGCCTAGTGTGTACGAGCCCACAGTTGTCGTTAGAAGATAATTTTGGACTTGAGCTAAGATTTCATTAGTGACCCGAAACAGTAAATGCATTATCATTTGATATATGATATCAAAATGATAGAGGTAACAACTGAGTGGACAAAGTTACCTTAGAAGAAAATTTTGCAAAACCACTGTCAAAACCCCAAAAAGCGAAAGGTCTTTGAAGAACATCTTGAGAATGGGTTTCAAGGCCATGGGGCATTAACTTTAGGGCAAGTGGGAGATTGTTAGAATAGTACCTAGCAAGCCAATAGGATTGGCCTTGTAAAAGCTATTTCCTTGTAAAACAATCTTGATTAAATGATATTCTTTATATGGCCATCTTCATCTTATGCTCTTTATTACTTCACTTCCATTCGGATGAAGCCCCTAAATCACTTATGACTATGGGACTTGGTTAGTTCACTGGGTAGTGATCATGGAAAAATTCTTACGCGGTCATGATCTTAAGTCTTCCAAGTTGTAGGATCTCATGAGACAAGACATCTCAGATCCGAATAGACTTACACTAACTATACATAAATCTAAGAGTTGGATGTTGCTCCATTCTATGAGCAATCTGTATGAGATACGGGTGCATGTTAGTGGGTGCTTGTTAGAGAACAAGCCACTGAAGACCCTTCAGAGAATCCACTAGATAGCCGTAGTGGCAAGTCGGTAGTGGTTAATTATTCTGGTTATGCTAGTGCATATTATTAGTCTTCTAATCTAAAAATCCATAGTAACCTTGTGTTCGGTCTTCATGCTTTGACTCTTCCTTGACCACTTAGTGGGTCTTTTGGGTTGAGATTAGGTAAGAGCCACTTGGCATGGAGGTTTGTGAGATTCAAGATGGAATCCGCTCCTCCATTTTGTGAAAGGCGAGTGCATCTCCTATGTGTTCTATAATGATCGATTCCAAGAAATCTTTGTGCAAGGTGGTGTGACAATTTGGAAAAAGAGTTTTCCAAAGGTGAGGTCACACAAGGGAATCGAACAATGAGAATAGAGATATAGTATCGAGGCTATTTGGGAGCTGGCAAATATCATGCCCAAGGCCTCTTTCGAAAGATAGGAGATGGAAATATCGTATTTACATGATACACATAGAGCTATGATGGTTCTCTAGAATATTCATTTTGGCCAATTAGTTGGGCTCCATGGGCTTGAGGTTGGACATCGATCATGGAGATTAGGTACTATTCAATTAATACGATTAATTGAATTGAGTCAATTAGTTTAGAAGGAGTTTTAAACTAAAATGAAAATAAGATATTCAAAAGTCACGAAGAGTTGTGAGCCCATATACAAAAATGGTAGAACTTATTGGGTCACACACAAAAGCCAAATAGCTTCCAAAATTGTAGAGCAATTTTCTAAATGTTAGAAAATTCACACCTTTGGTGTCGTAGTGGCAAGTCGGTGGTGGTTAATTCTTTTGGTTATGCTAGTGCATATTATTAGTCCTCTGATATGAGGATCTATAGTAATCTTGTGTTCGGTCTTTATGCTTTCACTCTTCCTTGACCACTTAACAAGTCTTTCAGGTTGAGATTAGGTAAGAGCTACTTAGCATGAAGGTTTGTGAGAATCAAGATGGAATCCGTCTCCTCCCTTTTGTGAAAGGCAAGTGTATCTCATATGTGTTCTATAATGATCGATTCCAAGATATCCTTGCACAAGGTGGTGTGATAATTCGAAAAATGAGTTTTCCAAAGGTGAGGTCACACAAGGGAATCGAACATTGAGAATAGAGACAGAGTATTGAGACTATTAGGGAACTGGAAAATGTCATGCCCTAGGCCTCTTTCGAAAGATAGGAGATGGAAAGACCATATTTGTTGGAAATAGTACCCAACAAGCCAATAGATTTGGCCTTGTAAAGCTATTTTCTTGTTAAAACAATCTTCATTGAATGATATCTTGTATATGGCCACATTCATCTCATGCACTATATTACTTCACTAGCATTTGCATGAAGTCCTTAGATCACTTAAGACTATGGGACTTGATCACGCACTAGGTGGTGATTATAGAATAAGTCTTACACGGTCGTGATCTTAAAACATTCCAAGTCATAGGATCTTCAGAGACAGGACATCTAAGATCCGGATAGACTTGCACTAACGATGCATAAATCTAAGGGGTTGGATATTGCTTCGCTCCATGAGCAACCGTATGTGATACGGGTACGTGTTAGTGGGTGCTTGTTAGAGAACAAGGCACTGAAGACCCACCGGAGACTCCACTAGGTAGATGTAGTGGCAAGTCGATAGTGGTTAGTTCTCTTGGTTATGCAAGTACATATTATTAGTCCTTTGACCTGAGGATCCATGGTAACCTTATGTTCGGTCCTTATACTTTGACTCATCCTTGGTCACTTAGCAGGCCGTTTGAGGTGAGATTGGGTATGAGCTACTTGGCATGGAGGTTTGTGAGATCCAAGAGAGAATCCGACTCCTCGCTTTTGTGAAGGGCGAGTACATCTCCTATGCATTCTATAATGATCGATTTCAAGAAATCATTGCGCAAGGTGGTATGAAAATTTGGGAAAGGAGTTTTCTAGTTTTGAGGTCATACAAAGGAATCAGACATTTAGAGTAGAAACATAGGATCGAGACTATTAGGGAGCCAACAAATATCTTACCATTAGCATCTTTCAGGAGATAGGAGACGGAAGAACTGTGTTTGCGTAGATTGCATAGAGCTTTAAATGGTTCTCATGTAGACATTCATTTTGACCAATTAATTGGGCTCCACGGGCTTGAGGTTGGACATCGACCATGGAGATTAGGTACTCTTCAATTGATGAGATCGATTGAATCGAGTCGACTAGTTTAAAAGGAGTTTTAAACTAGAATAAATATTAAATATTCAAAAGTCACAACGGGTTGTGAGTAATGAATGGTAGAACCCAATGGGTCACACAAAAAATCCAAAAGACCTTCATAATTGATGGAGAAATTTTTCTAAGTGTTAGAATGATAACCTTTTTCCATGGCCGATTTTTGGGAGACTTTTGAGGACCAATTTTGGCTTGATTAATTTAAGTGTTAAATTAATAAATTAATTTAAGGAGTTAAACTAGGCAAATAATTAAAGATTTAATTATTTGGTGCCACATTGATCATCAATTGATCAAAGTTAACTTAAGAGGTTAAGTTGACTAAAGTAAACTTAAAGAGTTAAGTTTACTTGACTTAATTGTTAAGTCGAGGTTAATTAATTAATTTAATTAATGGAAGAACAAGGATTTTAAGAGGGAAAATTCAAATTGGATTTGAATTAATTTGGAATAAGATTCCAAGTCTGCAAGATGAAATTCAAATTGTCAACTTGCACACAACTAATTTTCGGTCCCCACATCCTCATGGGAGGTGGCATCACACCTCACACACTCTATATATAGATATAGAGCTAGATGAATTTTAGTGTAATTTTTCATCATTAGAAAATCAAATTCTAAATGCTTTCCCTCCAAAAAAAACCTTTCTAGGCAAGATATTCATGTGTTGAATTCTTCCTTTTCTTCCCTACCAAAACTCTCCAAAAACTGATCATACTCCATATCTATCTTCAGATCTAATCCGACTTAGGATCTGGAGATTTAGGATCTCATCTTTGGTTTGTGGATCAATGTTGGAGGCAATTTCATGTGAGATCGCTATTCATAGTTTCCTGCAGCTCGTCTGATTTTGCAAATTTTTCCTGGAATATGTGATTTGATTTTTGATCCAAATTTTCTAATTAAGATATAATAAGGTGTTAGGTATCTCGAAGATTTTTTTTTTAGAATTTATTGAGAGTTTTGGTTGGTCAAATTTGGATCTGAATCCGCTGCGCCAGATCCAGTCGCGAATCTGCCAACACTTGGAGATTTGGTTTTCTTCCTTGGATCTTGCTTCTATAGGTAAGTATCTTCTTCTAATTCTGAATATACTGCATGGTATGACCTGGGATGACCAATTGACATTGGATTTGGTCTTTTAATTTTGAATTATTGTGCATCCTAATGCCGATTGTTCCTTTAAGTGGTATCAGAGCCAATATCATGCACTTATTTGGATTTTTTGTGGACAATTGGATTATATGATGATCTGATTGAATTCACCACATACTTGATTCGTTGATGAATTGGAGTGTGTGGATTGAAGATGCTTGTGGTTCTTATCCTTGATGAGTTGAAAGCATGTTATTTTGTTATTTAATTGTTGATTCGTATAACTAGCATGTTTTAATTCATACTTGTTAATGTTGAACTTCGATTTGGAATTAATTGATGTTATATGTTGATATAGCATGTTTATGAATGACTGAAAGTGTTTTGGTCATTTTTGGATCCAATTAGATTGGAATTTTTTGAAGAATATGATTCTTACTTGGACTAGTTTTTTTGAAGCATGATTGAGCACATTATTTTTCAGTTTTAGAAGCACTTTTGTATCTGAAAAATGGACAAAAATGTGTGTTAATATGTTAGGAACATATGCTAGATTTATTGGTGCATAAAAGTTGAA
Source organism: Jacaranda mimosifolia (assembly GCA_018894105.1). Lineage (NCBI taxonomy): Eukaryota > Viridiplantae > Streptophyta > Magnoliopsida > Lamiales > Bignoniaceae > Jacaranda > Jacaranda mimosifolia. The sequence goes on along the minus strand of CM032127.1, from coordinate 33,219,102 downwards.
CTTTTGGGGCTTCAATTGCCCCCTAGAGGCGAACGGCCAGCAGCGACCGGCCGTGGCTGGGCGCTACCTAGCCAGCATGTGCACACGGTGCGTGCACGCTGCCCGGGGTGCTCCCAGCCTGGCCGGCAGCTGCATGGTGTTGCCTTGGGGGTGATTTTTGAGCTCACAAAATGTTCCTTTGTCGCTCAAAAGTCTTTTGCATCACACATGACTCATGTACAAGTGTTGTGCAAGGTCTCAAGTTTATGTTTGACATTTTTAAGTGCTTCTTAAAATTAGTTAAAGTTAACCTCCAAGTTAGTTGCATTATTGTTATGCATAACCAATTATTTGTTTATGGAATGAGCATTTAATTGATAGAATTAATTGTTAATTCTAGTTTATTTATTGTTCATTTAATTTTTGAATGGATGATGAATGAATGGGGACAATCATGAGCCTTTAATATTGATTTTATTTATTTTCAAGTTGTTCAAAAAGGGTTGTATTAAATTGTGGCTTGCATGCCTCTTAAATTCATCTTGTAATTGTTATGAGAGTAGAATCACTAGCAGTGAGGATTTCTTTCTCATGTAAATGTTACAAGGAGCAAAGGAGTCCATTGGAGGCATGAAGACTTTTTGAAGGCCCATGAATGTATGGGATACAATCATGTAATAGCTAGATTTAATCAACCCACTTAAAATCAACTAAGTGATGCACCTATGGCTCTAAGTGCATCACTTGGTTAAGGCTCATAGTCATCCCACCCTAGATGTATGCTAGGTGCATTTACTTATTTATGTTTTCCATATCCTATTATTGTATGTGATGCAAGATTAGGATATAGAGAACCTAAATAAGAAGATAAAATGATGAGATCTTTACAAGCTAAAATCCCCCCACTTGGAAAGTCTAAGTTTTCAACTATTAAGTCAAAATGGATTTCAAATTAAAAGGAGTTTTAATTAATCCAAGCCTTTTACCAATAGTATATGGTATAATGGCGCTACCATTTTTGTGTGATATACATCCAGTCACGGGGGTCACACTTAAGTGGAAAGTTGTGACCATATATTGAGCATACGATGCATCTTTGAATTAAGAATGCCCACACATTAGACACTCGGTCATAGGGGATGATGTGGTGCCCGTCTTGAATCAAAGAATGATTGATAGGTTTGACTTAATGCCAAGTAATGTAGAGGTCGTCCTATTATGGGGATCTACATGAAATGGTGAGGCAAAATATATCAAGAATTGTATAAGATGCAATTAGCAAAAGTTGCTTACCTTTGGATTGCTAGTAGATATACATCCGGTCACGAGGGTCTATTTGCAAGTCCTTGGGATCTTGATTCTCACTAGGAAATATGATTTCCCGAATGCTTTTTGGGGGTAAAGTATTTGATAAAATAGTAGGAGAAAAACATGCTTCAAAGACCATAAAACATGTTTTCTGTATCAAATTCAATCACATGCTTATACTTTTTTTTTTTTGCCTCTTGTAGATTTTCGAAATCTTCAACTCAAATGGCCAAAAATCCACTCTCAAGAATTTTGAAAACCAATAAACTAACCAGGCTTAACTTCCAAGACTGGCTTAGGAACCTTAAAATAATTCTTGACTCCAATAAGAGGCTTATGTCCTAGATCAATGTCCCATGGACACATTGGACAATGACGCATCTAATGAGGACCGCGAACGGTTCGCGCGATTTGTAGATAATGATCTACAAGTTAAATGCCTCATGATGGCATCTATGACTAATGAGCTCCAAAAGACTCATGAGCTTATAAAGCATGCTTGTGAAATCTATAAGCACCTGCAAGAGTTGTATGGTGTGCAAACAAGTCACGAGAGGTTCGCGCTCTCTAAGGAACTCTTTAGATCACGGATGAATGAAGGCTCCAATGTCCATGATCACGATCTCAAAATGATTAGTGTTATTGAGAAGCTTGGACAACTCGATGTGATCATGAGCAATGGCCCTTACATAGATTTGATCTTACAGTCATTGCCGCCATCTTTCGACCAGTTTGTTATGAACTTCAACATGTCAAAGCAAGAAGTTACGATTAACGAACTGGTGAACATACTTGTGACCGCAGAGGCCACATTGAAAAAGGAGAAACCTCATATGCTTGCTTCCATCTCTAGGTCGAAGGGCCCTAAAGGCCCTAAGAAGGGAGGAAAAAGGAAGAAAAGTTCTTCATCTAAAGGGAAGCAACCCAAGGAGGGTTCGAGGAGAGCCAAGAAAAGGCTAAGACTGATGCAAATTGTTTCCACTGTGGTGAGAAGGGTTATTGGAGGAGAAATTGTAAAGCTTACCTTGCTACTCTTGAGAAAGGTATGTTTTTCATTGAAGTGCATTTAACGACAAATTCTTCCACATGCGTATTCGATATGGCTTGCGGTTCTCACCTCTGTAACTCATTTCAGGGGATGAAAAGAAGAAGGAGTCTGCGTGAAGGGGATATGATCCTCCACCTAGGAAATGGAGCAACTATTGCTGCCACATTCCAAGGAATAATCAAGCTAGATTTAGGGAATAAAAGCATTGTACTTGATCCTGTTTTCTATGTACCGAATCTTGTCAAAAACATTATTTCAATTCCCGTTCTAGATAATGAAGGATTTGATTTTTCAATATCGAATGGGAAATTGTTGGCATCAAAGAATGGTTCTTTTGTTGCACAAGGTACATTGACTAACGGATTGTACATACTTGATTCCCAACCTTCACTAATGCACATTCAAACAAACAAAAGGAAACAAGATATCCAAGAAAATGCCATGCTTTGGCATGCAAGACTTGGCCATATATCCAAAAATAGGATGAGCAAGTTAGAAGCTCTCAAATAACTAAATGTTAGTGGCATTGAGGAACTTCAAACTTGTGAATCTTGTTTAAAAGGAAAAATGACCAAAGCTCCGTTTGTAGAACAATTGGAGCGCTCCACAAATCTTTTAGATTTGATCCATACAGATGTTTGTGGACCGCTAAGAGTTAGTGGGAGAAGAGGCTATTCTTGCTTCGTCACCTTTACAGATGATCATAGTCGATTTGGACACTTGTATCTTATGAAGTACAAATCCAAAGCCTTTGAAAAGTTCAAAGAGTACAGGAATGAAGTGGAGAAGCAATTAGGGCTAAGTATTAAAACTCTACAATCGGATCGAGGAGGAGAATACATAAGTACCGAATTCTTGGATTATCTAAAAGAGAATGAGATTCTCTCACAATGGACTCCACCCGGCATACCCCAACTCAATGGAGTAGCCGCGAGGAGAAACCACACATTGTTAGACATGGTGCGTTGCATGATGAGCTTCTTCGATGTACTAATATCCTTTTGGGGATACGCCTTAGAAATGGCAGCGAAGTTACTAAACTGGGTACCTTCAAAGTCAGTGCCAAAAACACCATATGAGATATGGCATGGCAAAGCACCCTCTTACCATTATTTAAAGGTTGAGGGATCTCCTGCCTACGTAAGACGGATAGTGGGAGATAAGTTGGATAGTAGATCCATCTTGTGCAAGTTTGTGGGATACCCAAGAGAGTCTATAGGTTATTACTTTTATGATCCCTCAGAATAAAAGGCGTTTGTCTCGAGGAACGCCTACTTTCTAGAAAAGCAATTTCTACTGGATAGAAATGGTGTTGTTATAGAACTTGATGAAGTTCAAAATGATCAACAAATCCCATAAGTGGTGGAAACAATTGAATCACAAAAGCCTAATGCACAAACTCTGATAAGGTCAGACCGAGTCAAGAAGCAACCCAAAAGTTTGGATTTCTTCATGAAACGGGAGAGTTAGATAGTGATCCGAGGACCTATGAGGAAGCTATGTTGGACATAGATTCGGGACGCTGGCTTGAAGCCATGAGATCCAAAGTGGACTCCATGTACTCAAGCAAAGTATGGACTTTGGTAGATCCACCAAAGGGAATGGTTCCCGTTGGTTGCAAGTAGATCTATAAGCAAAAGCTTGGAATAGACGGAGAAGTAACAACTTTTAAGGCGCGACTAGTGGCTAAAGGTTATACTCAGAGACCCGGTATTGACTTTGAGGAAACTTTCTCACCGCTCGCAATGCCTAAGTCCATTCGGATTCTACTTGCCATAGCCGCATATTACGACTATGAGATATAGCAAATGGATGTGAAAACCACCTTTCTCAATGGAAACATTGAAGAGGAAATTTACATGGAGCAACTGCAAGGTTTCACATCTAAAGGGAGTGAGCAAATGGTTTGAAAACTCCAAAGGTCCATCTATGGGCTTAAACAAGCGTCTTGAAGTTTGAATTTGCTTTTTGACAAAACAGTCAAATCGTTTGGCTTTGTCAAAAATGTATATAAACCCTATGTATATCAAAAGGCCAGTAGGAGTTTTGTATAGTTTATTGTGCTTTATGTCGATGACATCCTTCTCATTGGGAATGAGATTGGAATGTTAGAGTACACTAAAGCATGGTTATCTACACAATTCTCCATGAAGGATTTGGGAGAAGTATCCTATGTATTGGGAATACGTATCTATAGAGATAGATAAAAAAGAATACTGGGGCTATCCCAAACCCAGTACATTAACAAAATACTAAAAAAGTTTAGTATGGAAGCATCCAAGAAAGGATCCCTTCCTATGGGGCATGGCATTCATCTCTCAAAGTCTATGGCCCCTAAGACTGAGCAAGAGAAACAAAAGATGTCCCAAACACCCTATGCCTCTGCCATAGGGAGCATAATGTATGCATTTCAATGTACAAGATTGGATGTGGTACACTCGCTAAGTGTTACGAGTAGGTTCCAATCCAATCCCGGTGAAAGTCACTGGTTGGCTGTAAAGACAATCCTCAAGTACTTGAGAAGAACAAAGGATTCGTTTTTAGTATACGGCAATGGATTCATATTTTGCCTCAATAGCGGCACAGTAAGTTGGAAAAGTTCCAAACAAGACACCACGGCCGGCTCGACCATAGAGGCAGAATATATTGCAGCCTTTCAAGCTACAAAAGAAGGTGTTTGGATGAAAAACTTCATTCCAGAGTTGAATGTATTGCCTAGCATAGCTGAGCTAGTTGTTATCTTTTGTGACAACACCGGGGCGATAGCACAAGCTAAGGAGCTTAGATCTCATCAGCGATCCAAGCACATATTGAGGCGATATCATTTGATCCAAGAGATCATTGATAGAGGCGATGTCCGAGTGGAGAGAGTTGTCTCAGAAGAGAATATAGCAGATCCACTGACTAAGCCCCAAGGACAAAAGGTCTTTGAAGGACATCTTGAGAAGATGGGTGTCAAGGCCGTAGGGCATTGGCTTTAGGGCAAGTGGGAGATTATTGGAAATAGTGCCCGGCAAGCCAATAAATTTGGCCTTGTAAAGCTATTTTCTTGTAAAAACAATCCTGATTAAATGATATCTTGTATATGGCCATATTCATCTCATGCACCATATTCAAGTTTCCAATCCGATGTAGATGACCTCAAATCCACTTCTAGATTCATATTTTACCTCAATGGCGGCGCGGTAAGTTGGAAAAGTTCCAAACAAGACACCACGGCTGACTCGACCACAAAGGCTGAATATATTGTAGCTTCTGAAGCAGCAAAGAAAGGTGTTTGGATAAAAAACTTCATTCCAGAGTTGAATATAGTGCCTAGCATAGCTGAGCCAGTTGTTGTCTTTTGTGACAACATTGGGGCGGTAGCACAAGCTAAGGAGCTTAGATCTCATCAGCGATCCAAGCACATATTGAGGTGATATTATTTGATCTGAGAGATTATTGATAGAGGCAATGTCCAAGTGGAAAGAGTTACCTCATAAGAGAATATAGAAGATCCACTAACTAAGCCCCAAGGACAAAAGGTCTTTGAAGGACATCTTGAGCAGATGGGTCTCAAGGCCGTAGGGCATTGGCTTTAGGGCAAGTGGGAGATTGTTGGAAATAGTGCCCAGCAAGCTAATAGATTTGGCTTTGTAAAGCTATTTTCTTGTAAAAACAATCTTGATTGAATGATATCTTATATATGGCCATATTCACCTCATGCACCATATTACTTCACTAGCATTTGGATGAAGTCCATAGATCACTTAAGACTGCGGGACTTTGTCACGTACTAGGTCGTGATCATGGAATAAGTCTTACACGATCGTGATCTTAAAACATTCCAAGTCATAGGATCTTCAGAGACAAGACATCTAAGATCCATATAGACTTGCACTAACGATGCATAAATCCACGGGGTTGGATATTGCTCCATTCCATAAGCAACCGTATGTGATACAGGTGCGTGTTAGTGGGTACTTGTTAGAGAACAAGGCACTGAAGACCTACCGGAGACTCCACTAGGTAGCCGTAGTGGCAAGTCAGTAGTGGTTAGTTCTCCTGCTTATGCTAGTGCATATTATTAGTCCTCTGACCTGAGGATCCATGGTAACCTTGTGTCTGGTCCTCATGCTTTGACCTATCCTTGGTCACTTAGTAGGCCGTTTGAGGTGAGATTGGGTATGAGCTACTTGGCATGGAGGTTTGTGAGATCCAAGAGGGAATCCGACTCCTCGCTTTTGTGAAGGGCGAGTACATCTCCTATGCATTCTATAATAATCGATTTCAAGAAATCCTTACGCAATGTGGTATGATAATTTGGGAAAGGAGTTTTCCAAAGTTGAGGTCATACAAAGGAATCGAACATTTAGAATAGAAGCATAGGATTGAGGCTATTAAGGAGCCGACAAATATCTTGCCCTAGGCCTCTTTCGGGAGATAGGAGACGGAAGGACCATATTTGCATGGAACGGGTAGAGCTTTAAACGGTTCTCATATAGACATTCATTTCAAACAATTAATTGGGCTCCATGAGCTTGAGGTTGGACATCGACCATGGAGATTAGGTACTCTTCAATTGATGAGATCGATTGAATTGAGTTGACTAGTTTAAAAGGAGTTTTAAACTAGAATGAATATTAAATATTCAAAAGTCACAATGGGTTGTGAGCCTATGTCCAAGGAATGGTAGAACCCAATGGGTCACACAAAATCCAAAAGACCTTCCTAATTGATAGAGAAATTTTTCTAAGTGTTAGAAAGATAACCTTTTTCCATGGCCGATTTTTGGGAGACTTTTGAAGATCAATTTTGGCTTGATTAATTTAAGTGTTAAATTAATCAATTAATTTAAGGAGTTAAACTAGGAAAATAATTAAAGAGTTAATTATTTGGTGCCACATTGATCATCAATTGATCAAAGTTAACTTAAGGGGTTAAGTTGACTAAAGTAAACTTAAAGAGTTAAGTTTACTTGACTTAATTGTTAAGTCAAGGTTAATTAATTACATTAATTAGATTAATTTAATTAATGGAATAACAAGGATTTTAGGAGGGAAAATTCAAATTGGATTTGAATTAATTTGGAATAAGATTCCAAGTTGGCAAGATGAAATTCAAATTGCCAACTTGCACACAACTAATTTTCGGTCCCCACATCCTCATGGGAGGTGTGATGCCACCTTGGAATCACACCTCACGCACTCTATATATATATATAGAGCTGGATGAATTTTAGTGTAATTTTTCAGCATTAGAAAATCAAATTCTAAATGCTTTCCCTCCAAAAAAAAAAAACCTTTCTAGGCAAGATATTCATGTGTTGAATTCTTCCTTTTCTTCCCTACCAAAACTCTTGAAAAACCAATCATACTCCATCTCCATATTCAGGTCTAATCCAAATTAGGATCTAGAGATTTAGGATCTCATCTTTGGTGTGTGGATCAACGTTGGAGGCGATTTCGCGTGAGATCGCTATTTCACAGTTTCCTGCAGATCATCTGCCTTTCCGAATTTTTCCTGGAAGCTGTGATGCAATTTTTTATCTACATTTTCTACTGAAGATATAATAAGGTGTTAGGTATCTCCCAGATTTTCTTTTAGAATTTATGGAGAGTTTTGGTTGGTCAAATTCGGATCTGAATCTGCTGCGCCAGATCCAGTCGCGAATCTGCCAACACTTGGAGATTTGGTTTTCTTCGTTGGATCTTGCTTCTAAAGGTAAGTATCTTCTTCTAATTCTGAATACACTGCATGGTATGACCCTGGGATGACCGATTGGCATTGAATTTGGTGTTTTAATTTTAAATTATTGTGCATCCTAATGTTGATTGTTCCTTCAGTATTTGCATGGTATGCATAGAGCTATGATGGTTCTCCAGAATATTCTTTTTGTCCAGTTAGTTGGACTCCATGGGCTTGAGGTTGGACATCGATCATGGAGATTGGGTAATATTCAATTAATGAGATTAATTTAATTGAGTCGATTAGTTTAAAAGGAGTTTTAAACTAAAATGAATATAAGATATTCACAAGTCACGAAGATTTGTGAGTCCATGTCCAATGAATGGTAGAACATATTGGGTCACACACAAAAGCGAAATAGCTTCCAAAATTGTGGAGCAATTTTCTAAGTGTTAGAAAATTCACCCCTTTGGTGATTGATTTTCAAGGATCAAATTTAACAGTAAATTTTGCTTTGATTAATTTAAGTGTTAAATTAATCAACTAATTTAAAGAATTAAATTAGACCAATAATTAAGGAGTTAATTATTTGGTACCATGTTGGCCATGAATTGGACAAGTTGACTTAAAGAGTAAGTTGACTAATTTAAGCTTGTTTGATTTAAGAGTTAAATCAAAGGTTAATTAATTAAATTAAAGTGTAATTTAATTAATGGGAAGAATACTTTTTGAAGGGGAAATTTAAATAAAGTGTTCATTTAAATTAGAATCTTAATTAATTTGGAATTAGATTCCAAATGAAATTAATTAATTTGCCAACTTGATATGCCACTTGGGCGGTCACCTTGAGGAAGGTGTGATGCCAACTAGAATCATAGCTTCCACCCTCTACATACAGATATAGAGTGCAAGAAAAATTCAAAAATTGCATTACTGAAAGTGTGAGAATTAGATTTTTGCATTCCCTCCAAAATTCCGCTCTCTCTATGCATTGCATTATGTGTTGAAGCTTTGCATTCCTATTCTTGCCAACATGAAAATTGGAAATTTGAAGTTTGTTTTGGGTGTGGATCATATCAATAGAGATAAGGCAGTTGACTTGCTCGATTTCAAAGATCCACCTGCTGTAGCTTTTGGTTAGTGATTTTTTATGGAACGATCCAGAAGTATTTTTGGCTCCAATTTTTCACGATGCCTTTCTCTATGTGTGAAAGTGTTCCAAATTTAATTTCTTGATTTTTGGATCAGTATAGCCTGGGCAAATGTTGCCATCTTTCTGCTGTGCCAGTTCCGGACAGTTTTTAGATTTGTGAGAGATAGTTGATCTTTTCCCTGTTTTTGAGCTAGAAGAGGCAATTCTTCATCCTAAGATAGATCTATAGCATGACTAGATCCTTGGTAGCTTGAGTAGCTTAGTTATTTTCAAGCTTATAAAGTTTTGATTTATGGATCCTAACGCTACTCTTGCCTTCATAGTCCACATACCAAATAGAATAACACTTTCTCTGCAAAAATAGCTGGAGATATTTGCAGAGAAATGGAGGAAAGAAGGCCAAGTGTGGAAGGGGAGCTTGAGAGAGGTTGGAGAGGTTTCTGGAGATTCTAACTATTAGATGCCCACTAATAAATTTTGTTGTTAGGAAAATAATTCACACCTTGCATAATACATTCCTTGTGGCCGCCCCCTCCTAGATCTATATATAAGAGGAAGATGGTTTTTGGTCACACACCATTTTCAAGAAGAGGATGCCACATGTCCATGCCAAGGTGGCCACTAACAATTAGTGTTGTGTGAATTTCAATATCATTTGGAATTTACATTTCATCTCATGAAATATCTTCCTAATGAATTATAATTCCATATTAAATGAATCCTTCATTTAATAATTCTTAGAAAAATTAACTCTTCAATTTAATTAAATTAAATACTTTAATTTAATCAAAGTGCTTAAATCCTTAAGCTAGTCGAAATTAATTTAACTCTTAAATTATTTTGACCAATTGATAGTCATGTGACATCAATTAATTAACTTTTGGTTAATTGGTCTTAATTTAACTCTTAAATTAAATTGACCAATTTAACTCTTAAATTGATCAAGCCAGAAATAACTCCAATTTTCACCTCCTTCAAATTCAGTCAAAAGTGAATTTTCTAAGACTTAGATAATTCTCCTTCCTTGAATAGAGGTTATTGAATTTGGCTTTTGTGTCTGACCTATTAAGTTCTACTATTCATTGAAAATGAGCTCACAACTCCTTGTGACTTATGGAATATCAAATATTGTTTAAACTCCTTTAAACTAAGCGACTCAATTCAATTAATCTCACTAATTGAAGAGTACCTAATCTCCATGGTCGATGTCCAATCTCAAGCCTATGGAGCCAACTAATTGGCCAAAATGAATGCTTTTGGAGAACCATTCTAGCATTACGCATACCAAGCAAATACGGTCATTCTATCTCCTATCTCTATGAAAGAGGCCTAGGGTAAGATATTAGTCGGCTCCTTAATAGGATCGATGCGATGCTTCTATTCTCAATGTTCGATTCCCTTTGTGACCTCATCTTTGGAAATACCTTTCCAAATTATCATCTCACTTTGCACAAGGATTTCTTGGAATCGATCATTATAGAACATATAGGATATGCACTCGCCCTCCACTAAAGCGAGGAGTCGGATTTTATTTTGGATCTCACAAACCTCTATGTCTAGTAACTCATGCCTAATCACAACCTGAGTGGCCCGCTAAGTGACCAAGGAAGAGTCAAAGCGTAAGGAACAAACACAAGGTTACCATGGATCCTCAGGTTAAAGGACTAATAATATGTACTAGCATAAGCTAAAGAACCTGCCACACCGACTTGCCACTGTGGCTATCTAGTGGATTCTCTCGGCGGGTCTTCAGTGCCTTGTTCTCTAACAAACACCGAATAATATGCATTTATATCTCATATGGGATTGCTCATGGAATGGAGCAATATCCAACTCTTTGATTTATGTATCGTCAGTGCAAGTTTGTCTGGATCTTAGATACCCTATCTTGTAAGATCCTATGACTTGGAAGATTTAAGATCACAACCTTGTAAGACATATTTCATGATCACCATCCAATGCATAATCAAGTCCCCTAATCTTATGTGATCTAAGGGCTTCATCTAAATTCCAGTGAAGTAATTAAGTAGCATAAGATAAAGATAGCCATATAATGAATATCATTCAATCAAGATTGTCTTACAAGAAAATAGTCTACAAGGCCAATCTAATTGGCTTGCAGGACACTATTCCAACAAATGATTGTAGGATCAATTCCACGTAAAGATCATTGTCCATGACCACGTCTAGTTTTCCAACCTTTTCGATGAGTCCAATATCTTAAACCCCTGATCATGGACACTTGAATCCTCCACCATCCTTTATGTAAAGAGCTCCCTAGATAGAGCGAACCTTTTATGCCTTATATAACTCTTGTAGGTGTTTGTAGATCTCACATACATATCTCATATGCTCGTGAATCATTTGGAGCTCATTAGTTATGGAAGCCATCATGAGGCACCTCACTTGTAGATCTTCATCTACAAATTTAGTGAATAATTCATGGGCCTTATCGGTGGTATATCACCCAAAGTGTGCGGACTTTGATCAAGTACGTAAGTTCCCCTTTCGGAGTCAATAATGATCTTAAGGATCCTTAACCAATCACGAAAGTTAGGCCCACTGAGTTTATTGGTATCCAAAATGCTTGCGAGTGGATTTTTAACCATTTTTTTTTTTAAATTTCAAAAATCTACAAGAGGCAAAAAAAGAGTATAAGCATATGATTGAATTTTGATATTGAAAACATGTACATGGTCTTTCAAGTAGGTTTTTCTTCCACTATCTTATCAAATCATTCACCCCCTAGAAGAACTCAAGAAATCTCATTTCCTAGTGAGAATCAAGATTCTAAGGACTTGTAAGCAGATCTATGACTCGTGAGACATCCACATACAATCGAAAGGTACACAACTTTTGCTAACTGCATCTTATCTCTTGATCTATTTTGCCTTACTTTTCATGTAGACCCACGACTCATTAGACATCCATATTATTAGGTGTTAAGTCAGACCTACCAATCAAACTTTGATTCGGGACGAGCACCACAATACCCCATGACTCGTGTGACAATGCACGAGCATTCTCAAATCAAAGGTACAACATATGCTAAGTATATGGCCACAACTTTCCACTATAAGTGTGATTCACAACTTGTGAGATATCATACAGATAATGATAGCATCATCATACCATATGCTATTGGTAGAAATAATGGATTAATTAAAACCCCTTTTAATTTGTATCCATTTTAACTTAATATTGGAAACCACTTAGGCATTCTAAGTGGAGGGTTTTTTCTTTGCAAGGATCTCATCATTTTATCTTCTTATTTAGGTTTTCCATATCTTAACCATGCATCTCATACATCAATAGGATATGAAAATCATTAATAAGTAAATGCGCCTAGCATGCCTAGGGTGGGATGATCATGAGCCTAACTAGGTGGTGCACTTAGAGCCATAGGTGCACCACCTAGTTGATTTTGGGTGGGTTGATTAAATCTGGCTATTATATGAGTGTATCCCATACATTCATAGGTCTTCAAAAGTCTCCATGCCTCCAAGGTAGCCTTGCTCCTTGTAACATTTACAAGAGAAAGAAATCCTCACTCCCAGTGATTCTACTCTCATAACACTTACAACATATAAATTAAGAGGCATGCAAGCCCCAATTTAATACAATCCTTTTCAAGAACTTGAAATAAATAAAATTAATATTAAAGGCTCATATTCATCCCCATTTGTTCATCATTTATTCAACAATTAAATAAACAATACATAAATCTAGAATTAACAATTGATTCCAACAATTAAATGCTTATCTCATAAACAATTAATTGGCCAAGCAAGAGGAAGCATAACAATCATGCCATAAATTAAAGATTAACGAATTTTTAAAAGCATTTAAAAATGTCAAACATAATTTTGAGAACTTGCACAACACTTGTGCATTTATCATGTGTGATTTAAAACACTTGGATAGATAAAGAAGTGTAAAAACTAACAAAACTCTAGCTAAACAAAAACTGGTGCTGCTCGCTTAGGCTAGGCGTACTGCCGTGAGATAGGTGCGCGTCTGGCATGCTCGCTGCTCAGTCAACGCCTAGCCAGGCAGGGCAGGAGCCTTTTTTTTCTATTTTTTCTCAAGTTAGGTGCTAATTGTCTCAACTTTGTGCACCAAAAAATTTAGGGCACTTCTTAAACATTAAAACACACATTATAAATGAAATTCTAGATTCAAATCTCCTTTTAAAAATAGAATTTCAAGTGCTCAATCACGTTTTCAAAAACAAGTTTAAGTAAGAATCACATTCTTCAAATTCTTCAATAATCTCCAATTATATTATATCCAAAAATCACCAAAAAAACTTAAGGTCAATCAACACATGCTATACCACCATAGAACATCAATTAATGCCAAATCCACATTCAACATTAATAACTATGAATTTAAACATGCTTAACATTTGAACTAACATCTTAAAACACATATTAGCATTATCTCAATTCATCCATCAAGGAGCCATACACAACATCATCCAAACACTGCAGTCTATCATATGAATCGAGAATTTGGTGATTTTGATCATTCCATCACATGAATCAATCAATCGAAAAACCCAAGTTAAAGCATGAATTAGGCTCCAATACCACTTGAAGGCAAGTAAGGCACTAGGATCCAATAATAAAACTTCAAAAGCTTAAATTAACTAGTGCTTCATAAGCAAACAAAGATCTAAACATGTTTACAATTCAAATTTGGATGAAGAATTACCTTAATTAGCAAAATCCAAAGGAAAGATGAAGAACTCTTCTTCAATCTAGAAACTATCAAAAAACAGCAGCGCAACGGATTTGGAGCAACTTTTGATTGATCCAAAAGCCTCCAAAAAATTTGAAAAAATTCCAGTAGCCTCTCAAATCTTTGAAGAACCTACAATCAAAATTTCAGATCGAAAATCCTTTTGGATCTCCTGTAATAAAATCACCAAGTGACTGCTCGGATTGGTGGATCTCCAAAGGCTAGCAATCCTATTATCTTGCCTCTATCAATATGATCCACACACCAATGTTATTTCCTATTTCTCCTCAATATTAGCTGAGATAGAAAGGAGAAATGAGAGGTAGATGGCCGATTTTATGGTTGGAAAACAAAGGGAAGTGAAGCTTCAACTCATGAGGCAACACTTGAAGAAGGGGAAAATGTGAGAATCTAATTCTTCGCATGGATATGCAATATACCGCCCATCCTTACCTCTATATCTATATATAGAGGGAGGATGGTGTGATGCCAAGGTGGCGTCACACCTTCCTCAAGGTAGGGGACTGCCCACTTGCTTGCAAGTTGGCAAATTCAATTCAAATTTGAATTTTGTGTGCATTTCAATTACATTTGGAATCTAATTTCAAATTAATTAAAATGCCACACCAAATGAACCTTTTATCTGAATTTTTCCACCAATATGGATTCCTCTCATTAATTAAATTAAAATTTTTAATTTAATTAACTAATCCTTGACTTCACTGTTAAGTCAATTGGCTTAACCCTTTAAGCTAAGAATTGTTAACTTAATTCTTTAAGTTAACTTGACCAATTGATGGTCATGTGGCACCAAATAATTAACTTCTTAATTATTGGTCTAATTTAACTTATTGAATTAGTTGATCAATTTAATAATTAAATTAATCAAGCCAAAGTTGATCTCAACTTTTGATATCCCCAAAATTAGTCACTTAGAGTGAATTTCCTAACAGTTAGAAAAATTCCTCCATCAATCTAGAAATACAATTGGCTTTTGTGTATGACCCAATAGATTCTACCATTCATTGGACATGGGCTCACAACTCCTTGTGACTTTTGAATATCATATATTCATTTTAGTTTAAACTCCTTTAAACTAATCGACTCAATTCAATTAATCTCCATTAATTGAAGAGTACCCAATCTCCATGGTTAATGTCCAACCTCAAGCCCATGGAGCCCAACTAATTGCCCAAAATAAATGCTTTTGGAGAACCATTTTAGCTCTACGTGAAGGTTAGTAAGCCACTAGGATCTAATAATTAAAATTCAAAAGCTAAAAAATAAATAGTGCTTACAACCTATCAAGGATCTACTCATGCTTCCAATTTAGATTTAGTTAGAGATTTACCTCAAAGAGCAAATTTCCAAGGTCCCAAAGCTGAACACTTCACCAATCCAGATTCTGGCAGACTTTGGCACAGCGAAGAACCAACAACTTTTTCCTTGGTTAGAGTGCTCCAAAAATCACAAACAAAAAATTAAAACTTTTCTCCTTGAATAAGTTATTGTAAAAATTTTGGAGCAAAAATCAATCTGGATCGCTCGAAAAAAATTCGGCAAATGACTACTCTATTCCAGTGGATCTCCAAAGCTAGCAAATCAAATGCTTTCCCTCTATTGTAATGATCCACACACCAATTGATCCTCGAAATTCCACTCACTTTTAGCTAGAGAAAATGAGCAGAATATGAATGGTGAAGGCCGATTCTTAATGTAGGAGAAGAAGAGAAAACAAAGCCTCAACACATGAAGCAATGTCTGGAAAAGAGCTTTTGGAGAAAAGTGTGAATAAATCTATTTGTTCACATCTTTTTGCAAAAAGTGCCGAAGTCACCCTCTCTATATCTATATATAGATGTTGGATGGTGTGTGCTAAGGTGGCATCACAACTTCCATGGTGGGGGGAAGTGACCAAGTGGGGTGCCAAGGTGGCAAATTTGAATTCAAATCTTATTTGAATTTCATGTGCATTTTAATTTAATTAGAATCTAATTTCAAATTAATTAAAATGCCAACACAAATAAACTCATCATTTGATTTTTCCCTCCAAAAATAGTTCTTCTCATTAATTAAATTAAACACTTTAATTCAATTATTTACCTTTGACTTAATTCTTAAGTCAACAAACTTAACTCCTTAAACTTAATTTTGTTAATTTAACTCCTTAAATTAACTTGATCAATGGATGGTCACTCGGCACAAAATAGTTAACTCCTTAATTATTGATCTAGTTTAACTCCTTAAATTAGTTGATTAATTTAACACTTAAATAAATGAAACAAAAAAAATTGACCTCCAATTTGGCACCTCAAAATCGGTCACCAAGGAGTAATTTTCTAACTCTTAGAAAAATTCTTTCTTCAACTTTGGAAGCCAATTGGATATTGCATGTGACACAATAGGTTCTAACATTCAACGGACATGGGCTCGAACGCTTTGTGACTTTTGAATACCATATATCCGTCTTAGTTTAAAACACTTTTAAGCTAATCAACTCACTTATATTAATCTTATTAATTGAACCGTACCCAGTCTCCATGGTCGATGTCCAACCTCAAGCCCATGGAGCCCAACTAATTAGCCGAAATGAATGCATTTGGAAAACCATTCTAGCTCTAAGCGAACCATATAAATGCAGTCATTATGTCTCCTATCTCCCTAAAGAGGCCTAGGGCAAGATATTTGTCAGCTCCCTAATAGCTTCAATATTATATCACTATTCTCAATATTCGATTCCTTTGTACCACCTCATCTTTGGAAAATTTCTTTTCCAAATTATCACACCACCTTGCACAAGGATTTCTTGGAATCAATCATTATAAAACACATAGAAAATGTACACGCCCTTCACAAAAGTGAGGAGATATATTCCATCTTGGATCTCACAAACCTCTATGCCTAGTAGCTCATACACAATCTCAACTCAAAAGACCCATTAAGTGGTCAAAGAAGAGTCAAAGCATGATGACCAAACATAAGGTTACCATCGATCCTCAAGTTAGAGCACTAATAGTATGCACTAGTGTAAGCTGGAAAACTTGCCACTACCGACTTACCAATATAGCTATCTAGTGGATTCTTCGGTAGGTCTTCAGCGCCTTGTTCTCTAACAAGCATCCACTAACATACACCTATATCTCATATGGTTGCTTATGGAACGGAGCAATATCCAACCCTTGGATTTATGCATCATTAGTGTAAGTCTATCCGGATCTTAGATACCTCGTCTCATAAGATTTTATAACTTCAAAGTTTTAAGACCACAATCGTGTAAGACTTATTCCATGATCATCAAACCAAGTCCCACAGTCATGAGTGATCTAAGGGCTTCATCCAAATGCGAGTGAAGTATTGAAGAGCATAAGATGAAGATGGCCATATATAGAATAGTATTTAATTAAAATTGTTTTTACAAGAAAATAGCTTTTACAAGGCCAATCCTATTGGCTTATAGGGCACTATTCCAACAATCTCCCCCTAAAGCCAATGCCCCATGGCCTTGAGATCCATCTTCTCAAGATGTCCTTCAAAGAACTTTTGCTTTTAGAAGTTTAGACAGTGGTTCTACTAAATTCTTTTCCGAGGCAACTTTATCCACTAAGTTGTCGCCTCTATCGATTGATATCATATATCAAATGATAACGTATTTACTATGCTTAGATCACTGATGAGATCTTGGCTTAAGTCCTAAGTTGTCTTCCGAAGACAACAATGGGCTCATACACGCCAGGCACTACATCTAACTCTTGGATGAAGTTTTTCATCCGAACAACTTCTTTTGCAACTTTTGAAGCCACAATATATATTCTATCTCTGTGGTAGAGTCGGTCATGGTGTCTTACTTGGAACTCTTTCAGCTCACCACACTACCATTAAGGTAAAATATGAATCTAGAAGTGGATTTTAGGTTATCTACATCGAACCAAAAACTTGAATTTCAAAACCCCCCTTGAGTATCAATTCTCCATTGCCGTATACTAAATACAAATTCTTAGTGCTTCTCAAGTACTTAAGTATTGCTTTAACGGCTATCTAGTGACTCTCACAGGGATTAGATTAGAACCTACTTGTAACACTTAGCGAGTGTTCCACATCGTACGTTGAACTATATTTATTATACTTCCAATAGTTGAGGCATAAGGTATGTGGGACATACTTTTTCTCTCGTTGTTAGTCTTAAGGGGCCATGGACTTGGAGAGATAAATGTTATGTCCCATAGGAAGGTTTCTCCTCTTGGATTCTTCCATACTAAACCCTTTTAATATCTTGTCAATGTATGGGATTTGGGATAGCCCTAGCATCCTCCAATATCTATCTCTATAGATACGTATTCCTAATGCATATGATGCTTCTCCCAAATCCTTTCATGGAGAATTGAGTAGATAACTGTGCTTTAGCATACTTTAGCATTTCTCCCTCATTCTCAATGAGAAAAATATCATCGACATAAGGCACAATAAACTATATATTACTCCTATAAGGTTTTTATACACACAAAGTTCATACACCCTTTTAATAAAGCCAAACAATTTGATTGTTTTGTCAAAATGTATGTTCCAACTTCAGGATGCTTGTTTAGGTCCATAAATGGATCTTTGGAGTTTGCAAACCTTTTGCTCACTCCACTTGGATGCAAAACCTTGTGATTGCCCCATATAGATTTCTTTTTCAATATCCCTATTGAGGAAAGCAATTTTCACATCCATTTGCCATATCTCGTAATCAAATATGCAGCTACGGCAAGTAGAATCCAAATGGACTTAGGCATTACGATCGATGAAAAAGTTTCCTTAAAATCGATACCGAGTCTTTAAGTGTAACCTTTAGCCACTAGTTGCACCTTAAAAGTTGCTACTTTCCCATCAACTCCTAACAAGTATTGGAATAGTGCCCGACAAGCTAATAGAATTGGCCTTGTAAAAAGATATTTCCTTGTAAAACAATATTGATTGAATGATATTCTTTATATGGTCATCTTCATCTTATGTTCATTATTACTTCACTTGCATCTAGATGAAGCCCTTAGATCACTCATGACTACGGGACTTGGTTCGATGACCATGGAAAAAGTCTCACACGTTCGTGATCTGAAATCTTCTAAGTCATAGGATCATACGAGATGGGGTATCTAAGATCCGGATAGACTTGCACTAACGATGCATAAATTCAAGAGATGGATATTGCTCACTTCCATGAGCAATCGTATGAGATATAGGTGTATGTTAGTAGGTATTTGTTAGAGAACAAGGCACTGAAGGTCCATTGGAGAATCCACTAGATAGCCGTAGTGGCAAGTTCTCTAGCTTATGTTAGTGCATATTATTAGTCATCTAACCTAAGGATCCATGGTAACCTTGTGTCTGGTCCTCATGCTTTTACTCTTCCTTGACCACTTAGCGAGTCTTTTGGATTGAGATTAGGTATGAGCTACTTGGCATGGAGGTTTGTGAGATCCAAGAAGGAATTTGACTCCTTACTTTTGTGAAGGACGAGTGCATCTCCTATGTATTCTATAATATCAATTTCAAGAAATCTCTGCACAAGGTAGTGTGACAATTTGGAAAAGGAGTTTTTCAAAGATGAGGTCACACAAGGGAATTGAACATTGAGAATAGAAACATAGTATCGAGGCTATTAGGGAGTCGACAAATATGTTGCCCTAGGCCTCTTTTGGGAGATAGAAGACAAAAGGACCATATTTGCATGGTAAGCGTAGAGCTGTAATGGTTCTCCAAAATATTCATTTTAATGGTTCTCCAAAATATTCATTTTGGCCAACTAGTTGGGCTCCATGGGCTTGAGGTTGGACATCGACCATAGAGATTAGGTACTATTCAATTAATGAGATTAATTGAATCAAGTCGATTAGTTAAAATATGTTTTAAACTAAAATTAATATATGATATTCAAAAGTCACAAGGAGTTGTGAGCCTATGTTTAATGAATGGTAGAACCTATTGGGTCACATAAAAATGCCAATTAGCTTTCTAATTAATGGAGGGAATTTTTTAAGTGTTAGAAAATTAAGGTGCCAATTTTGAAGGTCAATTTTGGCTTGATTAATTTAAGTATTAAATTAATCAATTAACTTAAGGAGTTAAATTAGACCAATAATTAAGAAGTTAATTATTTGGTGCCAATATGACCATCAATTGGTCAAGTTAACTTAAAGAGTTAAGTTGACAAAATTCAAGCTTAAGAGTTGAGCTCATTTGACTTCAGAGTTAAGTCAAAGGTTAATTAATTAAATTAAAGTGTTTAATTTAATTAATGGGAAGAACACATTTTGGAGGAAAAAATCAAATGAAATGTTCATTTGAATTAGCATTTTAATTAACTTGAAATTAGATTTCAAATGTAATTAAAATGCAGGTGAAATTTAAATTAGATTTGAATTTGCATTTGCCAGCTTGGCAAAATACAAGTTGGCTGCCCCTTTTCCTCATGGGAGGTGTGATGCCACATGTAAGTTGGCCGCCCCTTCAAAATTGGCACCTTAAAATCAGTCTACTAGGAGATAATTTTCTAACACATAGAAAATTTTCTGTATTAATTGGAAGCTAATTGGCATTTGTGTATGACCGAATAGGTTCAACTATTTATTAGACATAGGCTCACAACTTTTTGTGACTTTTGAATAGTACCTAATCTCTATGGTCGATGTCCAACCTCAAGCCTATGGAGACAACTAATTGGCCGAAATGAATATTTTGGACAACCATCATAGCTCTACATGTACCATGCAAATATGGTCCTTCCATCTCCTATCTCCCGAAAGAGGCCTAGGCTAAGATATTTTTCGACTCCCTAATAGCTTAAGTACTATGTCTCTATTCTCACTGTTTGATTCCCTTGTGTGACCTTACCTTTGGAAAACTCCATTTCCAAATTGTCACTCCACCTTGCACAAGGATTTCATGGAATGGATCATTATAGCAGACATAGGAGATGGACTCGCCCTTTAAATAAGTGAAGAGTCAGATTCCATCTTGGATCTCAACCTGGACCTAAAAGACCTGCTAAGTGATCAAGGAAAAGTCAAGGCATGAAAACCGAACATAAGGTTACCATGGACCCTCAGGTCAAAGTACTAATAATATGCATTAGCATAAGCAGGAGAATTGACTACTACCGACTTGCCACTTTGGCTATCTAGTGGATTCTCCGATGGGTCTTTAGTGCCTTGTTCTCTAACAAGCACCCACTAACACGCACACATATCTCATATGATTGCTATTGGAATGGAGCAACATCCAACTCTTAGATTTATGCATCATTAGTGCAAGTTTATCCAGATCTTAGATGCCTCATCTCTAAAGATCTTACGACTTGGAAGATTTAAGATCACGACCATGTAAGACTTATTCCATGGTCACCGAACTAAGTCTCGTAATCATGTTGTGATCTAAGGGCTTCATCCAAATACAAGTGAAGTAATATAAAGCATAAGACGAAGGAGGCTATATAAAGAATATCACTCAATCAAGATTGATTTACAAAGAAATAGCTTTTACAAGGCCAATCTAATTAGCTTGCCAGACACTATTCCAATAATCTCCTACTTGCCCTAAAACCAATGCCCCATGTCCATGAGATCCATCTTTTCAAGATGTTTTTCAAAGACCTTTTGCGCTAGGGGTTTAGTCAGTGGATATGCTATATTCTTTTCCGAGGTAACTCTCTCCACTCGGATGTTGCCTTTATCAATGATCTCCCGAAACAAATGATATCGCCTCAAAATGTGCTTGGATTTTTTATGAGATCTTGGCTCGTTAGCTTGTGCTACTGCCCCAGTGTTGTCACAGAAGACAACAACTGGCTCAGCACTGCTAGACATTACATTCAACTTTTAAATGAAGTTTTTCATCTAACCACTTTTCTTTGCAGCTTTTGAAGCTGCAATATATTCTGCTTTAGTGGTAGAATCAGTCGTGGTGTCTTGTTTGAAACTCTTCCAACTCACCTCACCACCACTAAGGCAAAATATAAACTCAGAAGTGAATTTGAGGTCATCTACATCGGATTGGAAACTCGAATCCAAAAACCCTTATAGTTTTAATTCTCCATTGTCGTATACTAAAAATAAGTCCTCAGTTCTTCTCAAGTACTTAAGGATTGGTTTTAAAGCTATCCAGTAAGTTTCACTTGGATTGAATTAGAACCTACTCGTAACACTTAGTGAGTATGCCACATCCAATCTAGTTGATTAAATTGTATACATTATGCTACCAATACTGAAGGCATAAAGTATGTGAGACATCCTTCATTTCTCTTCCTCAGTCTTGGGGGCATTAGACTTTAAGAGACGAATGCCATATCCCATTGGAAGAAATCCATTATTAGACTCTTCCATACTAAACTTCTTTAGTATCTTATCAATGTACGGGCTTTGGGATAGCCCGAGCATCCTCTTAGATCTATCTCTATAGATATGTATTCCCAATACATAAGATGCTTTTCCTAAATCCTTCATGGAGAATTGTGTAGATAACTATGCTTTAGTACACTATAATATTCCTACCTCATTCCCAATAAGAAGCATGTCATTGACATAAAGCACAATAAATTGTACTAAACTCCTACTAGTCTTCTTATACACACACGGTTCATACACATTTTTGACAAAGCCAAGCGATTTGACCATTTTATCAAAATATATGTTCCAACTTTGGGATGCTTGTTTGAGTCCATAAATAGATCTCCAGAGTTTGCAAACTTTTTGCTCACTTCCCTTGGATGTAAAACCTTGAAGTTGCTCCATATAAATTTCTTCTTCAATGTCACCGTTGAAGAAAGCGGTTTTCACATCTATTTGCCATATCTCATAGTCATAATATACGGCTATGGCAAGTAGAATCCAAATGGACTTAGGCATAGCGACCGGGGAAAAAGCTTCCTCAAAATTGATACTGGGTCTTAGAGTGTAACCCTTTGCCACTAGTCGCGCCTTAAAAGTCACTACTTCTCCATCTATTCCAACATTTTGCTTATAGATCTACTTGCAACCAACAAGAACTATTCCCTTTGGTGGATCTACCAAAGTCCATACTTTGTTTAAGTATATGGAGTCCATTTCAGATCTTATGGCTTCAAGCTAACGTCCCAAATCTATGTCCAACATAGCTTCCTCATAGGTCTTTGGATCATCATCCAATTGGCCCGTCTCATGGAAAAATTTGAACCTTTTGGGTTGCTTCTTGATTCGGTCCGACCTACGTAAAGGTCGTGTACAAGGCTTCACTTTCTTGCTTGTCTCCACTGCTTGTGGGATTAGATCATCTTGAACTTCATTAAGTTCAACAACAATACCATTTCTATTTGATAGAAATTACGTTTCCAAAAAGTAGGCATTCCTCGAGATAAACACCTTTTGTTCCGAGGGATCATAAAAGTAGTAACCTATAGACTCTCTAGGGTATCCCAGAAACTTGCACAAGGTGGATCTATTATCCGACTTACCTCCTACTGTCCGTATCACATATGCGAGAGATCCCTAAACCTTAAGATAATGATAAGAGGGTGCTTTACCATGCCATATCTCATATGATGTCTTGTGCACCGACTTTGAAGGTACTATATTTAGTAGCTTCACCATTGTTTGCAATGCGTATCCTTAAAAGGATATAGGCACATCGAAAAAGCTCATCGTAGAACGTACCATGTCCAAAAAGGTACGGTTTCTCCTTTCAACTACTCTATTATGTTAGGGTGTGCCAGGTGGAGTCCATTGAAAGAGAATCTTATTCTCTTTTAGATAATCCAAGAATTCGGTGCTCAAGTGTTCTCTCCCTCGATCTAATCGAAGAGCTTTAATACTTAGCCCCAATTACTTTTCTACTTCATTTCTATACTCTTTGAACTTTTCAAAAGCTTCGGACTTGTTCTTCATAAGAAACATATGTCCGTACCGACTAATGTCAGTGGTGAAGGTAATCAAGCAGGAGTAGCCTCCTCTCCCACTAACTCTTAGTGGTCCACAAACGTTCGTATGGATCAAATCCAAGAGACTTGTGGAGCGCTCCATTTGTCCTACAAAAGGAGCCTTGGTCATTGTTCCCTTTAAACAAGATTCACAAGTAGGAAGGTCCTCAATGCCACTAACATTTAAAGCTTTGAGAGCTTCTAACTTGCTCATCCTATTTTTAGAGATATGACCAAGTCTTGCATGCCAAAGAATGACATCTTCTTGGTTATCAAATTTCTTTTACTTGATTGAATATGCCTTAGTGAAGGTTGAGAATCATGTATGTACAATCTATTTATTAGTATACCTTGAGTAATCAAAGAGCCATTCTTTAATGCCATCAACTTCTCATTCAATATAGAAAAATCAAATCCTTCATTATCAAGAACGGGAGCTAAAATAATGTTCTTAACAAGGTGGGGTACATAATAAACTGGATCAAGTACAATGCAAGCATTCCGCAAGTCCAACTAGATAACGCCTTGGAAAATGGCCACAACTCTTGCTCCATTTCCTCTGTGGAGGATCATATCCCCTTCACGAAGACTCATTCTTCTTTCCATCCCCTATAATAAATTACAAAGGTGAGAACCGTATGCAATATTAAATACCCATGTGGAAGAAATCATCATGTGCACTTTAATAAAGTACATACCCTTCTCAAGGGTTGCAAGGTAAGCTTTCCAATTTCTTTTTCAATGCCCTTTCTCGCCACAGTAGAAACAACTAGCTTCAATTTTAACCTTCTTCTTAACTCTCTTGGAACTTTTCTCGGGTTGTTTCCCTTTTGAGGAAGAACTTTTCTTCTTCTTACCTCTATTTCCAAGACCCCTAAGGCACTTCGACTTGAACGAGGATGCAAGCATAAATGGATTTTTCTTCCTCATAGTTGTCTCTGCAGTCACAAGCATATTGATCAATTTGTTAATCATAACATCTTGCTTAGACATACTAAAGTTCATAATGAATTGATCATATGACAAAGGTAATGACTGTAGGATCAAATCCATGTAATGGTCATTATCCATGACCACATCTAATTGTCCAAGCTTCTTGATGAGTCCTATCATCTTGATGCCATGATCATGGACATTGGGACCTTCTCTTATCCTTGCCTTAAAGAGCTCTTTAGACAAAGTGAACCTTTCGTGTCCACTTTGTACACCATACAACTCTTGCAAGTGCACATAGATCTCTCGAGCATGCTCAATGTACTCATGAGTCTTTTGGAGCTCATTTGACATGGATGCCATCATGACATACCTCACTTGTAGATCATCATCTATAAATTTCGTGAACATTTCACGTTATGCATTGGTGGCGTCATCACTAAGCGTGTCCACTGGACTTTGATCAAGGACGTAAGTCCGCTTTTCAGAGTTAAGAATGATTTTAAGATTCCTTAACCAATCTTGGAAGTTTGACCTGGTTAGTTTATTGGTTTCCAAAATACTTGCGAGTGGATTTTTAGCCATTTTGATTGAAGATTTCAAAAATCTACAAAAGGCGAAAAAAGAGTACAAGCATGTGATTGATTTGATATTAAAATATGTTTATGGTCTTTCAAGCATGTTTTCCTCCAACTATTTTATCAAATCCTTCACCCCCTAGAAGAATTCGGGAAATCATATTTTCTAGTGAGAATCAAGATCCTAAAAACTTGCAAGTGGACCCTCATGACCGGATGTATATCCATGAGCAATCCAAAGGTAAGCAACTTTTGCTAATTGCATCTCATGCAATTCTTGATATATTTTGACTTAATATTTGAAAAGCACTTAAACTTTCTAAGTAGAGGGTTTTTGCTTGCAAAGATCTCATAATTTTATTTTCTTATTTAGGTTTTCTATATCCTAAACAAGCATCTCATACATCAACAGGATATGAAAAGCATAAATAAATAAATGCACCTAGCATAGTCCTAGGGTGGGATGACCATGAGCCTAACCAAGTGGTGCACTTAGAGCCATAGGTGCACCACTTAGTTGATTTTAGGTAGGTTGATTAAATCTAGCTATTACATGATTGTATCCCATATATTCATGGGCCTTAAAAAGTTTCCATGCCTCCATTGGCCTCCATTGCTCCATGTAACATTTACATGAATAGGAAATCCTCACTCCTAGTGATTCTACTCTAATAAAATTTACAAGGTAGAAATTAAAAGGAATGCAAGCCTCCATTTAATACAACCCATTTCAAACAATTGAAACAATTAAAATCAATATTAAAGGCTCATGATCATCCCCATTCATTCATCATCCATTCAACAATTAAATGAACAATAAATAAATCTAGAATTAACAATTAAGTCCATCAATTAAATGCTTATCTCATAAATAAATAATTGAACAAGCATAACATTTATGCTATTATTGGAATATAAACTTTAACCAATTTTCAAAGGCATTCAAAAATGTCAAACATAATTTTGATAACTTGCACAACGTTTGTGCATCTACCATGTGTGGTGCAAAAAACATTTCAAGCACGAAAGGGGTAGAAAAATACTCAAAGCTCACCAAAACATCAAAATAGGGGCTGCCACCCAGCTTGAGTGCACGACTGGGCAGGCCACACGCACGACATGTGTGCAACACCCGGCCAGTGCTTGGCAGGGGCTCGATAGCCTAAGTTTTGGGGTTTCAAAGTGAATTAAGTTGTTTTCCACTCAACTTTCATGTAACAATATTTTTAGCACATGTTCCCAACACTTAAACACACATTATAGATGAATTTCCATATTTGAAACCTCTATTAAAAAGGAAATTCAAGTGCTCAATCATGCCTTCAAAAATTAGAAAAAGCTAGAATCATGTTCTTCAAGATCTCCAATGTAACTCCAATCAAATTGGATCAAAAAATGACCCAAACTCTTTTGATCAAATATCAACATGCTATATCACCATATAACATCATTAAATTCTAAATCAACATTCAACATTTATCACTATGAATTGAAACATACTAAAACATGAATCAACACTTATATCACATAATGGCATGCTTTCAATTCATCAAGCAATAGAGCCACAAGCATATCAACCAAACACTCCAATCCATCACTTGGATCAAGTATTTGGTGATATTAATCAATTCATCACATGAATCAATCAAATAATAATCCAAAACATAGCATGAAAAAGACTCCGATACCACTCAAAGGCAAGAGTAGCGTTAGGATCCATAAATCAAAACCTCATAAGCTTGAAGTTAACTAAACTACTTGAGCTCCCAAGGATCTAGTCATGCTATATATCTAAATTAGGATGAAGAATTACCTCTTGTAGCTCAACAGCAAGGAGAAGATCAACTACCTCTCACAAATCTAGAAAATGTTTTCTAGCACAACAGAAAGATGGCAATGTTTTCCCAGGTTAAACTGCTTCAAAATGCAAGAAATTAAATCTGGAACACCTCCACACAAGTTACTATGAAAAATTTGAGCCAAGAAACTTTCTGGATCGATCCAGAAAAAATTCCAATCGGAAGCTACTGTAAGTGGATCTCCAAAACTGAGCAAGTTTAGTGCCTTGCTTCTATTGATATGATTCACACACCAAAAAATCTTCAAATTTCCATTCAATAGATGCTAGATTTAAAAAGGAGAAAATGAGGTAGAGCAAGCTGATTTTTAGGTTGGAAATCGGGAGGAAAAAGAAATGTAAAGCTTCAACTCATGATGTAATGCTTATTCGAACTTTGCACACCCTCTATATCTATATATATAGGGTGGAAGATGTGATGCCAACTTTGCACACCCTCTGTATGATGCTAGTTGGCATCACACCTTCCTCAAGGTGACTGCCCAAGTAGCATGCCAAGTTGGCAAAATTCAAATTCAAATCTTACTTGAATTACAAGTGCATTTCTACATCATTTGGAATCTAATCCCAAATTAATGAAGATACTAATTTAAATGAACACTTCATTTAAATTTTTCATCCAAAAAGTATTCTTCCCATTAATTAAATTAAACACTTTAATTTATATAATTAACTTTTCATTTAACTCTTAAATCAAACAAGCGTAACCCTTAAGCTTAAATTAGTCAACTTAACTCTTTAAGTCAACTTGTCCAATTGATGGTCAACATGGTACCAAAAAATTAACTCCTTACTTATTTGTCTAATTTAACTCTTAAATTAGTTGATTAATTTAACACTTAAATTAATCAAATCAAAATTAACCGTTGGATCGGACCTTTGAAAATCGATCACCAAAAGGTGATTTTCCAACACTTAGAAAATTCTCTACGAATTTTGGAAGCTATTTGGCTTTTGTGTGTGACCTAATAGGTTCTACCGTTCATTGGACATAGGCACACAACTCTATATGACTTTTGAATATCTTATATTCATTTTAGTCTAAAACTCCTTTTAAACTAATCGATTCAATTCAATTAACCTCATTAATTGAATATTACCTAATCTCCATGGTCGATGTTCAACCTCAAGCTCATGGAGCCCAACTAATTGGTCAAAATGAATACTTTGGAGAATTGTTATAGCTCTACGCGTACCATCCAAATACGGTCATTCCATCTCCTATCTCCCAAAAAAGGTATAGGGCAAGATATTTGTCGGCTCCCTAATAGCCTCAATACTATGTCTCTATTCTCACTGTTTGATTCCCTTGTGTGGCCTCATCTTTGGAGAACTCATTGTCCAAACTATCACACCACCTTGCGCAAAGATTTCTTAGAATCAATCATTATAGAACACATAGGAGATACACTTGCCCTTTACAAAAGTAAGGAGTCAGATTCCATCTTGGATCTCACAAACCTCCATGCTAAGTAGCTCATACCCAAACTCAACTCGAAAGGCCTGCTAAGTGGTCAAGGAAGAGTCAAATCATGAGGACCAGACATAAGGTTACCTGGATCCTCAGTTCAAAGCACTAATAATATGCGCTTGCGTAAGCGGGAGAATTGACCACTACCGACTTGCCACTTCGGCAGTCTAGTGGATTCTCTGGTGGGTCTTCAGTGCCTTGTTCTCTAACAAACACCTACTAACATGCACCCATATCTCATATGGTTGCTCATAGAATAGAGCAACATCCAACTGTTGGATTTATGCATCATTAGTGCAAATCTATCCAGATCTTAGATGCCCCATCTCTTAAGATCCTATGACTTGGAAGATTTAAGATTACGATCGTGTAAGACTTATTCCATGGTCATTGAACCAAGCCCATAATCTTATGTGATCTAAGGGCTTCATCCAAATACAAGTGAAGTAATATAAAGCATAAGATGAAGGTTGCCATATAAAGATTATTACTCAATCAAGATTGTTTTACAAGGAAATAGCTTCTACAAGGCCAATCTAATTAGCTTGTCGGGCACTATTCTAATAAAAACTCTATCTAAGAGTTGGATATAGTGCCTATCATGCACGAGCCTATGATTGTCTTTGGAAGACAATCTTAGACTTGAGCCAAGATCTCATCAGTGATCCAAACACAGTAAATGAGTCATCATTTGATATATGATATCAAATTAATAGAGGCAACAATAAAGTAGACAAAGTTGCCTCAAAAGAGAATTTTGCAAAACCGCTGTCTAACCCCCTAAAAGCAAAAGGTCTTTGAAGAACATCTTGAGAAGATGGCTCTCAAGGTCATAGGGAATTGGCTTTAGGGCAAGTGGGAGATTCTTGAAATAGTGCCCAGCAAGCTAATGGGATTAGCCTTATAAAAGCTATTTCCTTGTAAAATAATCTTAATTGAATGATATTATTTATATGGCCATATTCATCTTATGCTCATTATTACATCAATTGCAATTGGATGAAGCCCTTAGATCACTTATGACTACGAGACTTGGTTCGATGACCATGCAATAAGTCTCATATGTTTATGATCTTAAATATTCCAAGTGATAGGATTTTACGAGATAGTGTGTCTAAGATCAGATAAACTTGCACTAAAGATGCATAAATCCAAGAGTTGGATATTTCTCCGTTCCATTAACAACCATATGAGATATGAGTGCATGTTAGTTCGTGCTTATTAGAGAACAAAGCACTAAAGGCCTACCAGAAAATGCACTAGATAGCTGTAGTGGCAAGTTGGTAGTAGCAAGTTCTCTAGCTTATGCTAGTGCATATTATTTGTCCTCTGACCTGAGGATCCATGGTAACCTTGTGTCTGGTCCTTATGGTTTAACTCTTCCTTGACCACTTAGCAGGTCTTTCGAGTTGAGATTGGGTATGAGCTACTTGGCATGTAGGTTTGTGAGATCCAAGATAGAATCCAACTCCTTGCTTTTGTGAAGGGCGAGTGCATCTCCTATGTATTCTATAATGATTGATTCTAAGAAATTCTTCTGCAAGGTGGTGTGACAATTGAAGGCAATAGTAGCATTAGGACTCATAAATCAAAACTTCATAAGCCTGAAAATAAATAATCTACTCAAGTGACCAAGGATCTAGTCATGCTATAGATCTATATTACAAAGAAGAATTACCTCTTGTAGCTCAAAACAAGGAGAAGATCAACTATCTCTTTCGGATCCAAAATCGGCATAGCAAAAAAGCGGCAGCCTTTGCCCTGGCTACACTACTTCAAAAATCACCAAATTAAATCTAGAATACCTCCATACAAAACGGAAGCTACTATGAAAAAATTGGAGAAAAAATATTTTAGGATCGTTCCAAAAAAATTTTCCAATTGGAAGCTACTATCGGTGGATCTCCAAAACCGAACAAGTCAAGTGCCTTACCTCTATTCATATGATCCACACACCAAACTATCTTCCAATTTCCCTCACTAGAAGCTGGAGTTAGAGAGGATAAAATGAGGTAAATGAGGCCAATTTTTAGGTTGGGAAAAAGAGAGAGAGAGATTTTGGAGGGAATGCAAAAATCTAATTCTCACACTTTCTGCAATGTTATTTTTGAATTTTCTTACCCTCTATATCTATATGTAGCGGTTATAAGGTGTGATGCTAGTTGGCATCACACTTTCCTCAAGGTGACTGCCCAAGAGGCTGGCCAAGCTGGCAAATTCAAATTAAAGTCTTACTTGAATTTCATGTGCATTTCAATTACATTTGGAATCTAATTTCAATATTAATTAAGATACTAATTTAAATGAACACTTCATTTAAATTTTTCCTCCAAAAAGTATTCTTTCCATTAATTAAATTAAATACTTTATTTAATTAATTAACCTTCAATTTAACTCTTAAATCAAACGAGCTTAACTCTTAAGCTTAAATTAGTCAACTTAACTGTTTTAAGTCATCTTGTCCGATTGATGGTCAACATGATACCAAATAATTGACTCCTTAATTATTGATCTAATTTAACTCTTTAAATTAGTTGATTAATTTAACACTTAAATTAATCATACAAAAATTGACCGTTAAATTCGATCCAAGAAAATCGATCACCAAATGTGTGATTTTTCTAACACTTAGAAAGTTGCTCTACCAATTTTGGAGGCTAATTGGCTTTTGTGTGCAACCTAATAGGTTCTACCATTCATTAGACATGGGCTCACAACTCTTTGTAACTTTTGAATATCTTATATTCATTTTAGTTTAAACTTCTTTTTAACTAATCGACTCAATTCAATTAATCTCATTAATTGAAGAGTATCCAATATCCATGGTCTATGTCCAACCTCAACCCCATGGAGCCCAAGTAATTAGCCAAAATGAATATTCTGGAGAACCATCATAGCTTTATGCGTACCATGCAAATACAGTCTTTCAGTCTCCTATCTCCCGAAAGAGGCCTAGGGCAAGATATTTGCTGGCTCCCTAATAGCCTTGATACTATGTCGCTATTCTCAATGTTTGATTTCCTTGTGTGACCTCATCTTTAGAAAACTCCTTTACCAAATTGTCACACCACCTTGCACAAGGATTTATTGGAATCGATGATTATAGAACACATAGGAGATATACTTGCCTTTCACAAAAGCGAGGAGTCGGATTCCATCTTGGATCTCACAAACCTCTATGCTAAGTAGCTCATACCCAATCTCAACCCGAGAGATCCACTAAGTGGTCAAGAACAAGTCAAAGCATGAAGACCAGACACAAGGTTACCATGGATCTTTAGGTTAGAGGATTAATAATATGCACTAGCATAAGCGGGAGAATTAACCACTACCGACTTAACACTATGGCTATCTAGTGGATTCTTCAGAGGTCTTCAGTGCCTTGTTCTCTAATAAGAACTTACTAACATGCGCCCGTATATCATACAGTTGCTCATGGAATAGAACAATATCCAACTCTTAGATTTATGCATCGTTAGTGTAAGTCTGTCCAGATCTTAGATGTCTTATCTCGTAAGATCCTACAAGTTGGAAAATTTAAGATCACAACCGTGTGTGACTTATTTCATGATCACCACCCAATGTGTGACCAAGTCTCGTAGTTTTGTGTGGTCTAAGGACTTCAACCAAATGCCAGTGAAATAATAATGAGCATAAAGTGGAATTGAATATTGAGAATAGAAACATAGTATGAAGGCTATTAGGAAGTCGGAAAATATCTTGCCCTGGGTCTCCTTTGGGAGATAGGAGATGGATGGACCGTATTTGCATGGTACATGTAAAGCTATAATGGTTCACCAAAAACATTCATTTTGGCTGGTTAGTTGGGCTTCGTGGGCTTGAGGTTGGACATAGACCATAAAGATTAGGTATTCTTCAATTAATGGAGATTAATTGAATTGAGTCGATTAGTTTAAAGGAGTTTAAACTAAAATGAATATATGACATTCTTGAAAGAGGTGTAAGACTAAGGATCCAATTTAAAACATTTAAAAACTGAAATCTAACTTCGTTTACACCACCACAAGGTTCTAAATCATGCCAATATAATGGATCAAGGTCAGGTTGTTACCTCTCAAGCAAAATCCAACTAAAACTTGAAGTAGTGCTTTTTTCCCCCAAAGCAGACTGTTTCTGGCGCAGCAAGATGTGATTGACTGTTGATCAGGCAAATCACCTCAGATTCAAGCTAAATCTTGATAAAAAATTTGCTAGCTCAATGGAGAATTTCTAGTAAAAAAATTCAGCACAAAACTCTTTCAGCAAGACCTCAAATAGAGTCTAGAAAGTCACTGCTGAAATAGAGGATAACCAAAGCATGCAATCCAAAATTTATCTTGCCTCTAATGCTAAAGTCTACACACCAATGGACTATTGTTTCCTCCTTAATTCAGCTAGAAAAACTAAGAAGGAAGAGAGCATGGTTGGGCGCCAAAACTGGTGAGAGATGAAGGTGAAGAAGAGAGTGAAACCTCAACTCATGAGAGAATCACAATTTTGGAAAGAATTTTGGATCAAACTTTTAGATACACAAAATGTGTGAATGAATGATCAGCTGGTAGCTGCCCCCTCTATATCTATGTATATAGAGAGAGAATGGTATGATGCCAAGGTGGCATCACACCTTCCTCAAGAGGGGGTCAACCTGAGCATGCCAACTAGCAAGCATCTTGCAAGGTGCATGTTAATTTGAATTTGAATTTAATTTTGAATGTACATTTCATTTTATGAAATGTCTACCAATTAAATTCTAATTCATCAAATGAACATTTCATTTGAATTTTTCCTCCAAAATAACTTCTTCAATTCAATTAAATTAAACACTTTAATTTAATCAAACTTTGACTTAATATTTAAGTCAACAAACTTAACTTTTTAAGTTTACTTAACCAATTGATAGTCATATGGCACCAAACTAAATTAACACTTAATTTAATTGATCTTAATTTAGCTCCCTAAATTAACTAGATCAATTTAACACTTAAATTGATCAAGCATCACGTCAATTGATTCTCTCAATTTTCGGCCACCATGGAATTATTCTAACACTTAGAAAATTCCACTCATCACTAGGATATCCAATTGGCTTTTATGTGTAACCCATTAGGTTCCACTATTCATTGGTCACAGGCTTACAACCTTTGTGACTTTAGAATATTATATATTCATGTTAGTTTAAAACTCCTTTTAAACTAACCAATTCAATTTAATTAATCTTTATTAATTGAAGAGTACCCAATCTCCATGGTCGATGTCTGACCTCAATCCCATGGAGCCCAATAATTGGCTGAATGAATGCTTTTGGTGAACTATTCTAGCTCTACACATACCATGTAAATATGGTCATCCCATCTCCTATCTCCATGAAAGAGGCCTAGGGCAAGATATTTGTCAGGTCCCTAATAGCCTCGGTACTATGCATCTATTCTCAATGTTCGATTCCTATTTGTGACCTCATCTTTTGAAAACCATTTCCCAAATTGTCACAATGCATTGGCCAAGGACTCCTTGGAATCGATAATTATAGAATGCATAGAAGATGCACTCGCCCTTCACTAAGATGAAGAGTCGGATTCTATCTTGGATCTCATAAACTTCCATGTCTAAGTAGCTTATGCCCAATCACCACTGAAACACCCGTTGAGTGGTCGAAGAGGAGTCAAAGCATGAGGACCTAAGCATAAGGTTACAATAGATCCTCAGGTCAAAGGACTAATTATACGCACTAGCATAAGCTGGAAAACTAGCTAATACCGACATGCCACTACAGCTCTGTAATGAATTCTCTAGATGGGTCTCTAGTACCTTATTCTCTAACAAGCACCCACTAACATGAACCCATATCTCATATGGTTTGCTAATGGAATGGAGCAATATCCAACCCCTGGATTATGTATTGTTAGTGCTAGTCTATCTGAATCTTAGATGCGCTATCTCAAAAGATTCTATGACTTGGGATATTTATGATCATGACCGTGTAAGATTTATTCCATGATTAGCACCGAGCGTATTGACCAAGTCCCATAGTCTCGTATGATCTAAGAGCTTCAACCAAATGCTAGTGAAGTAATATAAGCATAAGATAAAGATGGCCAATTCTAAGGAATATCATTCAATCAATATTGTATCACAAGTGAAATAGTTTACATGCCAATCTTATTAGCTTACAAGGCACTATTCCAACAATTCAAAAGTCACAAGGAGTTGTGAGCCCATGTCCAATGAATTGTAAAATTTATCGAGTCATGCATAAAATCCAATTAAAACTTGAAGGGAATATTCTAAGTGTTAGAAAGATTCATAGTGACTGAAAATCAATGGTTATCGTTGATGCAATTTTTAGTCATCTTGGGTTGATCAATTTAATTGTTAAATTGATCTAATTAATGTTGGAATAGTACACGGCAAGCCAATAGGATTGGCCTTGTAAAATCTATTTCCTTGTGAAAAGAATCTTGATTGAATGATATTCTATATATGGCCCTCTTCATCTCATGCTCTTTATTACTTCACTTGTATTTGGATAAAGCCCATATATCACTCATGGCTACGAGACTTGGTTTGATGACCATGGAATAAGTCTTACACGATTGTGATATTAAAACTTCCAAGTTATTAGATCTAATGAGATATGGCAACTAAGATCTGGATAGACTTGCACTTATTATGCATAAATCCAAGGATTGGATATTACTCCGTTCCATGAGCAACCATATGAGATGTGGTTATATGTTAGTGGGTGCTTATTAGAGAACAAGGTACTGAAGACCTATTGGAGAATCTACTAGATAGCCGTAGTGGCAAGCCGGTATTGGCAAGTTCTCCCGCTTATGCTAGTGCAAATTATTAGTCTTCTGACCTAAGGATCCATGGAAACCTTGTGTTTGATCCTCGTGCTTTGACTATTCCTTGACCATTTAGTGGGTTTTTCAAGTTGAAATTGGGTATGAGTTACTAGGCATAGATGTTTGTGAGATCTAAAACTGAATTCGACTCCTCGCTCTTGTGAAGGGCGAGCACATCTCCTATATGTTCTATAATGATTGATTTCGAGAAATCCTTGCATAAGGTAGTGTGAAAATTTGAAAAAAGGAGTTTTCCAAAGATAAGATTATGCAAAGGAATCAAACATTGAGAATAAAGACATAGTATCGAAGCTATTAGGGAATCAACAAATATCTTCCTCTACGCCTCTTTTGACAGATAGGAGACAGAAGGATTGTATTTGCATGGCACGCGTAGAGCTATAATGGTTCTTCAAAAGCATTCATTTCAGCTAATTAGTTGGGCTCCATAGGCTTGAAGTTAGACATCAACCATGGAGAGTGAGTACTATTCAATTAATGAGATTAATTGAATTGAGTCGATTAGCTTAAAAGTGCTTTAGACTAAAATGAATATATGATATTCAAAAGTCACAAGGAGTTGGCCCATATCCAATGAATGGTAGAACATATCGGGTCAGACACAAAATTCAATTGGTTTACAAAGATGAAGGAAGAATTTTTCTAAAGGTTAGAAAATTACTCCTAGGTGACCGATTTTGAGATGCCAAATTGAAGGTCGATTTTTAGTTTGATTAATTTAAATGTTAAATTAATCGACTAATTTAAAAAGTTAACTTAGACCAATAATTAAGGAGTTAAGTATTTGGTGGTAAGTGACCATCAATTGGTCAAGTTAATTTAAAGAGTTAAATTAACACAACTAAGCTTATGGAGTTAAGCTTGTTGACGTAAGAGTTAAGTTAAAGGTAAATTAGTTAAATTAGAGTGTTTAATTTAATTAATGAGAAGAATTATTTTTTGAGGGAATAATCAAATGAAAAGTTCATTTAAGTTGGCATATTAATTAATTTGAAATTAGATTCCAAATGAAATTAAAATGCATATGAAATTCAAATGAGATTTGAATTCAAATTTACCACCTTGGCACCCCACTTGGCCAGCCCCCCTCATGGAAGGTGTGATGCCACCTTGGCATCAGACCATCCAACGTCTATATATAGATATATATAGAGGGACAGTTTGACTACTTTGCAAAAGTGTGAAGAATTAGATTCATTCACAACTAAACATTGCTTCATATGTTGAGGCTTTGTTTTCTCTTCTTTTCCTAACTCAAAAATCGACCTTCACCATTGACATTCTGCACATTTTGTCCAGCTAAAAGTAAGTGAAATTTGGAGGATCAATTGTTGTGTGGATCATTTCCATAGAGGCCAAGCATTTGATTTGCTAGCTTTGGAGATCCACTGGAATAGAGCAGTTACTTGCCAAATTTTTTTGAGCGATCAAGATAAATTTTTGCTCCAAATGTTTTACAGAGACTTCTTCAAGGCATTGAGAAGATCAATTTTTTTTTTTGTGACTTTTGGAGCACTCTAACTGAGGCAAACATTGCCAATTCTTTGCAATGCCAAAGTCTACCAGAATCTGAATCGGTGAAGTGTTCACCTTTGTGACCTTGGAAATTTTCTCTTTGAGGTAAATCTCTAACTAAATCTGAATTGGAAGCATGAATAGATCCTTGGTAGGTTGTAAGCACTAGTTATTTTTTAGCTTTTGAAGTTTAATTATTAGATCCTAGTAACTTACCAACCTTCAATTAATTTAAGGAGTTAAATTAAGACTAGTTAAATTAAGTGTTAATTTAATTTGGTGCCACAATACTATCAGTTGGTCAAGTTAACTTAAAGAGTTAAGTTAACAAATGCTAGCTTAAAGAGTTAAGCTTGTTGACTTAAAAGTTAAGTCAAAGTTTAATTAAATTAAAGTGAAGAAATAATTTTGGAGGGAAAATTCAAATGAGGAGTTCATTTGGTGTGAATTTATATTTATTTGGATGATATTTTTTATGGTGAAATGAAGATTACAAGTGAAATTCAAATTCACAAGAAATGCACATGCCACTTGCAAGTTGCTTACAAGTTGGCATGACATATGGCACCCCCTCCTTGAGATAGGTATGGTGCCACCTTAGCATTGGCATCACACCATCCTCCTTCTATATATAAATATAGGGATGGGCAACCATATTATGTGAATTATGCTAACATTGAGATGTAATTGTTAGATTCAAAATTTCCTCCAATTTTGTGATTCTCTCATGAGTTGAGGCTTCACACCTTCTTCACCTCTTTCCCTCACATTTCGGTCTTCATCAAGTCGTTGTTTTATTCTTAGTTTCTCCAGTTGAACTAGGGAGAAAAGGATTGTCTATTGGTGTGTGGACTTTCACATTAGAGGCAAGACATTTGGATTGCTTGGTTTTTGGTGATCCTCTGTTCTAGTAGCAAATTTCTGGACACTGTTCATTACCTTGCCAAAGTTTTTTGGAGCTGAATTTTTTACTGGACATTCTCCAAGGAGTTGGAAAAATTTTGGTCTAGATTTGGCTTAAATCATAAGTGATTTTCTCAATCAAAAGTTGATCACATCTTACTGCACTAAAAGTAGTTTGTTTCTGGGAAAGGAAGCTCATCTTCAAGTTTTGGTTGGATTTCTCTTATAAGGTAACAATCTGACCTAGATCCATTTTAGAAGCATGAATCCAGATCCTTGTGTTGGTGTAATTCAAGTTATTTCAGTTTTTAAGTGTTTTAAATTGGATCCTTAACTTACACTAAATTTTATACACAATTCTCGATGAAGGATTTGGGATAAGCATCCTACATATTAGGAATACGTTTCTATAGAGATAGATCAAGGAGGATGCTGAGGTTTTCCCTAACACCATACATTCACAAGATACGAAAGTGGTTTAGTATGGAAGAATCCAAGAAGGGATTCATCCCTATGGGACACGGTCTTCGTCTCTCTAAT
This sequence comes from Jacaranda mimosifolia, assembly GCA_018894105.1. Lineage (NCBI taxonomy): Eukaryota > Viridiplantae > Streptophyta > Magnoliopsida > Lamiales > Bignoniaceae > Jacaranda > Jacaranda mimosifolia. The sequence continues at coordinate 33,180,615 of CM032127.1, read as the reverse complement.
GCGTTCGCTAGAGGAAGCATAATGCATGTTGTTCAATATACAAGGCTGGATGTAGTAGACGCTCTAAGTGCTACGAGCCGCTTTCAATCTGACCCCACTAAATGTCACTGGAAAGTCGTCAAAGCAACCCTTATGTACTTAAGAAGGACTAAGGATTTGGTTTTGGTATACAGTAATGAAGAATTGAAACTCGAGGGGTTTTCAGATTTTAGTTTCCAATCCAATATAGATGATCTAAAATCCCCTTTTGGATTTATATTTTGCCTCAATGTCGGTGTGATGAATTGGAAGAGTGCTAAATAAAACACTACGATCGATTCTACCATAGAGGAGGAGTATATTGCAGCTTTGGAAGTTGTAAAGAAAAGTGTTTAGATGAAAAACTTCATCTAAGAGTTCGATGTAGTGCGTAGCATTATTGAGCCTATAATTATCTTTTGTGAAAACAACGGAGCGGTTGTGCAAGCTAAAGAGCTAAGATCTCATCAGCAATCTAAGCACATTCTGAGGCAATATCATTTGATCCATGAGATTATTGATAGAGGCGACATCTGAGTAGAGAGCGTAGTCTCAGAAGAGTATATAGCAGATTTATTGACTATACCCCTAACGCAAAAGGTTTTTGAAGGACATCTTAAGAAGATAGGTTTTAAGACTATGGGGAATTGGGAGATTGTTGGAGTAGTTCCTCACAACCAATTAGATTGGCGTGCAAACTATTTCACTTATAAAACAATCTTGATTGAATGATATTAATATTTCAATGGTCATCTTTATCTTATGCTTATTTTACTTTACTAGCATTTAGTTGAAGCCTTTAGATCACATAAGACTATGGGATTTGATCACACACTAGGTGGTGATCATGAAACGAATCTTACACGATCATGATCTAAAAATATTCCAAGGCATAGATTCTTGTAAGACAGGGCATTTAAGATTCAAATAGACTTACACTAACAATGCATACATCCAAGAATTGCATATTATTTCATTTCATAAGCAATCCATGTTAGTTATGGGTGTTGGAATAGTGCCACGTAGCCAATTAAATTGGCGTGTAAACTATTTAACTTATGATACAATATTGATTGAATGATATTCATTATAAATCACCATCTTCATCTTATGCTTACTTTACCTCAGAGCATTTGGTTGAAGCCCTTAAATCACACAAAACTATAGGACTTGGTCATGCATTGGGTGGTGATCATGAAACAAGTTTTACACAATTGTAATCTTAAAATATTCCAAGTTGTAGAATCTTATAAGACATAGCATCTAAGATTCGAATAGATATGCACTAACGGTGCATAAATCCAAGGGGTTGGATGTTGCTCCATTTCATAAGAAATCCATGTTAGACATGGGTGCATGTCAGCGGGTGCTTGCTAGAGAATAAGTTCACTGAAAGCCCACCCGGAGAACCCACTAGATAGCTGTAAGGGCAAGTTCTCCAGCTTACGTTAGTGCATATAATTCATCCTTAGTCCTGAGGATCTATGGTAACCCTCTGATTAGGTTCTTAAGCTTTGACTCTTCCCAAACCACTATGCGGGTCATTCAGGTTGAGCTTGGTTATGAGCTTCTCAAGCATGGAGGTTTGTGAGATCCAAAATACGATCCATCTCCTTGTCGTTGTGAACGGTGCGTGCATTTTCTATGTATTCTGTAATGATCGATTCCACGAAATCCTAGCACAAGTTAGTATGACAATTTGAAAAAGGAGTTTTCCAAATATGAGGTTATAAAGGGGAATCGAAAATTAGAATAGAAACATAGTTATCGAGGCTATTAGGGAGCCAATAAATATCTTATCCAATGCCTCTTTCAAGAGATAAGAGATAAAATGACCGTATTTGCATGGCAAACATAGAGCTAGAATGGTACTCCAAGAGCATATTTATTTTGGCCAATTAGTTGGGCTCCATAGGCTTGAGGTTGGACATCGACCATGGAGATTGGGTACTCTTCAATCGATGGAGATCAATTGAACTGAGTTATTAGTTTAAAGGAGTTTAAACTAATGTAAATATTTTGATATTCTAAATATCACAAGAGTTGTGAAACCTTGTCCAATGAATGGTAGAACCTAAAAGGTCACACACAAAAGCTAATAGGAAATCCTATTTTATGAAGGGAATTTCCTAAGAGTTAGAAAATTGCACTTGATTGATTTTATGAAGAAAAAATAGTTAGCTTGGCTAATTTTTGGTCATCTTAGCTTGATTAATTTAATCATTAAATTAATCAAAATAATTTAAGGATTTATATTAGACCAATTAAATTAAGGAGTTAATTTAATTGGTGCGATATGACTATCAATTGGTCAATTTAACTTAAAAAGTTAAATTGACAACTTCTAACTTAAAGAGTTTTGCTAATTGGCTTAAAGAGTTAAGTCAAGGTTAATTAATTAAATTAAGGTCTTAATTTCATTAATGTGAAGAATTATTTTGGAGGAAAAATTCAAATGAAAGAGTTCATTTGGAGTGCATTTAGAATTTATTTGGATGACATTTTATGAGATGAAATAAAGATTCCAAATAAAATTCAAATGCAAGTGAAATTAAAATTTCACATGAAACTTGCTTGCAAGTTGGCGCCAACCTCATGGGAGGTGTGATGCTAACTTGTATCACACCTCTACTACTATAAATAGGAGAGAGGTGGCCGACCATACCAAGTTTGCACATCTAATTGTTAGATTCTCATTTTCCCTCCAATTTTGTGTGATTCACTCATGTGTTGAGTTTCTTCACCCTTCCTCCTCTAAATTGGCTTCAAGTCACATGTAGCCATAGGATCCAAAAATCAAACCACGCTATAGATATGTATAGACGGCTTAATTTTTAGGCCAATTGAGAATTGACATGTGTAAATAATATATTAATTATTAGTTTAAAATTTTCTTTTATGTATTGGAATTTATTAAGTTTGATTATACAAATCAAATGTTGAGAAGTGTCAAGATAGAGATGTCTCATGTCAATCAAATCAAATCTGGTGGCCCAGCACTCTCAAACTAATCAAGTTGGGACACGTGGCGGATCCATGTACGTGGACCAATCAAGTCAAGAATGTTTGATATTATCTTTTAAATGTACATCAAAGAGATAATTATCAAATGAGTTCAAGTCATTTCGAAGTCTCCTACTGAACACCTATATAAAGGAATGATTGGAGACTTATATGGATATTCCCATATTCTCATATGCTTATATTCTCATATCAACATAATCTCAAGTCCAAGACTCAAGTCTTCAAGTTTATGCTCCGATGATGTATTATTACCACGAAGGTCCTATATATCTTCAAAGCATCAAGTCATCAAGTTTGTTGATCTCGGAGTCAAGGTTCGAGTTCAAAGAAATCTCGTAGTGTTCTTTTATCAAGTCAAAGGATACTACACTACATATCCAAGAACAAGCTTCAAGCCCTTAGATCATATATATTAGGAGAAGAATCAGGGGATTAGTTTGTTAGGGAATTTATATATTTTTTCTCTGATAAATTGTAATTCTCATATATTGTTCAATATAAATTCAATTTGTCCATTATGTTTCTTTGTCTTGTGATTTAATTTTTGTAGACAAAGAAATTTGTGTGAACAAATTTCTGGCATGCCTAGTGGGACATGAATCTACCCCTCATCTCTTCCTCCTATTTGAATTTTGAAGATATTTGCAACCACTCAATAACACCTAAGAGGAACCAACTCGCCTTGGCCAAGAAAGATGCTACTGACCCTGCTGCTGAATCTATCAATCAGCCCATGACTATAGGCAAAAATACTAATTTCATTTCGTCTAACGGTTCTGAATCTGGAAGTCCAAGGGAAACAAATACTAAGGTATTAGCTTTTGCTAAACTACCAGCTATAGCGAATGGAGTGGCAACGGTGGATGAACAACTTGCTCGGATAACTATAGCTATAGCTGACCTCCAAAAGATTGTAGAAGAAAAAGATCTACAAATTGCACAACTCATAAGCAACCAGGAAGAGAAAGATCTTAGAGGATTTAGCCACAACCATCAATCTTCCCTTGGCCATATAATGATGCAGACACAAGTGGAGGAGATGCCTTATGAACGAGAAACTGATCGAAAGATCGACCATTCTGCAACTTCTATTGCTACATTGTCTGTTCAACAATTACAGGACATGATCACCAATACTATTAGGGTTCAGTATGACATGCTTTCTAAAAGTTCTACTATGTATTCGAAGCCCTATACAAAGATGATTGACTCGTTGAGAATACCGATAGGATATCAACCACCAAAATTTCAGCAGTTTGATGGGAAGGGAAATCCAAAATAGCATGTGGCCTATTTTATTGAGACTTACAATAATGCAGGGACGTATGGTGATCTCTTTGTGAAATAGTTTGTGTGTTAATTGAAAGGAAGTGCCTTTGACTGGTACATTGACCTAGAACCTGAATACATTAATAACTGGGATCAAATGGAAAGGGAGTTTCTGAATCATTTCTATAGTATGTGCCAGACTGTGAGCACGATTGAACTTACCAATGTAAAATAATGGAAAGATGAACTAGTGGTGGACTACATCAACCGTTGGCGTGCATTAAGTTTGAATTGCAAGGATAGACTCTCAGAGACATCTGCGATAGAGATGTGTATTCCAGGTATGCACTAGGGACTTCTATATATTCTTCAAGGAATCAAGCCTCGTACTTTTGAGGAATTAGCCACTCATGCCCATGACATAGAGCTTAGCATTGCTAATCGCGATATTGGAATTCTTGCAGAGAACCAAAAAAAAGAAAGGAAAGATTCAAAGAAAAATGAGAAATATGTCAAAGCAACTACTAAGGAATCCATGGCGATCAAGACAACCTCCGTAAAAATTCCCACGAGTGATAAAAAGGTTTCTGAGAAAACTGAAGATCAACGCATTTCAACAGGCAAGAAAACACTGAAAGAAATGTAGAAAAAGGAGTATCCATTTCCAAATTCTGATGTTTCTCATATTTTTGATGAATTATTAACAAGGAAGTTGACTGAACTACTGAAACCAAAACATCTTGAAGAAATTGGAAAGGTAAACGATCCAAAATATTGCAAGTATCATCAAGTTGTTGGCCATCTAATAGAGAAATGTTTAGTCTTCAAGGATAAGGTAATGGCATTGACAAGAGATGGGAAAATAATTCTTAATATAGAAAATGTTGTTGGATCAAACCTTGCTCGTGCTATAACTGTAGCAGATACCACATGTGTTGCAAGCAAAGACAATATCTTCTCATCTTCATTCATGGGGGCATCAACAATGCTTCAGTTTGGAAGCTTTGATCCAGTGCTAGTAAACACTCAATTCATTAATGGAGTGACTAAGCTGGAAACAAGTTCCACTACTAAAATGGAGCATAGTAGTGAGTGGACTCTTATGACGTACCGACGAAGGATAAGACGTTATGCCAATCAATCTCATCCATTTGCATTAAAGATCTCGCATGTCGCCAGACGCCTTCAACCAAGGACAATGAAGAGTTTAAAAGCCACAAATGGTAAGCTGGAAAATTCATTGGCAAGTTGCAAAAGGAGCCAAGTGACTTTGAAGGATTATTTTCCTATAGGATTCTTTTATCAAAAAATTGAAGCAATACATACTATATCTTTTGAAACTGAAGAGCAACACTCCACCTCCTGTTGCACGACAATTGCTTTTACTGACTAAGACTTGTTGTTGGGGCGAAAACCTCACAAATAGGCCATTTTTTGTTTCAAGGTTCATGCAGGAGCAAAAGGTCAACTGTATACTCCTTGATGGAAGATCCTCCATTAATATCATGATAAAATCCACCGTGAAGAATTTAGGAATTTCTGTTGAAGAATATCATGATAAAAGTTGCATTTCATCACCTTGGCATAAAACATGGGGCTCATCCAGTAAAGTAGTCACAGTGAGTGTTTCGCCTGGAGCTCGTCCTTCTAATTGACATTGAAGTCAACAAGCTTATTGATGTAAGATTTATCAGGGAAGTGAAATATCCGACTAAGATCTCTAGCATCGTTCCAGTCAAGAAGAAGAATGGCCAGATACTCATTTGCATTGATTTTAGAGATTTAAATAAAGCATATCCAAAGGATGACTTTCCACTACCTATTATTGAGCTTATGGTCGATGCAACCACTGGACATAAAGTTTTATCTTTCATGGATGTATCCTCTGGGTACAATCAAATCAGAATGTCGCCACAAGATGAGGAGTGTACGGCTCTTTGCACACCAAAGGGTATTTACTGTTACAAGGTGATGCCTTTTAGGCTAAAAAATACAGGTGCAACTTATCAACGAGCTATGCAAAATATTTTCAATGATATGCTACATATAAGGGTAGAGTGCCACGCTGATGATCTCGTAGTCAAGAATGAGAAAAGAGATAATCACTTGGAAGATCTCCGCGTGGTATTTGATCAGTTGAGAAAATATAACTTGAAGATGAATCCGCTCAAATGTGCTTTTGGTGTCACGTCTGGCAAGTTCCTTGGCCTCATAGTTCGACATCATGGAATTGAAGTCGATTCTACTAAAATTGATGCTATCTAAAAGATGCCGCCTCCAAGGAATCTTAAAGAGTTGCGCAGTTTACAATGCAATCTTGCATTCATAAGAAGTTTCATATGAAATCTTGTAGAAAGATGTGAACTATCTAATCACTTGATGAAGAAAGATGCTCATTTCGTATGGGATAAAGGATGTGAGAATGCTTTCGAGAGCATAAAGAAGTACCTCATGAATCCACCAGTTTTGGGAGCTCCTACATTTGGAAAACCATTGATATTGTACATTACAGCATAAGAACGATCGATCGGTGCTCTTATGGCTCAGGAAAATGAAGAAAGAAAGGAGAAAGCTTTATATTATTTGAGTAGGGCCTTGACTGAGAATGAGTTGAAATATTCCCCTGTTGAGAAGATTTGTCTTGCCTTATTTTATGCAATCAGAAAGTTGAAGCATTATTTTGAGGCATATTCTATACGACTCATCTCACGTGCTGATCCTGTTAAATTTGTGATGTCAAAACTAGTACTCTCAGGAAGATTGGCTAAGTGGTCTATTGTATTCAATCAATACGAGATCACATATGTACCTCAAAAAACTGTTAAAAGACAATCTCTGGCCAATTTCTTGGCAGATCATCCCATTCCTATAGATTGGGAAATATTTGATGAATTACCCAATAAGGAGGCTCTCTTCGTTGATATCCTACCAGTATGGACAATGCTATTTGATGGGGTAGCTCGATCTGATGGAGCGGGGGCAGGGATTGTATTTGTTTCACCAGAAAGACAAGTTTTGACATATTTTGTAGTGTTAAATGAATTACGCTCTAATAACATTGCAGAATATCAGGCTTTGATTATTGGGTTTCAAATGGCACTTAAATTGGAAATTGTAGAAATTGAAGTCTATGGTGATTCAAAATTGGTTATTAATCAACTGTTAAATGTTTATGAAGTTAAAAAGGAAGATTTGATTCCTTACTTTCAGCTAGCATCTTGTCTGTTGAAGAAGTTTGAAAATGTTGTCCTAAGTCACATCCCGAGGAAAGAAAATATGATGGCAGATGCATTGGCTAACTTAGCTACTACTTTGGCCATTTTTGAAGAAGAAACGATGAATATCCCGGTGTGCAATAGATAGATTGTGCCTTCGCCCACAGAGCTTGATCGAGAGGATACAAATGGCATATCAATCTCAGTTGGTGAAGATGAAGATTGGAGGACATCACTAATTGACTATCTAAAAGATGGGAAACTGCCACAAGACCCTTGTCGTAGGACGAAGGTGCATCGAGGGACATCTCGCTTCATTTTATATAAAGATATTTTGTATAGACGATCTTATAAAGGTACTTATCAGCATTGTTTAAGTGGTGAAGCAGCAACTGACGCTATGGCTGAGGCACATTCTGGAGTTTGTGGAGTTCACCAATCGGGTCCTATGCTTTATTTTCAAATTAAAAGGATGGGATACTACTGGCCTACTATGGTTAAAGATTGTATGAGTTATGCGAAGAGGTGTGAAGCTTGTCAGATGTATTCTAACTTTATACATCAGTCTCCCGAACCCTTACATCCCACAGTTACTTCATGGCCATTTGATGCATGAGGTCTTGATGTTGTAGGTCCTATTGCTTCTAAGTCATCAGCTGGCCATGCTTACATATTGGCAACTACAGACTATTTCTCCTAGTGGGCAGAAGCAATTCCCCTTAAGGAAGTGAAGAAATAAACTATTGTTGAGTTCATTCGTTGTCATTTGATTTTTAGGTATGGAGTGCCTCGTTACATCATTACTAATAATGTGAAGCCTTTCTACAATAAGTTGATGGACAGATTATGTGCACAATTTGGATTTGGGCAATATAATTCTTCTATGTACAATACGGCTGCAAATAGTCTAGCAGAGGCATTTAATAAAACTTTATGCAGCCTGCTAAAGAAAGTAGTGTCAAAATCTAAAAGGGATTGGCATGAAAACGTTGGAGAAGCTCTTTGGGCATATAGAATAACTCATCGGACTGCTACCCAGGCTACTCCGTATTCACTAGTTTATGGAGTTGAATAAGTTCTCCCTCTTGAAAGTCAAATACCTTCATTTCGTGTAGCAATTCAAGAAGGACTTACTGCTAAAGATAATGTTTGCCTTCGACTTGAGGAATTAGAAGCATTAGATGAAAAAAAACTTGAAGCGCAACAACAACTTGAATGTTATCAAGCACTTATGATAAGGGCATTTAATAAGAAGGTTCATCTGCGATCTTTTTAGGTAGGAGATTTAGTGTTGGCAGTAAGAAGGCCCATTACGATCACCCAACAAATGGGAAGTAAATTCATGTCAAAATGGGATGGTCCGTATGTGATAAATGAAGTCTACACCAATGGTGCTTATAAGTTGGTTGACAAAGATGGATTGTGCATAGGCCCCATAAATGGCAAGTTTTTGAAGCGTTATTACCCATGAAGAAGTTTGCTCCTTGACGCACGAGCCTAAACTGCATGTTACTTCTGGCCCACATGAGTATAAACTGTGTACGGTAACCACAAAAGGCAGTGCATGTGGTTAAATTGCTAGCTCTATCCACCAAAGGTAGTGCATGTAGTTAAACTGCTAAAGGTATTTTATGTGGCTAAATATTAAATACCCCACTTAGTCCAAAGTGGTTAAGTAATGGATACTCCTGGCCCGTATGAGTATAAACTGTGAACGACACCCCCCCAAAAAGGAAATCTTTACTTTGAACTACATAATGACTTGATTCCCTTGTTGGGGTACGTAGGCAGCTTAGGAGTTATTTCTTGAGTTCAGTCATATCAAAAAAAAAAGAAAATGAGGCTGTTTGTTTAGATAGCTTCACAAGCTAATCATATCATTGGATCAAATGTGGATGAAGTATTTCCCGAGTTCAATCACATCATTTGGACAAGTTTGGATGGCTTGCCAAGTTTAGTCACATCACTGGAATAAGTTTTGAGGACTTCCCAAGTTCAATCATATCATTGGAGCAAATTTGGATGACTTACTTCTCAAGTTCAATCAAATCATTAGAGTAATTCTGGGTGGTTTATCAAGTTCAAATATATCATTGGAAGAAGCTTTGATCGTTTTCAAGTTTAATTCATTAGATGGCAAATTTTACTTAGAAGCTTAAGTAAGTTTATTCCACTCCGTTGTTGGGGCATGTAATGCAATTTTTCTTTGAAGTTGGCATCATTTGAAGAAATACTAAATAAAAAAAATGCACAATGAGAATTCATAAAAAAAAGAACAACTTTTTATTGCATATGTAGTAATCAAGTGTTCTTTTACATCAATTGTGCAAAAAAAAAAAAGTAGCTAAGTACTTATGCGAGTATATCAAAAGCTATTAATTCCTAGCGAGAATCTTCAAGTAGTGCCTCCATCCTCTTTAAAGCCTCAATCTCTTGATCAGTCAAAATTGGAGTACCTTCAAGCTTTGAAACTTTATCTCTTTTGGTGGGTACATCTCTCTGAATAGTGGACAAGTTTTCTTCAGCCTTGTGGAGTGATAAGTTTGCAAGTTTTTCCTTACTGCTTAACTCGGCAAGTCACATTCTTAATTCTTCTTGATGCTTGGAGATTTGAAGAAGTTCATCCTTAAGGCTATTCACCTCTTTAACTCTTTCACTTTCTATTGCCTCGGCCTCAAATAGATCATGTTGTGCAAAAAATAGTGTTTTCTCATGGGTTTCTTGTGTTTTTTTTTTAATAGAGTTCGACTTAACCTTGTGTAGTTGGAAGCACCCTCAAAGAAAGATCTCAAGTGGTTCTCCAAAGATGATATGTTTTTTATGTATAATCTCATCTCTGCAATCAAATCATCAATCGTTGGTTTTATCCCTAAGAATTGCTGAAATGGAGTTTTCATGATTTTTTGACATATGCGTTCCCAATAGAATTTGAGTAACATCTGCTCAGTCTCAGTCTTTATAACTTGAGGACAAAACTTAGAAACTTTAGCAACTGGAAGTGTATAACATGGAGCTTTAAATGTCTTTTTAGGCTTGTCTTTATCAGCAAAAGCATTGTCATTCGCAATTTCAGGTAATGTCACCTTTCGTTGCTTGTTGGAATTAGCAGTATCATGAGTAGCTTGCATGCCATCATCAATAGGTTGAGGAGTGATTGTTTCAAGCAAGTTAAAAGGATGAATTCCATTAATCGAGCCAACACTACCTTCTGATGTAATTGGGACTGGTATCTCAAGATCTGCAAGCTGAAAAAAAAAAGAAAAAAAAAGAGATTAGTGTAAAGGATTGGCAAATATATATATGAAAAAAAAATTTAATAAATATAATAACTTCACATATTTTGCTAGTTCATCTAAAGGTAAAGAAGAACTTAGGACCTCTGCAAATAAATTTGAGTTAATACTGATGTTATCTAAATCCAAAACCTTTGGTTTCTTCTTAAGAATACATTGGTTGCTGGAGTCATCATTTGAGTAAGAAAGTACGGAGATTATTTCATTTCTTTCCAATAGAACATTAGTGGGGGATGAAACATTGAGTAAACTACGTCTTTTAGATGGCAATTTGGTATGGTCAGCAATATTATACTCCTTAGACGCCGAATTCCCTCCTTTAATTTGCCATAAAACAACAGGATTTTGAAGATGTGAAGCTGCTGAGTTATTTTTGGGATCTTCCATTAAAGCTTGTTTAGAATGAGAAAGCTTCTTTCGATAATGCCTAAGCTTAGATGAATAATGTTCAATTCTCTCCCCAAATTGATTGACTTGGCCAGAAGTTGATTCCACATCTTTTTGATTAACTTTGAGAACAATTTTAGTACTTTTTGTTTGTAAAGTCTTCCAGTGTTTGTCCCACCAATCTACATATTTCTTTATGGCCAATGGAAAGGAAGAAGTATTGCCGGGAATGATAAGTTTGTGAGATGTGTTCAGTAAAGTACATGACTGCCAGAGTTGAACAAGCTCGTGCAAATCACAAGTAAGAATCTTTTTCTTTAAGTTCCTCGGGACATGTTGACAAAATTTACATTACTGACTGAATCGATGAGGGCTATACGCTTCAATGATATGCTCTTTTCAACATCGAAATGTCAAATAGCTGGAACGTAAAGCCACAAAAAGGTCTTTCTAACTATTTGATATACATGGACCATCTATTACTGTGAACTACTTGCATGGAAGTGAGCATAGAATTTGAATGGCTGAAAGATTGATACTGAGGAACAAATCTTGTGCCTCTAAAAGATCAAAATATTTGGCCATGTTTTCCCCCACATACTTAACCATCTCAACTCCTCCTACATCAATCTTTGATAAAAAATGAGTGACAAAGTAATGTGCCCTATCTAACTGTAAACATAATGAATGGGAAAGATAGAAGAAGATTCCTGAAGATTTGGCGAAGTTGATATATTCCTTAAACCACGATAGATGCCCGCCAATACAGGAATTGCAAGAGAAAAACAATTACCATTTGCCATTCTACTAGCAACCTTGAAAACAGTAGCACAAATCAGATTTGCTTTCCGATGTGGTAAAACAAAACTGCATAACCAGCATGAAAGAAAAGCAGCCAAGTAAGTCTCCCTTCTAACATCTTCTTCAATCTCCAATATCATAAATGGCCCATCATATTCCTTGGTGCGAGGCAAAAGTAATGCATCGATTTTTCCACATGGATTATGAGAGATCTTTGGCTCAGTAGACCTCTTTTGGGAAGACCACAAAGGGGGCTCCGCATATCTCGTTGGTCCTTTAAACCAAAAGCTAATCCAATCAGAAATAGGAACACCATCAGAGTCCTTTGGAAGCATATGGTAAGCCAGAAATAGATACTTGCAGCTTCATGGTTGAGAAGGACCATGTCTATCATCACCAAGTAGCCCTTTTGTAGTAGGGATAGCTTCATCATAGAAAACTCTACGAATAGGCAATCCACCAAGTACACGAAGATCCCATAAATAAATTTAAAATTCACCAGTAGCAGTATACAAAGTGTTCGTGGAAGGACACCATAGCTCAAGGAAGGCTTGGAGGATGTTCTTATGACAAACATATGTGAAGAGTGAGGCATGGACTGCTGTATAGATCCTAGCCTGATGAAGCACATCTGCATGATGGCCTAGCACATCCTCTATCCATTCCCAATAATCTACATGAAAAGATACTTCGCTAAACCTTGATACAGGAATTCTCACCGAGCGTCCGTCAATGTTGGAATGATAACTAGCAAATAAAAACTCCAAACTAATAGCTTTGGCATCATGAAGAGAGGACTTCAAGAGAAGTATCCTAGAGCGAGATGTAATGCCAGAACATGGATCAATCACTTCCTTTGTTACTTCCTCGGACCACTCTTGAATATGTATGGAATTATTTGGAGATTGAGGTATGGAACGAAGAACATCATTGGCCGATTTATGGATGACTAATCTGGTACTTTTAACTTTGAGGTTGTCTTTGTCGTTCCTAATGATAATACATGGAGATGGCTCTGTGTGATCCTCAATATACATCTTCACGAGTTGATCAGGAATGGGTTATGTTTCCTAAACTGCAACAAAAGAAAAGAAAGAGAAAAGAAAACTTGAGAAAGTATATAAAAGAAAGGGGGAATGAACAAGAAAATACAAAGATATTAAAAAAAAACATCTCTTAATTTGATGACTTACTTGAAGTTTTCAAAATTTGTGTATTTGCTATGTGTTGATAAGAATTTTCTATTGATGAATGCTAGGAGAGCCCAAGAAATTCTCTTTTGAGCTATGTTGGAATAAAAAACTCTATGAGTATTTTCTTCAAACAATTGGTGTGTAGGGACAAAAAAGAAAGTGGTTGATTGATTTGAGAAGTGAATAAGCCTAGAAAATTTCAACTCAAAATTTCATATTATCTCCAAGTTTGTCCTGAGAAGTCTTCCTTTTATAGTGTTTATTTTTTCTTGATTCCCAATGTAATTAGGAGATTAAGTCTTGATTAAAGTCAATTGGATTTGACAAACCAGATTACTTTTAATGGCAGCAGTAATTTGAATTCCTAAAAAAGTTGGACTCTGCATGCTGGTTGGGAGGATAAGTTGGCCCGGGTTTTGCAGGCTTCTCTATATATATATATATATATATAAATGGCAGCAGCAACTATGAAATGGAAACAACAGCAGTAGGGGAAAAGTTTATGTGGCAAGGTGATTAAGGCAGGCCCATGACGTAAAGTTAGAATCTCAGTCTTGTTAAATCTCTTAGTCTTTCTATTGGAGCTTAGAAGCACCAGCAACATGGAATAATTAACATGGCACGTAATGAAGAAAAAAATGGTGATTGTGGAAGGCCACATGTGTAGAAGGAATGTTTTTTTTGGTTTGTAAGTCTTAAAACCGAAAATGATGAGCTTGCTTGGTGGCCTAGTTTAATTTAGTAGCATTGAAGTTGTTGTCTTCATTTTGCAGGAGTTAAAGTAGCATAGTGCTAAAATTGTGTGGGCCCCAATATATATATATGTATATAAACTTTAAATGTTCATATGTTATATATATATATGTATTTAAATATATATATAATAATTATCATGACTTATTCACTCACGAATGTATTGGAAGACATCATTCATGAACAAGTCTCGAGGGGGCATTTGTAGACAGTTTAATTTTTGGGCCAATTAAAAATTGACATGGGTAAATAATATATTAATTATTAATTTAAAATTTTATTTTTATGTATTGGAATTTATTAAGTTTGATTCCAAATGATGAATAGTTAATTTTTAATTAATATTTTAATATTTATTTTATACAAATCAAATGTTGAGAAGTGTCAAGATGGAGATGTCTCATGTCAATCAAATCAAATCTGGTGGCCCAGCACTCTCAAGCTAATCAAGTTGGGACACGTGTCGCATCCATGTACGTGGACCAATCAAGTCAAGAATGTTTGATATTATCTTTTAAATGTACATCAAAGAGATAATTATTAAATGAGTTCAAGTTATTTCGAAGTCTCCTACTGAGCACCTATATAAAGGAATGATTGGAGACTTATATGGATATTCTCATATCCTCATATTCTTATATTCATATTCTCATATCTACATATTCTCAAGTCCAAGACTCGAGTCTTCAAGTTTTTGCTGTGATGACATATTGTTATCGCGAAGGTCCTATACCTCTTCGAAGCATCAAGTCTGTTGATCTTAGAGTCAAGGTTTGAGTTCAAAGAAATCTCATAGTGTTGTTTTATCAAGTCAAAGGATACTACACTACATATCCAAGAACAAGCTTCAAGCCTTTGGATCATATATATTGGGAGAAGAATCAGGGGATTAGTTTGTTAGGGAATTTATATATTTTTTCTCTGATAAATTGTAATTCTCATATATTGTTCAATATAAATTCAATTTGTCCATTATCTTTCTTTGTCTTGTGATTTAATTTTTGCAGACAATGAAATTTGTGTGAACAATATGTATTCCCAATACGTAGGATGATTTTCCCAAATCCTTGATAGAGAATTGAGTAGATAACCATGCTTTAGTACACTTTAACATTTCTCTCTCATTCCCAATGAGAAGAATGTCATCAACATAAAGCACGATAAAATGTATGCTACTCCTACTAGCCTTCTTATACACACAAGGTCTATACACATTTTTTACTGAGCTAAACAATTTGACTGTCTTATCAAAATGTATGTTCCAACTTCGAGATGCTCACTAGAGTTTGCAAACTTTTTGCTCACTCCCCTTGGATGTAAAACCTTGTGGTTGCTCTATATAAATTTCTTCTTCAATGTTTCCATTTGAGGAAAGTAGTTTTTACATCTATTTGCCATATCTCAGAGTCATAATATGTGGCTATGGCAAGTAAAATCCGAATAGACTTAGGTATTGTAACCAGTGGAAAGGTTTTCTCTAAATCGATATCGAGTCTTGAAGTGTAACCTTTTGCCACTAGTTGCGCCTTAAAGGTCATTACCTCTCCATCGACTCCTAGCTTTCACTTATAGATCCACTTCAACCAATAGAAATAATTCCCTCTGGTGGATCAACCAAGGTCCATACTTTGTTGGAGTACATGGAGTCCATTTTGAATTTCATGGCATCAAGCTAATGTCTTGAATCTATGTCCAACATAGCTTCCTTATAGGTTGATCACTATTCGATTGGTCCATCTCATGAAGAAATCCAAACCTTTTGAGTTGCTTCTTGATTTAGTCCGACCTTCTTAGTGGTTGTGTGTAAGGCTCTTGTTGCTCATTTGTTACCACCACTTATGAGATTTGTTGATCATTTTGAACTTTATCAAGTTCAACAACAACGCCACTTCTATCTAATAAAAATTACTTTTCCAAAAAGTGGGTGTTCCTCGAGACAAACACATTTTGTTTTGAGGGATCATAAAAGTAATAACCCAAAAACGCTCTTGGGTATCCCACAAACTTGCAAAAAATGGATATACTATCCAACTTGTCTCCCACTAACCACTTCATGTAAGTTATGGCATGAGCATGCTTCGCCATACCACATCCCATGCGGTATTTTTGTCACCGACTTTGAGGGTACTAAGTTTAGTAGCCTTGCCGCCATTTCTAAGGCGTATCCCCAAAAGGATATGGGCACATCGAAAAAGATCATCATGGAACGTACTATGTCCAACAAGGTATGATTTCTCCTATTTTCTACTCTATTATGTTGGGGTGTGCTAGGTGGAGTCCATTAAGAGACAATCCTACTCTCCTTTAGATAACCCAAGAATTTAAAACTTAAGTATTCTCCTTTCCCTCGACTCGATTGAAGAGCTTTAATACTAAGTCCCTTTTGGTTTTCTACTTCATTCCTATACTTTTTAAACTTTTCGAAAGCTTCGAACTTGTCCTTCATAAGATACACATGTCCGAACCAACTATAATCATCAGTAAAGGTGATGAAATATGAATATCCTCCTATCGCACTGGACCACAAATATTCATACAGATCAAATCCAAAGGACTTGTGGTGCTCTCCGTTTGTCCTATAAAAGGAACCTTAGTCATTTTTTCCTTTAAACAAGATTCACAAGCAGGAAGGTTCTCAATGCCGCTACCATTTAGTGATTTGAGAGCTTCTAACTTATTCATCCTACTTTTAGAAATAAGTCCAAGTCTTTTACTCCAAATTATGGCATCTTCTTGGTTATCTAATTTTCTTTTGCTTGATTGAATATACATAAGTGGAGGTTGAGAATCAAGTATGTACAATCTGTTATATAATGTACCTTGCACAATTAAAGAACGATTCTTTAATGCCTTCAACATCCCGTTCGATATTCAAAAACCATACCCTTCATTATCAAGAATGGAAATAGAAATATCGTTTTCCATAAGGTGGGGTAATAATAAATTGGATCAAGTACAATGCAAGCATTCCCCAAGTCTAACTTGATTATACCTTAGACCATGGTGGCAATTCTTGCTCCATTTCTAAGGCGGAGTATCATATTCCCTTCACAATAACTCTTTCTTCTTTCCATACCTGTAATGAATTACATAGGTGAGAACCGCATACGGTATCAAATACCCATGGGGAAGAATTAGTCATCAAGTGCACTTAAATTAAGTACATACCCTTCTCAAGAGTTGCAAGGTAAGCTTTTCAATTCCTTTTCTAATGCCCCTTCTCAACACAGTGGAAACAATTCACTTCGGTTTTACTCTCTTTCTTTTTCTTTACTCCCCCGAACCTGGTTATTTCTCTTTAGAAAAAGAACCTTTCTTCATTTTGCCTCTTTTCTTATGACACATAAGGCCCTTCAACTTTGAGGAGGAAGCAAGCATAAGAGGTTTTTCCTTTTTCACCATCACCTCGGCGGTCACAATCATGTTCATCAATTCGTTGATCGTTACTTCTTGCTTGGACATATTAAAGCTCATAACGAATTGGTCGAACAAAGAGGATAATGATTGTAGAATCAAATCTACATATAGGTCATTGTCCATCACAACATTAAGTTGTCCAAGCTTCTCGGTGAGTCATATCATCTTAAGCCTATGATCATGGACGTTTGAACCCTCAATGATTCTTAACCTAAAGAGCTCTAGACAGAGTGAACCTTTAGTACTTGGTTGGTACATCATACAACTCTTGTTGGCTCACAAGGATCTCACTTGAATGCTTCATATACTCATGAGTCTTTTGGAGCTCATTAGTCATAGAAGCTATCATAAGGCATCTCACTTGTAGATCATTATCTACAAACTTAGCAAACAATTCCCACTGTTCATTAGTGGCATCATCACCTAATGTCTGATGAACTTTGATCAAGGACATAGGTCCTCTTTTTGAAGTCAAGAATGATTTTGAGATTTCTCAACCAATCAGGGAAGTTTGGCCCTGTAAGTTTTTCCAAAATATTGTGAAGCGGATTCTTTACCATTTTTCTTTTGAAGATTTCAAAAATCTACAAGAGGCAAAAAAAAGAGTATAAGCATATGACTGAATATTGATATCTAAAAAAAAAATATGTTCATGGTCTTTCAAGCATGTTTACCTCCTACTATTTTATCAAATTCTTCACCCCCTAGAAGAATTTGGGAAATTATATTTCCTCGTGAGAATCAAGATCCCAAGGACTTGGAAGTGGACCCCCGTGAGTGCCATCCACAACCAATCGAAGGGTAAGCAACCTTTGCTAATTGCATTTCTATGCAACTCTTGATATATTTTGCCTCACTTTTCATGTAGACCCACGTGACCGTGTGCCATCTACACTACTACGTGTTAAGTTGAACCTACAAATCATACTTTTGACTTGAGACAGTGTCACGACATCCCCCGTGGCTAAATGCCAATACGTGGGCATTCTCAAATCAAAGGTGCATCGTATGCTAAGTATATGCTCATAGCTTTCCTCCTAAGTGTGACCCCCACAACCGAGTGCCATCACACAAAATCGATAGAGTCTTCATGGAATGTACTATTGGTAGAAGGAGTTTTAATAACTTATATCCATTTTGACTTAATATTGAGATCAGTTAGACATTCTAAGTGGAGGGTTTTTCTTGCTTGCAAAGATCTTATCATTTTTTTCTTCTTAATTAGGTTTTCTATATCCTAATCCATGCATCACATACATCAATAGGATATGGAAAGCATAAATAAATAAATACGCCTAGCATGCTCCTAGGGTGGGATGACCATGAGCTTAACCAAATAGTGCACTTAGAGCCATAGGTGTACCACCTAGTTGATTTTAAGCGGGTTGATTAAATCTAGCTAATACATTAGTGTATCCTCATACATTTATAGGTCTTCTTGGATCTTCATGCCTCTAATGATCTTATTTACTTCTTGTAACATTTATAAAAGAAAGAAATCCTTACTCCTATTGATTCTATTCTCACAACACTTACAACATAGAAGTTAAGAGGCATGCAAGTCTTATTTTAATACAACCATTTTCAACAATTTGAAATAAATAAATCAATATTAGATGCTCATTCATTCATCATTCATTCAACAATTAAAGGAACAATAAATAAATCTAGAATTAGAAATTAATTCCAACAATTAAATGCTTATCTCATAAACAATTAATTGGCCAAGCAAGAGAAACCATAACAATTATTCCATAAACTGAATATTAACTTTAACGAATTTTTAAAAGCATTCAAAAGTATCAAACATAATTTTGAGAACTTGCACAACATCTATGCATCTATTATGTGTTATGCAAAACACTTTTGGTCACTTAAGGAACTAAAAATCAACACTCAAAATCCTCAAACACAAAACTGCCATGCTATCACCTAGCCTAGGCGCACGGCCATACGGGCCAGCACACCTGCTGCCTGGCCATGGGCGACAGCTACTCTATTTTGTGGTTTTGAATGGTTCAAGTGGATTTTAGCTCAACTTTTGTGCACCAAAAAATTTAGAACTTATCTAAACCTTAGATCACACAATATAGATGAAATTTCAAATTCAAAACACCTTTTAAAATGAAAAAAATGTTCAATCATGCTTTCAAAAATAAGTTTGAGTAAAAATTATATTCTTCAAAAATCTCCAACAAACTCCAATCATATTGGATCTAAAAATGACTAAAATACCTAAGCCATAAACAACATGCAATATCAACATATAACAAAAACTAATGCTAAATCGACAGTCAGCATTAGCAATATGAATTAAAACATGCTCAACATATAAATTAACACATTAAAACATATATTAGCATAATTTCAATTCATCAATCAAAGAGTCACATACAACATTATCCGAACACTCAAATCTATAGCAAGGATCAAGTATTTAGTGATTTTGATCAATTCATCACATGAATCAATCAATCAAAAGATTCAAATCATAGCATGAATTAGGCTCCGATACCACTTGAAATCACATATAGCCATATGATCCAATAATCAAACCATTAAAAATGGATATTAACTAGGTTGTAGATGATAACAAAGATCTAAATATGTCATTGATTTAGATTTGGTATGAAGATTACCTTGTTTTGATAAAAAACCAAGGAAGCAATAAGAAAGCCTTTAACTTTTCAAAAACTATCTTGTAGCAGCGCAGGAAAGTAGCGACCAGATTTTCCCTGCCAAATGAATTTTGTTTGAGCTCAAAATTTCATTGGAACTCCACAATATCTTGATGGTTCTACAATCCAAAAATTTGCTTAATCAAAACTCAAAAAGTCCACCTAGAACTACCTCCAAGTTGCTGCTAGAAATTGGATCTCCAAAGGCAAGCAATCCAATCGTGGAGGTAGGAGAAATGAAAGTGAAGCTTCAACATATGATGCAACACTTGAAGATTGGAGGGAAAAGTGGAGAGAATCTAATTCTTCCTTATTGTTTCTTAATTGCTGCATCTTTTTCCCTCTATATCTATATATAAAGTGAGGATAGTGTGATGCCAAGGCGGTATCACACCTTCCTCAAGCGGTGACCGCCAACTTGCATTACAAGTTGGCATTGGATTTGAATTTGAATTTTGTGTGCATTTAAGTTTCATTTGGAATCTTCATTTCATCTTATGAAATGCCATCCAAATAAATTCTGATTCACACCAAATAAATATTTCATTTGAATTTTCCCTCTAAAATTAATTCTCTATTTTAATTAAATTACACTCCTTTAATTTAATTAATTATCTTGACTTGACTCTTTAAGTAAATTAGCTTAACACCTTAAGCTACCAACCATTAACTTAACCCTCTAATTAACTTGACTAATTGATAGTCATGTGGCACCAAATAATTAATTCCTTAATTATTGGTCTCAATTTAACTCCTTAAATTAATTAGATTAGTTTAACAATTAAATTGATTAAGCAAAAAATGACCACAGCATTTGTGTCATTCGGTCACCTCCAAATCGGTCATGTAGGAATTTTTTCAATTTTTAGAAAGTTCTTCTTCATTGCTAGGATAAGCAATTGGCTTTTATGTGCAACTCGTTAGGTTCTACCATTCATTGGACACGGGCTCACTACTCTTTGTGACTTTGGAATATCAAATATTCACTTTAGTTTAAACTCCTTTAAACTAAACGATTCAATTCGATTAATCTCCATTGATTAAAGAATACCCAATCTCCATGGTCGATGTCCAACCTCAAGCCTATGGAGCCTATCTAGTTAGCTAAAATGAATGCTTTTGGAGAACCATTCTAGCTCTACGCGTGCCATGAAAATATGGTTCTTTCATCTTCTATCTCCCAAAAGAGGCCTAGGGCAAGATATTTATTGGCTCCCTAATAGCTTTGATACTATGTCTCTATTCTCAATGTTTGATTCCCTATATGACCTCATCTTTGGAAAACTACTTTTTCAAATTATCATGCTACCTTATGCAAGGATTCCATGGAATCGATTATTACATAATACATATGAGATGTACTCTCCCTTCACAACGACAAGGAGTCAGATCCCATCTTGGATCTCATAAACATGAATGTCTAAGTAGCTCATACTCAATCTCTACTCGAATGACTCGCTACGTGGTCAGGGAAAAGTCAAAGCATGTGGGCCTAAACATAAGGTTAGAGTGGATCGTCAGGTCATTAGACTAATTATATGCACTAGGAAAAGCTGGAGAATTTGCCACTACCACTACCCAGTGGATTCTCCAAGTGGGTCTTCAGTGTCTTGTTGTCTAACATGCACATATATCTTATATGCCACTGCTCATGAAACGAAGCAATATCCGACTATTTGAATTAATGCATCATTAGTGCAAGTCTATCTGAATCTTAGATGCCCTTGGTCTCATAAGATCCTACGACTTAGAAGTATTTAAGATCAAGATCGTGTAAGATTTATTTCATGATCACCATTTAGTGCATGACCAAGTCCCATAATCTTGTGTGATCTAAAGGCTTCAACTAAATACCAGTGAAGTAAATAGTTGCAAAAGATGAAGATGGCCATTTAGAGAATATCATTTAATCAATATTGTATCACAAGTGAAATAGTTTATAATGCTAATCTAATTGGCTTGCAGGGTTATATTTCAACACGACCTTCAACTTCTCTTCTCTCCTTAGTTTTCAAGCTGACTAAGAAGTGATTTGGATTTGCTCATGGTGTATGGATCATCACATTAGAGGTTAGACAATTGGATAGCTTTGTTTTTGAAGATCTTATTTTTTTCTAAATATTTTATTGGAGTTTCCCCAAGGTGTTAAGGAGGTTGTATCCAAATTTCAGCAAATTTGGAGGTGGTTTGATACGGCTAATGTTGCCAAGTTGCCGAGTTACCGTTGGGCTAGAAGAAGATAACTTTAAAGTGTTCAAGTGTTCCTCCATTCTACCTTGGAATTTTGAGCAATCAAGGTATTTATCCTCTTCTAAATCCTTATTACAGCATAAATTGATCCCTGGAAGGTGTATAGTCAAGTTTTGATTAAGCTTTACTTGATTTATTTCCTAGATTCTTATGTTATACACTCCTTCAATGGGTGTGTGTTAGTAGATGCTTATTAGAGAACAAGTTCACTAAAGGCCTATCCACAGAATCCACTAGATAGTCATAGTGGCAAGTCGGTAGTAGCAAGTTCTCCAACTTATGCTAATGCATATAATTAGTCCTTAGTGTTAGAATAGTGCCTCACAAGCTAATTAGATTAGCCTTGTACACTATTTCCTTGTAAGATAATATTGATTGAATGATATTCATTATTTGGCCATCTTTATCTTATGCTCATTGTTTACTTCACTTGCATTTGGATGAAGCCCTTAGATCACACAAGACTATGGGACTTGATTACGCATTAGATTGTGATCATGGAATAAGTCTTACACGATCGTGATCTTAAATCTTCCAAGTCATAGGATCTTATGAGATAGGGCATCCAAAATCTAGATAGGCTGGCACTAACAATACATAAATCCAAGAGTTGGATGTTGCTCCATTCAATGAGTAATCTCATATGAGATATGGATGCGTGTTAGTGGGTGCTTGTTATAGAACAAGGAACTGAAGACCTATCCGAAGAATACACTAGATAGCTGAAGTGGATAGTTAGTAGTGGCAAGTTCTCCAGCTTATGCTAGTACATATTATTAGTCATTTGACCTAAGGAACTATGGTAACCATGTGTTTGATCCTTATGCTTTGAATCTTTATTCGTCACATAATAGGCCACTCGAGTTGACATTGGGCATGAGCTATTAGATGTGGAGGTTTTGATATCCAAGATAGAATCTGACTCCCAGCTTTTGTGAAGGGTGAGTGCATCTCCTATGTGTTCTATAATAATCGATTCCAAAAAATTCTTGCGCAAAGTGATGTGACAATTTAGAAAGGTGTTCCCAAAGATGAGGTCACTAAAGGAATTGAATATTAAGAATAGAAGCATAGTATTGAGGTTGTTTGGGAGCCAATTAATATCTCGCCTTAGGCCTCTTTCATAGAGATAGGAGACAAAAGGACCGTATTTGCATGGTACGCATAATGCTAGAATGGTTTTCCAAGAGCATTCATTTCAGCCAATTAGTTGGGCTCCATAAGCTTGAGGTTGGACATCGACCTTGGAGATTGGGTACTGTTCAATTAATGAGATTAATTTAATTGAGTCGCTTAGTTTAAAGGAGTTTAAACTAATGTGAATATTTGATATTACATAAGTCACAAAGAGCTGTGAGCCCATGTCCAATGCATGGTAGAACCAAATGAGTTACGCACAAAGGCCAAAATTGAATGACCTATTGAAGGAAGGAGAATTTTTGAAGTGTTAGAAAATTCATCTTGACCGATTTTGAAAGAGGTGAAAATTGGAGTCATTTTTGGCTTGATCAATTTAAGAGTTCAATTGGTCAATTTGATTTCAAAGTTAAATTAAGATCAATTAATTAAGAGTTAATTAATTGATGCCACATGACTATCAATTGGTCAAATTAATTTAAGAGTTAAATTAATTTTGACCAACTTAAAGAGTAGAGCACTTTCACTTAAGAGTTAAGTCAAAGGATTATTAATTAAATTAAAGTGTTTAATTTAATTAAGTTGGAGAGTTAATTTTGGATAGTATATTAAGAGTTCATTGAACATGAAATTAGAATTCATTTGGAAAACATTTTCATTAGATGAAATGTAAATTCTAAATGACATTCAAATTCACATTAACACTAATTGTTAGTGGCCACCTTGGCATGGATATATGGCATGCCCTCCTTGAAGATGGTGTGTGACCACACACCATCGTCCACCTATATATAGATATAGGAAGGGGAGGCCACATGGCTAGCTTTATGCAAGGTGTGGATTATTCTCCTAACTTTGTTAGTGGGCATCTAATAGTCAAAATCTCCATGATTCTCTACAACTTCCTTCATCCTCTCTATCCACACTTAGCCTTCCTTTCTTCATTTCTCTGTAATTATTTTCAGTCATTTTTGTAGAGAAAAGGTCCATCTATTTAGTGTGTGAACTCTATTATTAGAGCTAATACATTTGGGTTGCTATTGCTATTGCTATTGTTGAAGTGGTTTTTAGTAGTCACTTGCACTGAGTTCTGGGAGGAGTTTTTTTATTGTTATTGAGTGAAAATTTTGACTGTAGCATCTTCAAGGTGTTAAGGGAGTACAGTAAAAGTTTCAGCTCAAAAGGAGGTGCTTAACTTAGGGAAGTTGGTTGGTGTTCCTACTGCGCCAGTGAGGAGATATCTTCAAAAATTGACGGGTATTTTCTCTTGTTCCTTGATTTTCTATTTCATCAAGGTATTTCTCTCTCTAAATCTGAGTCCCATGCATGGCTAGATCCTTGTGGATGTGTGTAGACTAGTTTTATTCAGTTTATTTTTTTTGAAAATATTTGGATCCTAGTAACACACACACCTTCACTTAGACCTAAAGATCTGTGGTAACCTTGTGTTTAGGTTCTCATGCTTTGACGCTTCCTTGATCATTTTGTAGGTCATCCAAGTTGAGATTGGGTGTGAGCCACTTAGATATGGATGTTTGTGAGATCTAAGATGGGATCCATCGCCTCATCATTGTGAAGGGCGAGTGCATTTCTTATGTATTCAATAATAATCAATTCCAATAAGTCCTTGCGCAAAGTAGTATGAAAATTTGAAAAAGACATTTTCCAAAGATGAAGTCATGAACCGGAATGAAATTGGGAATAGAAACATAGTTATCGAGGTTATTAGCGAGCCGACAAATATCTTGCCCTAGGCTTCTTTCGGGAAATAGGAGATGGAAGGACCGTATTTGCATGTTAAGCATAGAGCTAGAATGGTTCACCAAGAGCATATTTATTTCGACCAATCAGTTGGGCTCCATGGGCTTGAGGTTGGACATCGACTATGGAGATTGGGTACTCTTCAGTTAATAGAGATTAATTGAATTGAGTTATTAGTTTAAAAGAGTTTAAACTAATGTGAATATTTTGATATTCTAAATATCACAAGAGTTGTGAGCCCATGTTCAATGAGTGGGAGAACCTAATATGTCACACACAAAAACTTAAAGTAAATTCTATTTGATGAAGGGAATTTTCTAGGAGTTAGAAAATTCCTAGTGACTGATTTTGTGGAGACAAATGATTTGCTAATTTTTAGTTATTTTGGTTTGGTTAATTTAATTATTAAATTGATCAAAATAATTTAAGGAGGTAAAATGGACCAATTAAATTAGGGATTTAATTTAATTGGTGCCATATGACAATTAATTAATCAAGTTAACTTCAGGGGTTAAGTTAAAACCTTCTAACTTATGGAGTTAAGTTAATTTACTTATGGAATTAAGTCAATACGAATTAATTAAATTAAGGAGTTAATTTAATTAACACGAGGAATTAATTTTGGAGGGAAATTCAATGAAGGAGTTTATTTGAGGTACATTTAGAATTAATTTAGATGATATTTCTTGAGATTAAATAAAGACTCCAAATGAAATTCAAATGCAAGTGAAATTCATATTTCACATGCAAGTGGCCTTGCTTAGTTGGCACCCTGCCTCATGGGAAGTGTGATGAAAGTTCATCTATAAATAGAGGTGACCGGCGATATGCACATTCATTCATGCTAGATTCTTTTTTTCCCTACAAAAGTGTGATCCACTCATTTGTTGAAGTTTCACACACTTTCCTCATCTTCTCCACCAAATTTTGGCCTTTATCTATTCTTCATCCTTTGGTGATCCAGCTAATTAAAATTTGATTAGAGCTTGCCTTTAATGTGTGGATCATTTCATTAGAGGCCTCATATTTGGGATGCTAAGCTCTTGAAGATCCACTGCAGTGCAAAAATTTTGCAGGCAATTTTGGTGTATTTGCCAATTTTTTTTTGCTAAAATTTTCATGGAGATCTTCAAGGGTGTTGAGGAATTGCATTCAAAATTTCAGCCAAATCAGAGATGATTTGACAAGGAAAACATTTTTGGTTTTCTGCTGTGCCAGAGGGAGACAATTTTGAAGAGTTCAGCATTGTCATATTTTCTACCTTGGATTTAAGCAATTAAGGTAATTTTCTACAACCAAATCTATTTTAAGAGCATGATTTGATCCTTGGATGAAGTGTAATCAAGTTTTGATTTTGATATTTTTGCTTTATAACTTGGATCCTTATGCTACATCGACCACATAATGGATCATCTAGAGTATAGATTGGGCATGAGATATTTAAGCATGGAGGATTGTGTGATCCAAGAAGGGATTCATCTCCTCGTTCATGTGAAGGATGAGTGCATTTCCTATGTATTCTATAATGATCGATTTCAAGAAATCCTTATGCAAGGTAGTATGATAATTTGAAAAAAGTGTTTTCTAAAGTTGAGGTTATAAAGGGGAATCAAACATTGGATGTAGAAACATATTTATCGAGCTTATTAGGGAGCCGACAAATATCTTGCCCCTAGGCCTTTTTTAGGAGATAGGAGATGGAGTGATTGTATTTACATAGTTAGCGTAAGCTATAATAGTTCATCAATGCATAATTCATTCATCCAATCAGTTGGGCTCCATAGGCTAGTTACTACACATCTACCATGGAGATTGGATACGTTTCGATTAATTCAGACTAATTGAAAGAGTAATTAGTTTAAATGAGTTTAAACTAATGTGAATATTTTAACTTTCAAAATATCACAATGAGTTGTTAGCCCATGTCCAATGAATGGATGAGCCTAATGGGTTACACATAAAAGCCAATGGAAATCTCTTATTTGATAGGAGGAATTTTCGAAGGAGTTGGAAAATTCAATCCTAGGCATTTTGAGAAAATGGTGAGTGACTAATTTAGTTGGTCATCTTAGCTTGATTAATTTAAGTGTTAAACTAATTAAAATAATTTAAGGAGTTAAATTACGCCAATTAAATTAAAGAGTTAATTTAATTGATGCCATAGAATAATTAATTAGTTAAGTTAACTTAAGGAGTTAAGTTAACATTAATTGACTTAAAGAGTCAAGTTAATTAACTTAAGGACTTAATTCAAATTAATCAAATTAAAGAGTTAATTTAATTAGAAAATAGAATTTGGATTTCGGAGGAAAATCAAATGGAAGAGTTCATTTGAATTTGAATTAGAGTTAATTAGCATTTCATGAAATGCAAATACACATGCAAGTTGGCAAGTTGGCCAACTAGCATAGGAGGTGTGATACTAGCTAGCACCCTTTCACCTCTATAAATAGGCCACTTGGTTGGCCACCTAAGGAGTTGTTGGCATACTTATCATTTCTCTCAAAAAGTATGGCATTCGTGTGTTGAAAATTCACACAAAATTCTCTCCTCTCCCTCTCACCTCCATTAATACCTCCTATCACCTTCTTCCTCTCTGGTTCTAGCACAAGTTTGGTTGCTTTAGTGCTTGCCCAAGCTACGTGGACTTTGCCATCAGAGGTCTTACACTTGGAAGACTTAGAATTCCTTGGTGGATCATTATTTGCATTGACTTTTGGGAGTGGATTTAGGTGACCAAGAAGTTTATGATTTCAGAAAATTTTTGGCAACAATTCACTAGATTGGTGGTGAAATACCCTGCCAAATTTTCTGAATTTGGAGCTTGGAAAAGGGACGAACTATTAGCATCTTTTATTGTGTGTAGATTGTCCATCGAAGTATTTATTGGAGCAATCTTCTCATTTCCTTTGTGTTACTCTAGAAAGGTATTTTTTTTTTTTGCATCTAAATCCTTATTTGGAGCATCAATATGATCCTTGGGATGGACTAGTTTAGTTATATTTTGTCTATTTTTATTTTATATTTTGGATCCCAATCCTACTCCTTCTTTCAAGTGGTATTAGAGCCATTTTCATGCCTAAATTCGGATTTTAGTGAATTAATTCTAAATCTCCAAATACTTGTCTCAATTGATGAATTTAAATGTTTAGATGATTTTGCATGTGGCTCTCTTTGTGTTGAATTGGAATATGTTAATATGTGTTTTGAAGGTAACCACAAAAAAGCTAAATAAAACATGTATACTCCTCTCCAAGAATCTAATCATGTATTTAATAAGGATTTAGAACCAGAAAAATTACCTTGAATGTAAGACTAAGGTAGAAAGAGAAATACTCCAATAAACTCTTCAAAGGATCAACTCCAACATAGTAGAAACTCACCAATAGTTGACTGCTTTCCTCAACTCCAAAATTGCTCAAAATTAACAGAGAGCACCTCAACACACTAAGGATGTGGCTGTAAAAATTTTGTGGCAATCAGATCAACAGAAGTCCTCTAAAAGAAGCACGAAATTTACTAAACACCAAGAGCAGAAGTCCTCTAATGTAATAATCCACACACCCAAGAAGAGCCCTAATCAGCCTCAGATCAACACAAAAATGAGAGGATGAAGATGAGGAAAGGGGCAGTTACGAGAGAATTAGAGAGGAAGAGCGTTTGGAGAGTGTAAAACTTCAACACATAAAAAATCACACTTTTGGAGGGGAAAAGGGAATCTTGTTTAGCTAGCTTGATATGGCTAACCACCTCTTTTACATATATAAGGATGATGGTGTGATGCAAGTTGGCATCACACCTTCCATGGTTAGTTGCCAACCAACTTGCATGTGAATTTCACATGCATTTGAATTTAATTAGCATCTATATTTCATCATATGAAATGTAATGTAAATTAATTCTAAATTAATTTTAAATGAACTTTTCATTTGAATCTCCCTCCAAAACTAAAATCTCATTTTAATTAAATTAACTCTTTAATTTAATTAAGTAGTTTGACTTAACTCCTTAAGTCAATTAACTTAATTCTTTAAGTTAAATAGTGTCAACTTAACTCTTTAAGTTAACATGACTAATTAATTATCACATGCCACCAATTAAATTAAATCCTTAATTTAATTAGTCTAATTTAACTCCTTAAATTATTTTAATTAATTTAACAATTAAATTAATCAAGCTAAGTCAGCTGAATTCTTCTCTAAAACTACTTAGGTGAATTTTCTAACTCGTTAGAGAATTTCTCACATCAAGTAGAACTTCCTTTAGGCTTTTGTGTGTGACCATTAGACTCATCTATTCATTGGATATGGCTCACAACTCATTATGATATTTTGAATATTGAAATATTCACATTAGTTTAAACTTCTTTAAACAAACAACTCTTTCAATTAATCTCCGTTAATTGAGGAGTACTCAATTTGCATAGTCGATATCTAGCAACAAGCCCATGGAACCGAACTAATTAGATAAAATGAATATGCTCTGCTGAACCATTTTACCTCTACGCTTTCCATGTAAATATAGTCTTTTCATCTCTTATCTTCCGAAAGAAGCTTAGGGTAAGATATTTGTCGGTTTCCCCATAGCCTCGATAACTATGTTTCTAATCCTAATGTTCGATTCCCCTTTATGATTATCTTTGAAAAACTCATTTTCCAAATTTTCATACTACCTTGTGCAAGGATTTCTTAGAATCGATGAGAAGAATGTCATGGACATAAAGCACAATAACCTAAATCGAACTCCTACTAGCCTTTTTATACACACAAAGCTCATACACATTTTTTACAAAGCCAAATAATTTAACTATCTTATTAAAACATATGTTCCAACTTCTAGATGCTTGCTTTAGTCCATATATGGACCTTTGGAGTTTGCAAACCTTTTGCTCACTCTCTTTGGATGTAAAACATTGTGGTCGCTCCATATAGATTTCTTCTTCAATGTTTCCATTGAGAAAAGCGGTCATTACATCCATTTGTCATATTTCATAGTCGTAGTAAGTGGCTATGGCAAGCATAATTCTTATGGACTTTGGAATGGCGACCGGTGAAAAGGTTTGCTCAAAGTCAATATCGGGTCTTTGAGTACAACTTTTTGCTACTGGTCTAGCCTTAAAGGTTATGACCTCTCCATCGACTCCTAGCTTATGCTTGTAGATCCACTTGCAACCAATGGATACTATACCCTCTAGTGGATCTACCAAAGTCTACACTTTGTTGGAGTGCATGGAGTCCATTTTGGATTTCATGGCCTCAAGCTAATATTTCGAATCTATGTCCGACATAACTTTCTCATAGGTCTTTGGATCATTATCTATTTGGCCCATCTCAAGAAGGAATTCAAACCTTTCGAGTTGACTTTTTTATAAAAAAATTGTAAAAAAAAAAAAATTACAAAAATACGGCACTATTCACGACTTTTACGTTTTTGTAGTAAGTTGCAGTCACAGACTGCAACTTTCAACAGTAATGAACAGTTACTGTTGAAAGTTGCAGTCTGTAACTGCAACTTTCAACAGTATCACTGTTCATTGCTACAGTAATGAACAATGATACTGTTCAAAAAAAAATTTTAATTTTTTTTTTTTTTTGTGTGCATAAATTATTTTAGGGTTTGTTCTCCTATATTTTAAAAAAATATTTTTTAGCCCCCCAAAATATTTTAAAATGCACTTACATTCTTCAATTTTTTTTCCAAAATACTCTGATTTTTTATCAAAAAAATTCTATTATAATGCATCCAAAAATCCTACACCCTAAAAAGCACACCTATCATCTCATTTTCTGATTACATCTTTCATATCAACCATTTATTTCTTCACTTATATATACATATATATACACACACACATATATTTTACATATATAAAAATATTAAAATTTTGCCTTTTAAAAAATTCTAAGACTTATATTTACCGAAAAAATATTTAATGTAATAATTAATTAAAAATATTAAATGCCTTATTAATTTTTTTAAAAAGTTATTCTAAATTTTTTTTTCAAAAGAAATATTAGTTTAATAGTAATAAAAACCTTTGGTTCATTTTCATTTCATTTGATACGACTCAGGTAACTCTTTCTTTCTCTTCCTCCCTCGCCTCCTCCTCTCTTCTTCATTTTTTTTTTCTTTTTTTATTCTTTTTTGGTGCGGCCGGCCGGCCGGCCAGATCTGGGTCTCCTTATATATATATATATATATTTTTTTTTTTTAATTTTAAGTAAAATAAATAATTAAATAAAATGATATTTTGGGTTATTTTTTCAGGTTTGAAGGGTGTATACTTGTGTATTATTTCAATTGATTGAGGTAAGTTTTTTAATTATGCTAAAATTTAATTATATTTTAGTTATGTTCATTATGTTTTGGTTAATTATCTCCATTAATTAAAGTTTGATTTATGTTTTAGTTATATTAAATATGTATTATATAATTTGTCTCAATTAGTTAAAATTTATTTATTTTTTAGTTAAAATTTGATTTATGTTTTAGTTTTATGAATTATATTTCAATTAGTTAAAACTTAATCATGTTTGCGTTGAAATTTGATTAACGTGTTGGTTAAACTCAAATAATAATTTATTATTTTTTGTATAATAATTTGATTTAACAGAAATAATAATTTATGTTTTAGTTGAAATTTGGATTACATTTTATGTTAGATTTATATGTTGTTATATTTGTTAGAGTTATGTTTTTATTTGAATTACAAATTTTATTAGAATTGTTATTGAGTTAAATTTTGGGGTACTACATATTGAATTGTATTAAAATTTAAATTCTCATTCAGTTTGTGAAATTATCATTTGTTAATAAATATGTGTCCATCCTAGTAACATGTGCCTAATGATGCAGGCTATCTTGACTTTGTGGAAATCTTTTGTCTGTGTTAATTTTAGTGGAGCATTATAAAGGTAAGCTTGAATATCTTACTTTAATTTTGTAATATTTTTATAGTATAGTACTTTAAAAATATTTAGAATTGGTGGATTCACAAAGGAGGATGGGATGTTGGGAGAAGGGGTGGAGCCTTCTCATTTGTTGCTGATTGGTTTTTAATTTCTTGCGTGATGATGATGGACATAGGGAGGAGTGTTTATATGTCATTATGCGTTTATTAATATTATTAATTGTAAATGTAGTTTAAAATATGATTTACTATGTTAGCTTAAATTTAATTTATGAATTAGATTAAATTATATTAGTTTAAATTTGATTAATGTATTAAATGTTGTTATATTTTTATAGATTTGTGTTTTTATGAGTTAATTAAATTTTTGTTAGTGTTTAAATTTTTGTTAGTATATTTAAATTTTTGTTAATATATTTAAATTTATATATTTTTATGAGTTAATTAAATTAGATTAAATTATGATAATTATTGATTAGACTGATTAATTAATATAATTTATGTGTGTATTTGTGGAAGGTATGTCGACGTCGAGTACCATTGTTGTTCTAATATACTTTGGCGGAAATATTACTAGAGATTCTCGCTCAGTGGGTTATGATCGTCCAGCATGCAGTATTATTAGAGTCTCTCGTGAAATTGCATATCCTGATCTGTGCCACGAAATCTATGGAGCGACAGCTATTGATAGCAGTAGCTACAAACTAAAAATTCAAGCAAAATTCTATTTGGATAAACAGTACGGGATATCTACACTTGTGGAAATATAGAATGATGGTGGTTTATCTATGTTGTTTGGTCCACAGTGCCAACTTGATAATGTGGAAATATATGTTGAGACAGAAGCAATAAGTCAGACTGGTGTTGATAATACTGTTGGAGTGGGGTCTTACATGGGGCTTTTGATGCAACCTGAAGGTCAATTTATCTCTCACCAAGATTTTGAATGGGATCAACAATACCCAACTCAAATAGAAATAAATGTTCCTGTGGTCACGCAAGGGTTTGAAAATATTGGGATTCATGATTTTGGTGAAGGCCCTTCTACCTCTCATCAAGTTTTTGAAGGAGAGCAAGATAACCCAACGCATGACGTTCATGATGATGAACCAGAGCCACGAGTAGATAGTTTTCGTGATGAAGAGTTAAGGGATTCAGAACCAGATGAAAATGATAGTGATGATGATTTCAGTGGTAGTGACGATGATGAGGTAGATATTGATACAATGGAAGAGTTGTTGCCTTCACACGGCGAGGAAACATCTTCTCAACAACTACCACATGAGACGAGAAGGCACACATCCATGACTACGCAACCAAGTATGTATCCCGTATATCCATTTTTCTCTGCAATAGATGATAATGATATATTTATACCAGCAGATTCTGTGGATATTCCAACTCGTGGTTGGACTGAGTTTTACGACTCAAGTAAAGGAGTACTCCACGTGGGAATGGTATTCAAGAGTAAGGAGCATCTTATCACTTCTGTGAAAGATTATTCAGTGCGAGTGTCGAGACGAGAATATCGGGTTCTTGAGAGCACACCAAAGTTATGGAAAGTGGTGTGCAAACATTATAACAGAGGACAACCTTCTTGTTCGTGGAGTGTGAAGGGGATATTTAAAGAGAAAAAGGGATTATGGAGAATAACCAAGTATGGAGGTCCTCACACATGCCTTATGGATGAGGTTTCAATGGATCATCGAAATTTAAGCAGAAATATGATTGCTTTAGACCTATTGGACACTGTTCGAGGTAATCCAAGTTATGGGGTTGCCAGTGTGCAAATGATGGTAAAAGAAAAGTATGGTTATGAAATCTCTTATGCTAAGGCATGGAATAGCATGAAATGCGCGAGGGAAAAACTTTATGGGACTTGGGAGACCTCGGTAAGAAAATTACCGAAATATATGGGAGCTCTCCAGAAATGGAATTCAGGAACAGTTGTCGAATGGAGTCATCTTGAAACAGGCATACCAGGACAAAAAATGTTGAAATATGTCTTTTGGGCATTCCGACCATGTATTGAAGGGTTCCAACATTGCCGCAAACTTATCAGTGTAGATGGAACTCATTTATACACTAAGTATAAACATAAAATGCTTGTTGCCGTAGCCATGGATGCAAATCAGAATGTGATGCCTATAGCTTTTGCCATAGTAGATGAGGAAACTTTGATGTCTTGGAAATGGTTCCTTCAGATGTTGGCGAAACACATTATCAGAGGACAAGATGGCTATTGTTTACTCTCTGACCGTCACCGTAGTATTTTGGCTGCTGTAGAGAGCATACCTGAATTTATGGCCCCTCGTGGAGTACATCGATTTTGTTTGAGGCATGTGTGTTCAAATTTCAATAAACATTTTAAGAACGTTCAATTGAAGGACATGTGTTGGAAAGCCGGTGCTGCAGTTCAAATCCGAAAATTTGAAAAATTGATGGAGGACATAAAGAGTATTAATGACCGTGCTTACTCCTACTTGGAGCGGATAGACAAGAGCCAATGGACATTATCTCATGATGGAGGATGGCGGTTTGGTATTTTGACTACAAACATGTCCGAATGTATAAATGGGGTGTTAAAAGGTGCTCGCCGACTACCAATTACAACTATTGTGCAAACAACATTTGATCGTTGCGTGAAATATTTTCTTCGCCGGATCACTAATGGCCAGAGGATGAGGCAAAATGATCAATTATGGGCTGATTATGCTTTTCACATATACACAAAATGGCAGCATCATTCTGTTAATCACTTCGTCCAGAAGGTTGATTACGCTCAACAATCAGCTTCTGTCATTACTAGGATGGACACATCACGTGGGAATCGTACTCATGTTGTGAAGCTTCGGACACGAGAGTGCTCATGTGGGAAATGGGCTGAATATGGAATTCCTTGCTCACATGCAATGCAAGTATGCCGATCATTTGGGGTCAACTGTGCATCACTTGTGAAGGAATATTATAAAGTGGAACATTATATTGCAACTTATAAAGGGAGATTTCAACCATTGTGGTCGGAGGATTATTGGGATGATCCTAATTTTGAGCTAGTTCATAACCCTGCACGCCGAGAGCGACGTAATGTAGGCAGAGATCGTACCAATCGAATTGAAAATGAAATGGATTGGCCGCAAGCAAGAGTAAGACAACGAGCACGTCGCATTGATGAAATTCAAAATGCACAATAAGGCCCATGAAGACTTAATCCCTAGCGTTTTTTATGATGTCTTTGTAATTTATGTGTCTCCTGTTTATTACTTATTATTGTGCATGGACCTTGTTACATTGGAGTTATGTTTTTATTTGAATTACAAATTTTGTTAAAATTGTTATTGAGTTAAATTTTGGATGTATCTAATTATATTTTTTGAATTTATTTTTTCAGCAACTATTTTAAGATGGATATAAGAGATATATATGGTCCACGTGATCCCAGTGTCTTATACATGCAAGATGGCCATCGATCAGAGAGTGTACTAGCTGGAGATATAGATGATACTTTACTTGTTAGACGAAGAGATAGAAGATTTTGGAGAATTATAGGACGCCAAGCTCTACACCCTCGTGTATTATCTTTATTAAATGAGATGGGATTCTATGGTGTCTACAGTTATAGAAATATTGAGACTGATGTTCATGTGATCACGGCTCTGGTCGAGAGGTGGCGCTCAGAGACTCACACATTTCATTTACGTGTAGGAGAGGCTACAGTTACGTTGCAAGACATAGCAATTATTTGGGCATTACCGATAGATGGTATTGCTGTTACCGGTGTAGACTATATTCGCAACCTCACGCAGTGGCAAGATTATTGTCATCGTTATCTTGGATTTATTCTGAATGAGCAAGACCTTAGGGGGCCACAGCTTCATCTTACTGCTCTTACAAACCATGTACATAATAATAGAATTACGGATCATAGCACAATTTTGGAGGTCCAACAATACGCACGTGTTTGTGCATTGATACTTCTTGGAGGTCTTATGTGCCCAAGCTCATCAGGTTCTGCAATATCATTGGTTTACTTACAACATATGGAGCAAATCTATGAAGTCCGTAACTTTAGTTGGGGTAGCGCAGTTTTATCGTTCATGTATCGTGAACTCTGCACTGCATCACGTAGAGGAAGATCAAATATTGGTGGAGCGATGTAGTTGTTACAGGTGAAGTAGTATTATTTTGCCTTTATGTTAATTCTAGCAATTAGGTATGACTCTTAAAAAATTATTAATTGTAGATTTGGGCGTGGTCACGCATTACAACATTGACACCTATAAGATTAAGTTCTCGTGTCGATAACAATGAAGCTCCAAAAGTAGTTGATGGATTGCCAATTCCTCCATATGGTGCTCGGTAAGATAATATATGTTATAGTTTATTAACATTTTCATGCAACATTTTTCTGTGTATATGGATAATATAAATTGTTATATTAACACCCCACATAATGGATTTTTAGGTGGTGGCATTATAATTCCTTCACGCAAACAGCAAGTCACTCTGTACGAATCATAACAGATATGCTTGATAGAATGTCGGCAAATGAGGTAAAAAATTGTGTATGAATAATACTTGTTACATCAAATATTCTGATACGTTATTTATCTATGTAAATATGACTCAATACATTTGTATGCAGTTTATATGGCAACCATATGATCCGATCCAAGACATTCAAACCTTGCCAGTCCAGTGTGCCCCGAGGCTTTGGACTGCATCGTGTCCATTAATCAACTTTGCTATAATTGAGATGCATCATCCAGAACGAGTGCTTAGGCAATTTGGTATGCGACAACATATTCCTCCACCACCGGCTGAAAGAGGTTCAACATTACATGACGTATCACGTAGAGGTCATCCTGGACAAGATTGGTCTATTTATCACATGAATTATGTTGGTCAATGGGGTAACAGAGAGCAGCTTATTGTACATGGGCCTCCTATTGTCGGATCAATCACTATGGAAAGTAGATATATGTTATGGTATGATCGAATTACACGTCGACTAATAGGTCCATCATATGAGAACACACGAACGGGGTACCATCCAGAGGATCCACGCGCTTGGCAATATGTGGTATGTATAGTAATCATAGAATACACCCTTCATCAGTTTAAATGATACTTAACATTATGATGCGCTTATATTTTTTCTAGACAGATCAAATGCACAATTTGATTATCAGTTGTGATTCTGTTGCCGATGATGCTGAGGTTATGGACTTCATTCAGATGAGGAATGATCATCGATTAATTTCTGATAACGTTCATCAGTTGGCATCTAGACAATGCTTTCCCAGCCAAGTCCCTCAACAACAAGAACTCAGTGGTAGTACACATACGAGAAGGAGGAGACGCAGCATTAGATCCAACAACACGACTGATGATGATGCTCATTCTTTTAGGTCAGGTGGTATTAGTGACGTGGGAGGTCCTGTTCATAGGCTGCATAACTTGTTTGCCGACAGAGACGATTGTCAACCCCTAGGAGATCCGGAATTAACGCCTATACCACCATATATGTCAACAAGAAGACAGTCTGTATCCGAACTAGTAGCTACTGATCTTGGTTTAGGATGGGGAACAATGGAGTATGATTATTCAACACCAGCACGCCACTCATTTCATATCTCGCCATTACCTTTTATAGATAGTACAGATCATCGTGATGACCATGAGGCTGGTCCGAGCCATCGTGAGTCACCACAAGGTTTTATATCTAAATGGACTGAGCAAAAGGTTTGCAAACTCAAAAGATCCATTTATGGACTCAGACAGGTGTCCTAAAGTTGGATCATACATTTTGATAAGACAGTCAAATCGTTTGGCTTTATCAAAAAAGTGTATGAACCTTGCGTGTACAATAGACTAGTGGGAGTAGTGTACAGTTTATTGTGCTAAATGTCTATGACATTCTTCTCATGGAGAATGAGAGAGCATGTTAAAGTGTACAAAAGTATGGTTATCTACTCAATTCTCCATGAAGCATTCGGGAGAAGCATCCTATTATTAGGAATACCTATCTATAGAGATAGATCGAGTAGGTGAACACAAGTAAAGCACTAGGATCCAATAATAAAACTTAAAAAGCTTAAATAAACTACTACTTACAAGCTAACAAGGATCTAATCATGCTAGGAATTCAGATTAAGGTAGAGAGTTACCTTGAATTGCTAATTTCCAAGGAGAAAATGGTGAATACTTCACCAATCCAGAATTTGCCAGAAACCAGCGCAGTAGGAAGAGAGCAACTTTTGCATCGATTAAACTTCTGCAAAAATCACCAAAAACATAATGTATCCTCACAACACCTTGGAGAATTAGATCCAAAAGCCTTCTGGATCTCCTGGAAAAAATTCACTAAATCGGTGTTCTATTTTAGTGAATATCCAAAACTACCAAACCAATTGTTTGCCTCTATTGTAAAGATTCACACACCAATCAAACTTCCAATTTCTCATCACTTTTAGCTAAAGAAAGAGAGGAGAAAAATAATGGTGAAGGCTAATTTGAGGTTGGAGAAGAAGAATGAAAGCAAAGCTTTAACATATGATGCAATGCTTGGAGAGAGAAATGTGAAAGATTCTAATCTTGACATTAATCTTGCATTGGCCAATCCACACACCCTCTCATATGGTTGCTCATGGAATAGAGCAATATCCAACTCTTAGATTTATGCACCATTAATGCAAGTCTATTCGGATCATAGATGTCCCGTCTCGTAAGATCCTATGACTTGGACGATTTAAGATCATGACCATGTGAGACTTATTCTATGGTCATCAAACTAAGTCCCGTAGTCATGACTGATCTAGGGGCTTTATCTAAATGCAAGTGAAATAATAAAGAGCATAAGATGAAAATGGCCATATATTGAATATCATTCAATCAAGATTGTTTTACAAGGAAATAGCTTTTACAAAACCAATCCAATTGGCTTGCCGGATACTATTCCAATAATCTCCCGCTTGCCCTAAAGCTAATGCCACATGGCCTGGAGACCTATCTTCTCAAGATGTCCTTCAAAGACCTTTTGTGTTAGGGGTTTAGTCAGTAGATCTGCTATATTCCCTTCCGAGGCAACTCTCTCCACCCGGATGTCGTCTCTATCAATGATCACCTGGGTCAAATGATATTGCCTCAAAATATGCTTGGATCACGGATGAGATCTTGGCTCTTTAGCTTATGCTACCACCCCGTTGTTGTCACAGAATACAACTACTGGCTCAGCAATGCTGGGCACTACATTCAACTCTTGAATGAAGTTTTTCATCTAAACATATTCCTTTGCAGCTTTCAAAAAAGCAATATATTCTGCCTCCGTGGTAGAATCAGCAGTGGTGTCTTGTTTGGAACTCTTCCAACTTACTACATCTCCAGTGATGTAAAATACGAATCTAGAAGTAGATTTCAGGTCATCTACATTAGATTGGAAACTGAAATATGAAAACTCCTATAGTTTCAATTCTCCATTATTGTATACTAAAAACAAGTCCTTTGTCCTTCTCAAGTACTTAAGGATTGCTTCAATGGCTATCCAATTATTCTCACTAGGATTAGATTGGAACCTACTCGTAACACTTAGCAAGTGTGCCACATTCGGTCTTCTACATTAAATTGCATACATTATGCTTCCAATCGCAGAGGTATAAGGTATGTCGGACATCCTCTATCTCATTTTCAGTCTTAGGGGCTTAGACTTGGAAAGACAAATGCCATATCCCATGGGAATGAACCCCTTCTTGGATTCTTCCATATTAAAACTCTTTAGTATCTTTTCGGTGCATGGCGTTTGGGATAGCTCCAACATCTTCTTAGATCTATTACTATAGATACGTATTCCTAATATGTAGGATGCTTCTCCCAAATCCTTCATGGAGAATTGAGTAGATAACTACACTTTAGTATACTCTAACATTCCTGCCTCGCTCCTAATGAGAAGGATGTCATCGACATAAAGCATAATAAACTATTCATTACTCCCACTAGCCTTCTTATACACACATGGTTCATACAAATTTTTGACAAAGCCAAACGATTTGACCATTTTGTCAAAATGTTTGTTCCAACTTTGGGACACTTGTTTGAGTCCATAAATAGATTTCTAGAGTTTGCAAACTTTTTGCTCACTCTCTTTAGATATAAAACCTTATGGTTGCTCCATACAGATTTCCTCTTCAATATCTCTATTAAGGAAGCGATTTTCACATCCATTTGCTATATCTTATAATCATATTATGTGGCTATGGTAAGTAGGATTTGAATGGACTTAGGTATTACTACCGACAAAATGGTTTCCTCGAAATCGATACGGGATCTTTAAGTGTAGCCTTTTACCATTAGTCGTGCCTTGAAATTCACCACTTCTCCATATATTCCTAGCTTTCGCTTATAGATCCACTCGCAACCAACGGGAACTATTCGCTTTAGTAGATCTACCGAGTCCATACTTTGTTGGAGTATATGGAGTTCGACGTAGCTTCCTTATAGGTCTTCGGATCATCATCCAATTGGCCCATCTTATAAAAGAATTTGAACCTTTCAGGTTTCTTCTTAATTAAGTCAGACCTTCTTGTAGCTCATTTGTTTCCACTGCTTGTGGGATTTCATGATCATCTTGAACTTTATCAACTTCAACAACAACTCCATTTTTATCTAATAGAAATTGCTTTTACAAAAAATAGGCATTCCACGAAACAAACCCCTTTTGTTCCAAGGGACATAGAAGTAATAACCTATTGACTCTCTTGGGTATCCCACAAACTTGCACGAGGTGGATCTACTATCCAACTTATCTCCTACTATCCGTCTCGCATAGGCGGGAGATCCCCAAACTTTGAGATATTGGTAAGAGGGTGCTTTGCCATGCCATATCTCATATGGTGTTTTTGGCACCGACTTTGAATGTACTATGTTTAGTAGTGACATCATCGTATGGAAAGCGTATTCCCACAAGGATAAGAGCACATTGAAAAAGCTCATCATGGAATGTACCATGTCCAATAAGGTACAATTTCTCCTCTCGGCTACTCCATTGTGTTAGGGTGTGCCAGCTGGAGTCCATTGAGAGAGAATCTCATTCTCCTTTAGATAATTCAAGAATTTGGTGCTTAAGTATTCTTCCCCCTCGATTCGATTGAAGAGCTTTAATACTTAGCCTAATTGCTTTTCCACTTCATTCCTATACTTTTTGAACTTTTCAAAGGCTTCGGACCTGTACTTCATAACACAAGTGTCTGAACTAACTATTGTCATCGATGAATATAATGAAGTAGGAATAGCCTCCTCTTGTACTAACTCTTAGTGGGCCACAAACATCTATATGGATCAAATCCAAAAGATATGTGGAGCGCTCTGTTTGTTTGAAAAAATGAGCCTTGGTCATTTTCCCTTTAAAGAGGATTCACAAGTAGGAAGATCCTCAATGCCGCTAACATTTTGTGATTTGAAAGCTTCTAACGTGTTCATCCTATTTTTTGAAATATGCCTAAGTCTTGCGTGGCATAGAATGACATCTTCTTGATTATCTAATTTTCTTTTACTTGATTGAATGTGCATTAGTGAAGGTTGAGAATCAAGTATATACAATCCTTTAATTAATATACTTTGTGCAATTAAAGAACCATTCTTTAATGCTTTCAACATCCCATTTGATATAGAAAAATTAAATTCTTCATTATCTAGAACGGGAATTGAAATGATGTTCATAACAAGATAGGGTACATAATAAACTGGATCAAGTAAAATACAAGCTTTCCCCAAGTCTAACTTGATGACGTCTTGGAAATTGGCGGCAACTCTTGCTCCATTTCCTAAGCAGAGGATTATATCCCCTTCATGAAGACTCTTTCTTCTTTCTATCCCCTACAATAAATTACAAAGGTGAGAACCACATGCGATATCAAATACCCATGAGGAAGAATTAGTCGTCAAGTGCACTTCAATAAAGTACAAACCCTTCTCAAAGGTTGCAAGGTAAGCTTTGCAATTTCTCTTCCAATGCCCTTTCTTGCCACAACGAAAATAACTTGTTCTGGTTTTAGCCTTTTTCTTAACCTTCCCGAAACTTTTCTCGAATTGCTTCCCTTTGGAGGAAGAACTCTTATTCCTCTTACCTCCCTTTCTAGAACCCCTAGGGCCCTTTAACTTGGAGGAGGATGCAAGTATAAGAGGTTTCTCCTTTCTCATAGTCACCTCAGTGATCACCGGCATGCTCACTAATTCGTTAATTGTAACGTTTTGCTTGGACATGTTGAAGTTCAAAATGAATTGGTCAAATGATGGTGGCAATGACTAGAGGATCAAATCCATGTAGAGGTCATTACCCATGACCACATCTAACTATCCAAGCTTCTCGATGAGTCCTATCATCTTGAGGCCATGATCATGGACATTAGATCCCTCACTCATCCTTGATCTAAAGAACTCCTTCGACAAAGCAAACATTTTGTATCTTGAATACACACCATACAACTCTTATAGGTGTACGTAGATCTCTCAAGCATGTTTTATGTGCTCATGAGTCTTTTGGAGCTCGTTAGACATGGATGCCAACATGATGCATATAACTTGTAGATCATCATCTACAAATTTTGTGAGCATTTCACGAGCTGAGTTAGTGGCGTCATCACCAATTGTGTCCACGGGACTTAGATCAAGGATGTATGTCCTCTTTTTAGAGTTAAGGTTTCTCAACCAATCTTAGAAATTAGGCCCGATGAGTTTATTGGTTTCCAAGATACAAGTGAGTGAATTTTTAGCCATTTTGATTGAAGATTTCAAAATCTACAAGAGGCAAGAAAGAGTATAAACATGTGATTA
Source organism: Jacaranda mimosifolia (assembly GCA_018894105.1). Classification (NCBI taxonomy): domain Eukaryota; kingdom Viridiplantae; phylum Streptophyta; class Magnoliopsida; order Lamiales; family Bignoniaceae; genus Jacaranda; species Jacaranda mimosifolia. Next base: position 33,137,682 of record CM032127.1, on the reverse strand, counting down.
AATTTGATATTAAAAATATATTTATGGTCTTTCAAACATGTTTTCCCCTCTGTCACGCCCCAAAATTAAACCATATTTATACTAGAATTGAGCGTGAAATTTAATCCCAAATAAATGAAAGAATTAATCCAAAATCACGTTAAATAAGAACTCATCCAATTCCTAGCAACTCACAACATAAAACTCGAAGTATCAAAATATTTCTGAAACTAAACACAATAAAATTCACAACAAATAAAACAAAACTATTGAACTTAATAGAAAATATACTAGTCTATTGAAAATTCCTAAACTACGTCTACACTCTTGATTCTTATCATATACAGGATCCACCTCCTCACTAGGACCAGGATCTATACTGCTAGAAGGAAGTTAAAGAGAAGAAAAGAGTGTGAGCAAAAGACTCAGTGAGTGCTAAGTGTGTGTGCCATGTGAGTTCATGAATTTAAAATGATTTGTTCAGTGAAAATATTCGAGAGTTTGTACATTGAAAATGCTGGAGGAATTGTATAGTGACAACATTCAAGAGTTTGTAAAGTGCAAATATTTGAGAAAAACATAAGTGAAAATTATTTTAAACAGTCATGCAGTAACAAATCAAGCATTTTATCAACAGTTGAGCAGTAACGAGTCAAGAATTTTATAAACAGTCAAGTAGTAACAAGTCAAGAGTTTAATAAATAGTTTTCTAGACTATCAACTTAAATGTGATGATCAAACAGTGTTTGTTGTAGCCAGTCAACCTTATGACTCCCACTATAACAGTCCCTTATCGCTCCGAGCAAGGTGCGACCTTACCAAAATAGTGCCCGAGCATCCTCGGGAATTCCTATGACCCACCTCAGCCACAAACAGCTTCTGTTGTGCACTGGGGGGATTAGGCAATGGGGGCTTGGTATTCAACTGGCTAGCCCGCTGCTGCCCAGTAAAGTCCTTCGCACACCCAAACTAAGTTGGATCCAACCAACAATAACAGTAGCAGTAATAGTAACAGTAATCAATTGATCACCAAATTTAATTGGTAGTCTAGAAGCATTAAAATCATAAAGCATGGGTTTCTTTTTCCAGAATTAAAACAAGAAAAATATTTCTTTTTGTGTGGAAATAAAACAAGAAAAAGATTTCTTTTGTGCAGAAATAAAACAAGAAAAAAGATTTCTTTTTCTGCGCAGTGGAATATATAGTATAGTGTAAGTTGAAAACAATTCATGAACAATTATATAATAGCATATATCCTTCTGGGTTTTGAAACATAACAATATATAGTATTTGTAAGTTTAGGCACTTACCTTCAAGATCAATCCTATCTCAGTGTCAATCAACTCAATTGTTGAGTCACTTGATTCATTTAATAAACAAATCAACCACCAATTTAACTGACTAACAAGACAAAATTTACTAGGGACTAGCCTAGTACATACATACTTACAAAACTTATCAAGAATTTATCCTTTCATACGTACTTTGTTGATTCACTCGTAACACTCTTTCTAGATATCCAATTAACTTGATTCTTATGGCATTACAAAGCTAAGCAAGAGTACTAACTATTATGTCAATGATACACTCTAAATTATCCAATATGAGAGAGGAAAATTCGAGTTCAAGAGGCAGCAGTGGTGCGAAAGTAGATTTCTAATTTTTAGGAAATTTTTCGATGTGACACTTGATTGTATCTACGCTATAACTTTTACTACAGGCCTCGGATGAAGGTGATTCAAAATCCTATAAAATCCTAGCATATATATATATATATACAATTCATATTTTGACCTTATTACCCAATTAAACCGGAATCGAGTAGTAAAAGTTGTCACAATATTCTGTTCTAAGAAAATCAAAGTCCTGTGTTTCCAGACATGATGCATCTTAGTATTTTGATCATAAATTTCTCTATATAAATTGGATTTAGGTTATTTATGCATAATTAGAAACCCAAGATATATATATACAATTCATATGTTGACTATATTTCCCAATTAATTCTAAATAAAATAGTAAAAGGCATCACAATACTCTGTTCTAGGAAAATCGAAGCCCTGTATTTTCTGTCATGCCACAACTTTGTATTTTACTCATAACTTTCTCCCTATATGTCGGATTGAAGTTATTCAGGCCGAAATAGAATCCTGAGAAACATATGTAAAAATATTATTTTGATTATTTTACTTAATTATGTCGGGAAGAAGTATTAAAAGCATCACTAATATCCCTTTTCGGAAAAATCAAAGTCCTATATCTTTTGACTGGACACATCTTAGTATTTTGCTCATAACTTACTTAATTTAAATTCGATTGAGGTAATTTAGGAGGCATTAGAAACCCAGGACACAGATCTAAAATTTTTGTGTTGATGATTTTTTCTAATTCGGACGAGAAGTACTAAAACTATCACAATATCTATTTTCTAGAAAATAAAAACCTAACAGCATCATTGAATTTTGAAATTATCAAATATGAAGTCTACAAACTCATGAATTACCTTGTGTAATTTCCAATGCACATCCAAAAAATGCCGTCTCCTTTTCCTTTTCCTTTCCCCTCTGCCACAGCTGCTGTCCTTTTTCCTTCTTTCCCTTTTTCCTCTTTCATTTACTATTAAATGTAATTAGGGTTTTGTTTTTAGGGACTATACTTATATGAAAGAGGTGGTTTAGTTCAAGTAGGACTCTAATAATTCTACTAGGACTAGGATATTTATCCTACTATAAATCTAATGTCTTTATCATTAATTCCTAGAATTCAATAATTCAACTCCTTGTATTAATATAATATTAATTCAAGTAGAATTATAACTTATACTCCCCAAAATATAGAATATCTACAATATTAATTATCATTATTTGATCAAAAGATAATTTAATATTATCTATATATTATATATATAAATATATCATTCTGAAAACATAGTACATGCCTTACTACAATTTTAATTGAAATATTCAATAAAATAAAATAAGGTATATTAATCGATTAAATACAAAAAAAAACAAAATTCAGGGGCATTACACCCTCACTATTTTATCAAATCCGTCATCCCCAAGAAGAATTCGGGAAATCACATTTCCTAGTGAGAATCTAGGTCCTAAGGACTTGCAAGTGGACCCCCCGTGACCAAATATGTATCCACGAACAATCTAGAGGTAAGCAACTTTTGCTAATTGCATCTCATGCAACTCTTGATTTATTTTGCCTCACTATTTCATATAGATCCCCTATATGGATGACCTCTGTATTACTCGATGTTAAGTCAAACCTACCAATCAAGCTTTGATGCAAGAGGGGCACCACAACATCCCCCGTGATCGAGTATATAATGTGTGGGCATTCTCGAGTCAAGGGTGTTTCTCATGCTAAGTATATGGTCATGTCTTTCCACCTAAGTGTGACCCCGTGACCGAATGTATATCACACAAAGGTGATAGCATCAGTAGACCAATAGTTTTGGTAGAAGGCTTAGATTAATGAAAACTCTTTTAGTTTGTATCCATTTTCACTTAATATTTGACAAGCACTTAGACATTCTAAGTGGAGAGTTTTTGCTTGAAAATATCTCGTCATTTTTATCTTCTTATTTAGGTTTTCTATATCCTAAACATACATCTCATACATCAATAGGACATGAAAAGCATAAATAAGTAAATGCACCTAGCATGCTCCTATGGTGGGATGACCATGAGCCTAACCAAATGGTTCATTTAGAGTTATAAGTGCACCACCTAGTTGATTTTAAATTGGTTGATTAAACCTAGCTATTATATGAATGTATCCCCTACATTCGTAGGTCTTCAAAAGTCTCCATGCCTCCAAGGGTCTCCTTTGCTCCATGTAATATTTACATGAGAAAGAAATTCTCACTCCTAGCAGTTCTACTCTCATAAAATTTACAAAGTAAAAAATAAGAGGCATGCAAGCCTCAATTTAATACAACTCTTTTCAGCAACTTGAAACAAATAAAATCAATATTAAAGGCTCCAGATCATCTTTATTCATTCATCCATTTAACAATTAAATTAACAATAAACAAATATAGAATTAACAATTAATTCCATCAATTAAATGTTTATCTAATAAACAAGTAATTGGTCAAGCATAACTTTTATGCCAAACTTGAAGATTAACTTTAACCAATTATTAAAAGCATGAAAAAATATCAAACATAATTTTGAGACCTTACACAACACTTGTGCATCTATCTTGTGTGTATCAAAACTCTTTTGGTCACAAAAGGAGCACAAAATAAAAAAAAATAAAACTCATGCCAAAGCCAAAAATCGCCGCTGCCCACCCAGGCTAGGCATACTACCGCGCGGCAATCATTGTGCGCACCCGCTGCTTGGCCAGTGCTTGGTCAGGATGGGCAGCAACCCCTGTTTTCACTTTGGCACCGAGTCAAGTTCATTTTAACTGAACATTTGTGCACAAAAAATTTTATGACACTTCCCAGGCACCATAACACACATTTTAGATGAATTTCTAGATTCAAAACACCTTTAAAAAATGGAAATTCAAGTGCTCAAACATACTTTCAAAAACTAATTTAAGTAGGAATCATATTCTTCAAAAATCTTCAACATTCAACATCAATATCTATGAATTAAAACATTCTAATCATATGAATCAACACTTAAAACACATATTAGCATGTTTTCAATTCATTAATCAAGGAGCCACACACTGAAAGCAAGAGTAGCATTAGGATTTATAAATTAAAACTTCATAAACTTGAAAATAACTAAGCCACTCAAGCAATCAAGGATCTAGACATTCTATAGATCTAGATTACAAAGAAGAATTACCTCTTGTAGCTCAAAACAAGGAGAAAGTCAAGTATCTATTTGGATCCAGAAACTGTCTAGAATCAGCATAACAAAAATGCGACAAACTTTTCCCTAGTTAAATTTCTCCAAAAAATCACCAAATTAAATTTGGAACACCTCCACACACTGAAGAAGCTATTGTGAAAAAATTAGAGCAAAAAGCCTTCTGGATCGATCTAGAAAAATTTTCCAATCTGGAGCTATTGCAGTAGATCTCCAAAATTCAGCAAGTCAAACGCCCTGCCTCTATTGATATGATCGCCACCCCAATCATTCTTCCAATTTTCCCTTACTACAAGTTGGAGTTAGAGAGGAGAAAATGAGGTAGAGAAGGCTAGTTTTCTGGTTGGGAAGAAGAAGGAATGCAAAGCTCTACACACGATGTAATGCATGAAGAGAGAGAATTTTGGAGGGAATGCACAGAATCTAATCTTCACACTTTTAGCAATGTGTATATCTGAATTTTCTCTCTCTCTATATCTATATATAAAGGGTGGAAGGTGTGATGCTAGTTGGCATCACACCTTCCTCAAGGTGACTGCCCATGAGGCATGCCAAGTTGGCAAATTCAAATTCAAGTCTTACTTGAATTTCATGTGTATTTTTATTACATTTGGAAACTATTCCAAATTAATTAAGATGCTAATTTAAATGAACACTTTATTTAAATTTTCCCTCCAAATAGTATTCTTCCCATTAATTAAATTAAACACTTTAATTTAATTATTTAACCTTTGATTTAACTCTTAAATTAAACAAGCTTAATTCTTAAGCTTAAACTAATCAACTCAACTCTTTAAGTCAACTTGACAAATTAATGGTCACTATGGCACCAAATAATTAACTTCTTAATTATTGGTCTAATTTAACTCTTTAAATTAGTTGATTAATTTAACAATTAAATTAATCAAACCAAAATTGACTGTTAAATTGGATATTTTCTTCCTCCTACCTCTGTTTCTAGGACCCCTAGGGCCCTTTGAGATTAGTTCCACAAATCTCATTGCACTGACCATAGTAAACTACTTCTCGTTGTACCGAAATAGAGGTCTGATTTAAACGACCAGGTACAACATCACATTTGACACCTAAGGAAGGTACAACCCAACTATGAGGTCCATCAGCAGGTGTTACAATAATACGTAAATGACTTTTTTTTGGTACAACCATTCTATTGTCCACTTCTAATAAACGTGATTGATCCAATTATGGATCATCTTCTGGAATCAGATAACTGTTAAAAGTGAGTGACTATTCATCGAAACTGTTATAGTCCGAATACTCATACGTCTAATACTATTGATGTCCAATAGCTTTGGCGAGGCTGACCCCATAATCAATGCTAGGGGGGCCAATCATTCCCCTTCGTATCCTCTCTCTGAAGGCACACACTATCCTCTTCTGTTAAGAGGAGCGTCTACCCCATCATCCTCTTTTTTCAGAGGACTTTCGGATGTGGCCCCCGCACCGAAACTTGGGTGGAAGTGTTTCAAGTGAGCCCTACTTATTCCATTTCTCAAATGGATCTATGGAATGAACTTTTCCCGTCGTCTGTAACCCCAGGTCAAGCATAAGGGGCTTCTCTTTTTTCATAGTTGCCTTCGCAGTCACAAGCATATTGATCAATTCGTTAATCGTAACATCTTGCTTGGACATATTAAAGTTCATAACGAATTAATCATATGATGGTAGCAATGACTGTAGGATCAAATCCACGTAAAGGTCATTGTCTATGACCACATCTAACTGTCCAAGATTCTCAATAAGTCCAATCATCATGATGCCATGATCATGGACATTGGACCCTTCACTCATCCTTGCCCTAAAGAGCTCCTTAGACAAAGCGAACCTTTCATGTCTACTTTGTACACTATACAACTCTTGTAAGTATACATAGATCTCTTGAGCATGTTTCATGTGCTCATGAGTCTTTTGGAGCTCGTTGGACATGGATGCCATCATGACTCACCTCATTTGTAGAACATTATCTACAAATTTTGTCAACATTACATGTTGTGCATCAATGGCGTCATCACCAAATGTGTCCACGAGACTTTGATCAAAGACGTAAGTCCGCTCTTCAAAGTCAAGAATGATTTTAAGGTTTCTTAACCAATGTTGAAAGTTGGCCCGATTAGTTTATTGGTTTCCAAAATTGATGCAAGTGGATTTTTAGCCATTTTGACTGAAGATTTCAAAAATCTACAAGAGGCAAAAAAAATTTATAAGCATATGATTGAGTTTGATATTAAAAACATGTTTATGGTCTTTCAAGCATGTTTTCGTCCCACTAATTTATCAAATTCTTCACCCCCTAGAAGAATTTGGGAAATCATATTTCCTAGTGAAAATCAAGATCCCAAGGGCTTGCAAGTGGACCCCTGTAACCGGATGTATATCCACGAGAATCCAAAGGTAAGCAACATTTGCTAATTACATCTCATACAATTCTTGATATATTTTGCCTCACCATTTCACTTAGGTCTCCTAATGGATGGCATCTGCATTACTTGGTGTTAAGTCAAACCTACCAATCAAACTTTGATTCAAGACAGGCAACACAACATCCACCGTAACCAAATATATAATGTGTGGGCATTCTTAAATCAAAGGTGCATCTCATGCAAAGCATATGGTCATAGGTTTCCACCTAAGTATGACCCCCACAACCAGATATATATCATACAAAAGTGGTATCATCACCATGCTACATGCTACTACTAAAAGGTTTGGATTAATTAAAACTCTTTTAATTTGTATATATTTTGACTTAATATTAGAAAAACACTTAGACATTCTAAGTAGAAGGATTTTTCTTGCAAAGATCTCATCATTTTATCTTCTTATTTAGGTTTTCTATATCCTAAACATGCATCTCATACAATAATGGGATATGGAAAGCGGAAATAAGTATATGCGTATAGCATGCCCCTAGGGTGGGATAACCATGAGCCTAACCAAGTGGTGCACTTAGAGCCATAGGTGCACCACCTAGTTGATTTTAGGTGGGTTGATTAAATCTAGCTGTTGTATGAGTGAATCCCCATACATTCATAGGTCTTTAAAAAACTCCATACCTCCAAAGGTCTCCATTGCACCATGCAATAATTACATGAATAGGAAATCCGCACTCTTAGTGATTCTACTCTAATAACATTTACAAGGTAGAATTTAAGAGGCATGCAAGCCTCAATTTAATACAACCCATTTCAACAACTTTGAAACAAATATAATCAATATTAAAAGTTCATAGTCATCCCTATTCATTCATCATCCATTCAATAATTAAATGAACAATAAATAAATCTAGAATTAACAATTAATTCTAACAATTAAATACTTATCTTATAAACAAATAATCGAACAAGCATAACATTTATACCATAAGTTGGAGATTAACTTTAACAATGTTAAACATAATTTTGAGGACTTGCACAGCACTTGTGCTTCCATAACACATGATTTAATGCCATTTCTAGTCACTCAAGGAACCAAAAAGAAGCTCAAAACCTGCCCAATCCAAACTGGGTGTTGCTGGGTAGTAGCTCTCAGCCACTGCCCGGCCAGCTTGCACTATTGCTACCGGCAACCCCTATTTTGAGGTCAAAGGCTAGTCAAGCCTATTATTAGCCCAACATTAAATTGTAGAACACTTTCTAGACATTAAATCACACATTATGGACCAATTTCCAAATCTAAAACTCCTTTTAAAATTGAAAATTAAAGTGCTCAATCATGCTTCCAAAAATCAAGTTTAAGTGAAAATCAAATTCTCCAAAAACCTCCAATCATATTCCAATCTCATTGGATCTAAAAATGACCAAAACACTTTTGATCAAATATCAACATGCTATATCATCATATAACATCGATTAATGTCAAATCAACATTCAACATTAATAACAATGAATAGAAATATAGTAAAACATGAATCAACACTTAAATCACATAAAAGCATGCTTTCAATTCATCAAGCAATAGAGCCACAACCATTATCAACCAAACACTCCAATCCATTACTCAAATCAAGTATTTGGTGATATTAATCAATTCATCACATGAATCAACCAAATAATAATCCAAAACATAGCATGAAATAGGCTCCGATACCACTTGAAAGCAAGAGAAGCATTATGATCCATAAATTGAAACTTCATAAGCTTGAAAATAACTGAGCTACTCAAGAAACCAAGGATCTATACATTCTATAGATCTGGATTACAAAGAATAATTACCTCTTGTAGCTCAAAACAAGGAGAAAATCAAGTATCTCTCTCCGATCTAGAAACTATCTGGAATCAGCCTAGTCGAAATACGACAACCTTTGACCCAGTTAAAATGCTCCAAAAAATCACCAAATTAAATATGGAATACCTATACATACTGAGGAAGCTACTGTGAAAAATTTGGAGCAAAAATCCTTCTAGATCACTCCATAAAAATTCGCCAATCTAGAGCTACTCAAGTGGATATCCAAAATTCAGCAAGTCAAACGCCTTGCCTCTATTGATATAATCCATACCCCAATCATTCTTCCAATTTTCCCTCACTAGAATTAGGAATTAGAGAGGAGAAATTGAGGTACAGGAGGCTGATTATCAGGTTGGGAAGAAGAAGGAATGCAAAGCTCAACATATGATGCAATGCATAGGGAGAAAGAGTTTTGGAGGGAATGCAAAAAATCTAATCTTCACACTTTCAGCAATGTGTATATCCGAATTTGCTCACCCTCTATATCTATATATAGAGGGCGGAAGGTGTGATGCTAGTTGGCATCTCACCTTCCTTAAAGTGATTGCCCATGAGGTATGCCAAGTTGGCAAATTCTTCATGTGCAATTTAATTACAATTGAAATCTAATTCCAAATTAATTAAGATGCTAATTTAAATGAACACTTCATTTAAATTTTTCCTCCAAAAAGTATTCTTCCCATTAATTAAATTAAAAAATTTAATTTAATTAATTAACCTTTGATTTAACTCTTAAATCAAACAAGCATAATTCTTAAGCTTAAACTAGTCAACTTAACTCTTTAAGTCAACTTGATCAATTAATGGTGAATATGGCACCAAATAATTAACTTCTCAATTATTGGTCTAATTTAACTCTTTAAATTAGTTGATTAATTTAACACTTAAATTAATAAACCAAAATTGACTATTAAATTAGATATTTGAAAATCTATCACCAAAGGGTGAGCTTTTCTAACATTTAGAAAATTGCTCTACCAATTTTGGAAGCTAATTAGTTTTTGTATGCGACCTAATAGGTTCTACCAATCATTGGACATAGGCTCACAACTCTTTGTGACTTTTGAATATCTTATATTCATTTTAGTTTAAAACTCCTTTTAAACTAATCGACTCAATTCAATTAATCTCATTAATGAAAGAGTCCCCAATCTGCATGGTCGATGTCCAACCTCAAGCCCATAGTGCCCAACTAATTGGCTGAAATGAATATTATGGAGAACCATCACAGCTCTACACGTACTATGCAAATACAGTCCTTCCGTCTCCTATCTCCCAAAAGAGGCCTAGAGCAAGATATTTGCCGGTTCCCTAATAGCCTCAATACTATGTCTCCATTCTTAATGTTCAATTCCCTTATGTGACCTCAACTTTGGAAAACTCCTTTACAAAATTGTCACACCACCTTGCGCAAGGATTTCTTGGAGTGTATTATTATAGAACACATAGGAGATGCACTCGCCCTTCACAAAAGCGAGGAGTCAGATTCCATCTTGGATCTCACAAACCTCCATGCTAAGTAGCTCATACCCGACCTCAACCTAAAAGACCTGCTAAATGGTTAAGGGAGAGTCAAAGCATGAGGATCGGACACAAGGTTACCTCGGATCCTCAGGTCAGAGGACTAATAATATGCACTAGCATAAGCAGGAGAATTAACTAATGTTGACTTGCCACTATGGCTATCTCGTAGATTCTCCAGAGGGTCTTCAGTGCCTTTTTCTCTAGCAAACACCTACTAACATTCACCCGTATGTCATACAATTGCTCATAGAATGGAGTAATATCCAACTCTTAGATTTATGCATCATTAGTGCAAGTCTATCTGGATCTTAGATGCCCTATCTCATAAGATCCAATGACTTGGAAGATTTAAGATCACAATTGTGTGAGATTTATTCCATGGTCATTGAACCAAGTCCCTTAGTCATGAGTGATCTATAGGCTTCACCCAAATACAAGTGAAGTAATAAAGAGCATAAGATGAAGATGAACATATAAAGAATATCATTCAATCAAGGTTGCTTTACAAGGAAATAGCTTATACATGGCCAATCTAATTGGCTTGCCGAGCATTGTTCCAACCTACAAATCATCATCCAATCACTCTAATCCATCATATGAAACAAGAATTTGGTGATTTTTATTAATCCATCTTGTGTATCAATCAATCAAAAAATCTAAATCTAACCATGATTTAGGCTCCAATACCACTTCAATGCAAGTAAGGCACTGGGATCCAATAATAAAACTTCAAAAGCTTAAATAAAATATTTCTTATAAGCTAATAATGATCTAATCATGCTAGGAATTCAGATTAAGTTAGAGAGTCACCTTGAATTTCTAATTTCCAAGTAGAAAATAGTGAATACTTCACCAATCTAGAATCTATCATAAGCTGGCGCAACAAAACGAGAGCAACTTTTGCCTTGGTTAAACTTCTCCAAAAATCACCAAAAACATATTGTATCCTCACAAAACCTTGGAAAAGAAGCTCTAAAAAATTTGGATCAAAAATCCTTCTGGATCTCCTGGAGAAAGTTCGCCAAATCGAGGCTTTGTTTTAGTATATCTCCAAAACTAGCAAACCAATTGTTTTGCCTTTATTGTGATGATCCAAAGACCAAGAAAACTTCCAATTTCTCCTCACTTTTAGCTGAAGAAAGAGAGGATGAAAAATGGTAAAGGCCGACCAATTTGAGGTTGGAGAAGAAGAATAAAAGCAAAGCTTGAACACATAATGCAATGCTTGGAGAGAGTTTTTGGAGGGAAATGTGAAAGATTCTAATCTTCACATTAATCTTGCATTGGCCAATCCACACACCCTCTATATCTATATATATAGAGAGAATGGTATGGTGCCAAGTTGGCATCACATCTTTCTCAAGGGGGGTGGCCACTTGCATTGCCAAGGTGGCCAATTTGAATTCTAATCTAATTTGAATTTCATGTGCATTTCAATTACATTTGAAATCTAATTTCAAATTAATTAAGATGCTAATTCAAATGAACTCTTCATTTGAATTCTCTCTCCAAATTTAATTCTTCTCATTAATTAAATTAAACACTTTAATTTAATTAAATAACATTTGACTTAACTCTTAAGTCAAGTAAGCTTAATTTTGTTACCTTAACTCTTTAAGTTAACTTGACCAATTGATGATCATTTCATACCAAATAATTAACTTCTTAATCATTGGTTTAATTTAACTCCTTAAATTGATTAGTTAATTTAAAACTTAGATTAATCAAGCCAAAATTGATCTTCAAATTGGACACCTCAAAAATCGGTCTTATGGAGTGATTTCTAACTCTTAGAAAATTCCTCCATTAACTAGGAAGTCAATTGGCTTTTGCGTGCGATTCAATAGGTTCTACCATTCATTGGACATACGTTCACAACTCCTTATGACTTTTGAATATCTTATATTCATTTTAATTTAAAACACTTTTAAGCCAATCGACTCAATTCAATTTATCTCATTAATTGAAGAGTACCCAATCACCATGGTCGATGTCCAACCTCAAGCCCAAGGAGCCCAACTAATTGGCTGAAATGAATGTTTTGGAGAACTATTATAGCTCTATGCTTACCATGCAAATACGGTCCTTCCGTCTCCTATCTCCCAAAAGAAGCCTAAGGCAAAATATTTGTTGGCTCCCTAATAGCCTCGATACTATGTCTCTATTCTCAATATTCGATTCCTTTTTATAACCTCATCTTTGGAAAACTCCTTTACCAAATTTTCACACCACTAAGGATTTCTTAGAATCGATCATTATAGAACACATAGAAGATGTACTCGCCTTTCACAAAAGTGAGGAGCCGAATTCTATTTTCGACTTCACAAACCTCTATGCCTAGTAGCTCATACCCAATCTCAACCCAAAAAACCCGCTAGTGGTCAAGGAAAAGCCAAAGCGTGAGGACTAAACAAAAGGTTATCATGGATTCTCAGGTTAGAGGACTAATAATATGTACTAGCGTAAGCTGGAAAACTTGCCACTTCGGCTATCTAGTCGATTCTCTCGGTGGGTCTTTAGTATCTTGTTCTCTAACAAGCACCCACTAGCATACACCCATATCTCATATGGTTGCTCATGGAATAGAGCAATATCCAACACTTGGGTTTATGCAACGTTAGTACAAGTCTATCCGGATCTTAGATGCCCCGTCTCGTAAGATCCTATGGCTTGGAAGATTTAAGATCATGACCATGTAAGACTTATTCCATGGTCATCAAACTAAGTCCCATAGTCATAAGTGATCTAAGGGCTTTATCCAAATGCAAGTGAAGTGATAAATAGCATAAGATGAAGATGGCCATATATTGAATATCATTCAATCAATATTATTTTATAGAGAAATAGCTTTTATAAGGCTAATCCTATTAGCTTGCCAAGCACTATTCCAACAGGAGGATGCTAGGGTTTTCCCAAACACTGTACATTGACAAGATACTAAAAAGGTTTAGTGTGGAAGAATCGAAGAAGGGATTCCTCCCTATAGGACACGATTTTCATCTCTCCAAGTCTACAGTCCCTAAAACTGATGATGAAAGGCATAGAATGTCCCACATACATTATGTGTCTGCTATAGAGAGCATAATATATGACGTTCAATATATAAGGTCGAATGTAGCACAGTCTCTAAGTGTTATGACTCGTTTTCAATCTAACCCTAGAGAATACCACTGGATGGCCGTTAAAGCAATCGTTAAGTACTTGAGAAGGACTAAGGATTTATTTTTGGTATACAACAATAGATAATTAAAACTCGAGGGGTTTTTGGATTCTAGTTTTCAATCCGATGTAGATAACCTATAATTTGATTCTAAATTCATATTTTGCCTCAACAATGGCGTGGTGAGTTATAAGAGTTCCAAACATGACAGCACAGTCGATTCAGCCATAGATGAGGAATATATTGCAGCTTCAGGAAGCTGCAAAGCAAGGTGTTTGGAAGAAAAACGTAATCCAAGAGTTGGATGCAGTGCCTAGCATTGCTAGCCAATAGTTGTGTTTTGTGACAACAACGGGGCGATAGCGCATGCAAAAGAGCCAAGATCTCATCGATGATCCAAGCACATTTTGAGGTAATACCATTTGATTCGAGAGATCATTAATAGAGACAACATTCGTGTGAAGAGGATTGCTCAGAAGAGAATATAGCAGATCCACTAACTAAACCCCTAACGCAAAAGGTCTTGGAAGGACATCTTGAGAAGATGGGTCTTAAGATTATAGGGAATTAGCTTTAGGGTAAGTGGCAGATTATTGGAATAGGGCCCCACAACCAATTAGATTGGCATGTAAACTATTTCACTTGTGCTAAAATCTTGATTGAATGATATTCATTATAAATGGTCATCTTCATCTTATGCTCCTTTTACTTCACTAGTATTTGGTTGAAGCCATTAAATCACATAAGACTACGGGACTTAGTCAAGCACTGGATAGTGATCGTGAAATAAATCTTACACAGTCACGATCTTAAAACTTCAAAGTCGTAGAATCTTATAAGATAGGCCATCAACAAGGCACAAATCCAAGGGTTGGATATTGCTCTGTTTCATGAGCAAACCATGTGAGACATGGGTGCATCTTAGTAGGTGCTTGTTAGAGAACAAGTTCACTGAAGGCCCACCAAGAGAATCCACTAAATAGCCTAGTGGCAAGTTCTCTAGCTTACACTAGTGCCTATAATTTGTCCTTTGACCTAACGATCTATGATAATCTCATTTTTAGGTCCTCATGCTTTGACTTTTCCTTGACCACTTCGCGGGTCTTTCAGGTTGTGCTTGGGTATGAGCTACTTAGATATAGAGTTTTGTGAGATCTAAGATGAGATCCGACTCCTCATCATTATTAAGGTTGAATGCATCTCTTATGTATTCTATAATGATCGATTCTACAAAATCCTTATATAATGTAGTATGATAATTTGGAAAAGGAGTTTTCCAAAGATGAGATAATATGATAATTAAGGGTTTAATTTAATTAAAGTGAAGAATTAATTTGGATGGAAAATTCAAGTGAAGGAGTTCATTTGGAGTGTATCTAGAATTTATTTGGATGACATTTCATGAGATGAAATGAAGATTCCAAATAAAATTCAAATACGAGTGAAATTAAGAATTTCACACAAGCACCTTGCAAGGCAAGTTGGCACTAACCTCATGGGAGGTGTGATGCAAATTTGTATCACATCTCCACTCCTATAAATAGGAGAGATGTGGCCAGCCAGCCATTGTGGCTTATATGATCTAATTTTTAAATTCCATTTTTATGTGATTCTCTCATGTGTTGACACTTCACATTTCTTTACCTTTCTATCATAAATTCAGCCTTTATCCTCTCTCTTCTCTCTTTGGTTTTCTAGCTAACCTAGGAGAGATTTGAATTTTCCATTAGTGTGTGGATCATCACATTATAGACAAAACGCTTGGATTGCTTGGCCTTTGGAGACCCATTGCTTAGGCAGAACGTTTGGAGCTATTTTTCTAGATCTTGCCGAATTCCTTTTTAGCTAAAACTTTTAATGAATCTTCCCCAAGGTGTTGAGGATGTTGTGTCCAATTTGCAGCCAATTTTGAGGTGTTTTGGTTAGGCAATTGTTGTAGAGTTGCAGTTGCACCATTGGAAGATAATTTTCAAGTGTTGAAGTGTCCTTTCTCCTTTCCGTGGATTTTTTAGTTCAAGGTAATCCTTCATCCAAATCTGAATTTGAAGTATAATTAGATCCTTGGAGTTGAGTGTAGCCTACTTAATTTAGCTATTTTGTGCTTTATTTATTGCATCCTGGTGCTAAACTTGACTTCAAAATTTGAGTGTTTGGATGATTTTGTATGTGGCTCTTTATGTGTTGAATTGAAATATGTCAATATGTGTTTAAGTATTATTTCATATGCTGGCATGATTTTGATTCAAATCTTATGATGGTTAATGCTGATTTAGCATTGCATGATGTTAAATATTGATTTAGCATGTTGATAATTGCTTAAAAGTGTTTTGACAATTTTTGTATACAATTTGATTGGATGTCATCAAGGTGTTTGAAGAATAGTGATTCTTCTTCCTTAGATTTGATTTTTGAAGCAATTTGAGTTCCTTAATTCCAGTTTTAAAGTTGTTTATAATCTGGAAATTGATCATAAAATGTATGATATAGAGTTATGGAAGTGTCCATAATGTTTGGGTTGGCAAAAGAGTAAAAATGGGGCAACATGGTGGCCTAAGCGCCTTGTGGCAGGGCCCCTGCAGCCAGCTAGCCCCTAGCTGGGCAACACGGGCACTATAGTGCCCGTGCAATCTACCTGGGTAGCCAGCCCATCCTTGGCTACCTAAGCATGATCGGTTTGCCATTTTGTGCATATTTTCTGTCATAAACATGATTTGTCCATACATATTTATTGCACAATTGCTGTGTGAGTGCTCAAGATCATGTTGGATATTTCAAGAAATCCTAGCACAAGTTGATATGACAATTTGATAAAGGAGTTTTCTAAAGATGAGGCCATAATGGAAATCGATATCAAGAATAGATACATAGTTATCGAGGCTATTAGGGAGCTAGCAAATAACTTGCCCTGGGCCTCTTTTGGGAGATAGGAAATGGAAATACCATATTTGCACGGCCATTATAAGCAGTAATGGTTCACTTCTTTATAATTCATTAATCCAATTCTTTGGGGTCCATGAGCTTGTGCTAGGCATCGATTATGGAGATTAGGTACTCTTCAATTAATAGAGATTAATTGATAGAGTTATTAGTTTAAAAAAGTTTAAACTAATTTGAATGTTTTTAATATTCAAAATATCACAAAGAGTTGTGGGCCTATGCCTAATGAATTGATGAACCTAAAAGGTAACACACAAAAGCCTAGAATACTCTCACTTGATTAAGAAATTATCTAAGGAGTTAGATAATCGAGGTGATCAAGTTTATTGGAGATAGAGACCAAAATGGCTAATTAACATTAATTGGTACTTTTAGCTTGATTAATTTAAGTGTTAAATTAATCAAAATAATTTAAATAGTTAAATTAGGCCAATTAAATTAAGGAGTTAGTTTAATTGGTACCATGTGTCAACTTTAATTGGTGTCATTTGACAAGTTAATTAGTCAAGCTAACTTAAGGAGTTAAGTTAGCACTAGTTAACTTAAAGAGTTAAGTTAATCAATTTAAGGAGTTAAGTTAAATTAATTAAATTAAAGAGTCTATTTAATTAAATTGGAAATTTATGTTTTGGAGGGAAATAAAATGGAAGAGTCCATTTGAAATATGCAAGTTGGTATTTCAATTTATAAAATGAAATGCAAATGCAAATTTAAGCTAAATGAAGATTTAGCAAGTTGGCAAGTTGACAAGTTGGCGCACATGCATGGAGATTGTGGTGGAAGCAAAGCATTCCATTCTCTCCTATATAAGAAGCATGTGGCCGGCCACTTGAGGGTGTTAGATGCCTTCACATTTTTCCTCCGAAAGGTGGTATAATTCATATGTTGAACAACTATCGCCTATATTCCCTCCTCCTTCTTTCCTCTTCCAAAACCACCCACCCTCCATCATCACATTCTTCTTCTCTTCTCTAGCAAATTGAAGTAGATTTAGAGCCCATCCTAGGTATGTCGACTGTACATTGGAGGATCCACACTTGGGGAACTAAAGCTTCACTTCTCTTCTTCTCCTACCTCAAAATCAAGCTTTCATCCAAGATCTTCTTCTCATTATTCTCTAGCTAATATTAAGAGGAAAATGATTGTGCATTGGTGTGTGGATATTTATATTAAAGGCAGGATAATTAGATTGCTAGCCTTTGGAGATCCACTATTTCGGACAGTAACTTTGGAGCGACCTTCGGAGGTCTTTCTAGATCCAAGTTGAGCTGAATTTTTTACTGAAGATACATCAAGGAGTTTATGTTTGTTTGGTACAAATTTCACTCAAACCAAAGTCTATTTGGTTGGGCAGAAGTTCCTCAGATTCGTTGTGCTACTAGAAGATAGTTTTCAAGGAGTTGAGATCTTCTTCCACCTTCCTTTGATTTTCTGAAAATTAAAGTAATTCTCCTTCCAAATATGAATCTATGGCATGTTTAGATCCTTGACTTCAAATATAGCCTAGTTGTTTTAGCATTTTTATGCTTTGATAATTGGATCTTAGTGCTACATATGACTTCAGCTCTCTCATTCCCAATGAGAAGAATGTCATTGACATAAAGTACAATAAACTATATACTACTCCTATTAGCCTTCTTGTACACACAAGGTTCACACACATTTTTGACAAAGCCAAATGATTTGACTATCTTATCAAAATGTTGTTGGAATAGTATCCCACAAGCCAATTAGATTGGCGTTGTAAATTATTCCATTGGTGATACAATCTTGATTGAATGATATTATTTAAATGGCCATTTTCATCTTATGCATATAATTACTTCACCAGCATTTTCTTGAAGCCCTTAGTTCACACTAGACTATAGGACTTGGTTAGTACACTCGTTAATGATCATGAAACAAGTCTTACACTATCGTGATCTTAAATCTTCCAAGTCCAGTATCTTATGAAACAAGGCATCTAAGATCCGGATAAACTTGCACTAATAATGCAAAAATCCAAAGGTTGGTTGTTGCTCCATTTCATGAGCAATGCCATATAAGATATGATTGCAAGTTAATGGGTACTTGTTAGATAACAAAGCATTGAAAGCCCACTAGGAGAATCCACTAGATAGCTAAAGAGGCAAGTCGGTAGTAGCAAGTTCTCCAACTTACACCAGGCATGTAATAAGTCCTCTAACCTGAGGATCTATGGTAACCTCGTGTTTAGGTCCTCATGCTTTGACTCTTTCCTAGCCAGGTAACGGGTTATTTGGGTGGTAATTAGGCATGAGCTACTTAGACGTGGAGGTTTGTGAGATCCAATATAGGATCATATTGCTCATCGTTGTAAAAGGCGAGTACATCTCGTATGTATTCTATAATGATCGATTTCAAGAAATCCTTGCGCAAAGCAGTATGACAATTTGGATAAGGAGTTTTCCAAAGATGAGGTCATAAAGAGGAATCGAACATTTGAATAGAGACATAGAATTGATGTACTAGGGAGCCGATAAATGACCGTATTTTGCGTGGTACACATAGAGCTAGAATATTCTCCAAAAGTATTCATTTTGACCAATTAGTTGGGCTCCTCGGGCTTGAGGTTGGATATCGACCATGAATATTGGGTACTATTCAATTAATGGAGATTAATTGAATTGAGTCAATTAGTTTGAAGGAGTTTAAACTAAAATGAATATATGATATTCTAGATTCACAAAGTGTTGGGAGCCCATGTCCAATGAGTGGTAGAACCTAATGGGTCACACACAAAATCCAATTGCATATCCTAGACGATGAAGATGAATTCTCTAAGGAGTTAGAAAAGTTCCTTCTAGACCAATTTTGAGGTTAACCAATTGACACAAGTTGTGGTCATCTTAACTTGATCAATTTAATTGTTAAATTGATATAATTAATTTAAGGAGTTAAATTTTAAGAAGTTATTTATTTGGTGCCACATGACTATCAATTGGTCAACTTAAGGAGTTAAGTTAACAATTACTAGCTTAAGGAGTTAAGCTAATTGACTTAAAGAGTTTAAGTCAAGGTAATTAATTAAATTAAAGGAGTTTAATTAATTGAAATGGAAAATTAATTTTGGAGAGAAAATTCAAAAGAAATGTTCATTTGGTGTGGCATTAGAATTTATTTAGATAACATTTCATGAGATGAAATGAAGATTCCAAATGAAATTCAAATGCACACAAAATTCAAATTCAAGCTAGTTGGCGCCACCCCTTAAGGAAGTCGTGATGCCAACTTGGTATCATACCATCCTCCTTCTATATATAGACATAGAGGGAGGCGACCAATGTTCATGCTTGCACTACATTCTATGTGAATTAGATCTAAGAATTAGATTCTCTCAATTTTCTTCTAATTCCAAGTGTTGCTTCATATGTTGAAGCTTTACTTCTCTTTTTTTCCTACCTCCAAACCAAGCGTTCATCCTTGTGTTTCTCCTCTTTATTCTCTAGCTAATACTGAGGTGAATTGGTTATTGCATTGGTGTGTGGATCTTAACGTTAGAGGCAAGACAATTGGATTAATAGCCTTTTGGAGATCCATTTTCTGGTAGCGATTTGGAGGCAATTCTGGGCGACCTTTGCAAGTTTTGATTCAGCAGATTTTTGAATTGTAGATCCATCAAGGAGTTGAAGAGTTATAGTTAAATTTTTAGCTCAAACAAAAATTTTTTGGTTTGGAAAATTCGGTCGCTACTCTGCTGCGCCGCTGAGAGATAGCTTCAAGGTGTTAGAGTGTTT
Organism: Jacaranda mimosifolia; assembly: GCA_018894105.1. Classification (NCBI taxonomy): domain Eukaryota; kingdom Viridiplantae; phylum Streptophyta; class Magnoliopsida; order Lamiales; family Bignoniaceae; genus Jacaranda; species Jacaranda mimosifolia. Next base: position 33,117,235 of record CM032127.1, on the reverse strand, counting down.
CTTCTAGCTTTATTTGATTTTCTTAAAATCAAAGTAACTCTCATTCCAAATCTAAATCTATGGCATGTTTAGATCCTTGGTGACATGTATAGCCTAGTTATTTTGCATTTTTAATGCTTTGATTATTGGATCCTATGGCTACATGTGACTTCAAATGTATGTTCCAACTTCGGAATGCCTATTTGAGTCCATAAATGGATCTCTTAAGCTTGTAAACATTTTGCTCATTCTCTTTGGATGTAAACCTTGTGGTTGTTCCATATAGATTTCTTCTTTAATATTTTCATTGAATAAAGGAGTTTTCATATCCATTTTCCATATCTCATAGTCATAATATGCAGCTATGACAAGTAAACTTCGAATAGACTTAGGCATAGCGACTGGTGAAAAAGTTTTCTCAAAATCAATACCAGGTGTTTGAGTATAATATTTTGCCACTAGTCGCATCTTAGAGGTCGATACTTCTCTATTAACTCCTAGCTTTTGCTTATAGATCCACTTGCAACCAGTAGGTACTATACCTTTTGGTGGATCTACCATACTTTGTTGGAGTATATGGAGTCCATTTTGAATTTCATGGCGTCAAGCCAATGTCCCGGACCTACGTCCAACATAGCTTTCTCATAGGTATTCGGATTGCTATCCGATTATCCCATTTCATGAAGAAATCCAAACCTTCTGGGTTACTTCTTAATTCGGTCCGACCTTCTCAGGGGTTGTATATCTGGCTCTTGTTGCTTACATGTTTCCATCAGTTGTGGGATTTGATGATCATCTTGAACTTTATCAAATTCATTAACAATGCCATTTCTATCTAATAGAAATTTATTTTCCAAAAAGTTGGCATTTCTTGAAACAAACACCCTTTGTTCTGAGGGATCATAGAAGTAATAACCTAAAGACTCTCTTGGGTATCCCACAAACTTGCACAAGGTGGATCTACTATCAACTTGTCTTCCACTAGTCGCTTAACATAGGCCGAAACCCCCAAACTCTTAGGAAAAAGTAAGAAGGTGCTTTGCCAAACCATATCTCATATGGTATCTTTGCCATCAACTTTCAAGGTTACATTTAGTAACCTTGCCACCATCTCTAGGGCGTATCCCAAAAATGATATGTACACATTGAAAAAGCTCATCATGGAACATACTATATCTAACAAGGTACAATTTCTCCTCTCAGCTACTCTATTGTGTTGGGTGTGCTGGGTGGAGTCTATTGAGAGAGAATCCCATTTCCTTTAGATAATCCAAGAATTTGGCACTTATGTATTCTCCCCTTCGATCCGATCGAAGAGCTTTAATACTAAGTCCCTTTTTGCTTTTTTACTTTATTCTTATACTCTTTGAACTTTTCAAAGGCTTCGGACTTGTACTTCATAAGATACACATGTCCGAATCGAGTATGATCATTAGTAAAGGTGATGAAGTAAGAATAGCCTCATCTCACATTAACTCTTAATAGGCCACAAACATTCATATAGATCAAATCCAAAGGACTTGTGGTTTGCTCCGATTGTCCCACAAAAGGAGCATTGGTCCTTTTTTCCTTTAAACAAGATCACAAGTAGGAAGGTCCTCAACATCAATAACATTTAGTGTTTTGAGAGCTTCTAACTTGCTCATCCTATTTTTAGAAATATGTCCATGTCTTGTATACCATAAGATGGCATCTTCTTGGTTATCTAACTTTCTTTTACTTGATTGAATGTGCATTAATGAAGGTTGAGAATCCAATATGTACAATCCATTGTTTAATGTACCTTGTGCAATTAAAGAACCATTCTTAAATGATTTTAACATTCCATTCGATATGCAAAAATTATATCCTTCATTATCCAAAATAGGAATAGAAATAATGTTCCTAACAAGTTAGGGTACATAATAACAAGGATCAAGTACAATGCAAGAATTTCCCAAGTCTAACTTGACTACGCTTTAACTATGGCCACAACCTTTGATTTGTTTCCAACGCGGAGGATCATATCCCCTTCATTGAGACACCTTCTTCTTTCCATCCCCTATAACAAATTATAAATGTGAGAACCACATACGGTATCAAATACCCATGAAGAAGAATTTGTCATCAAGTGCACTTCAATAAAGTACACATCCTTCTCAAGGATGCTAAGGTAAGCCTTGGAATTCCTTTTCCAATGTCCTTATTCACCATAATAGAAACAAGTAGCATTAGTCTTAGCCTTTTTCTTTTTCTTTATTTACCCCGAACTCTTCAAGGGTTGCTTTCCCTTAGAGGAAGAACCCTTATTCCTTTTACCTTACTTTCTAGAGACCCTAGGCCCCTTAGACTTAGAAGAGGAAGCAAGCATAAAAGGCTTGTCCTTTTTCATAGTAGCCTCGGTGGTCAACTAAAAGCAAGCAAGGCACTAAGATCCAATAATAAAACTTCAAAAGTTTAAATAAACTAGTGCTTACAAGAAACCAAGGATCTAAACATGCTTTAGAATTTAGATTTGGTTGAAGAGTTACCTTCAGAGCTTAAATCCAAAGGTAGATTGAAAAACTCTTTATTCAAATAGAATTTGCCAAATGCGCTGGAAGTAAGCAATTTTTTACCTATTCAAAACTCTCCAAAAATGTTGAAAATATTCCAGTAGATGCTCAACACCTTGAGGAATCTTCTAGAACAAGTTTCAGCTCAAAACTCCTTCTAGATCTCTTGGAATAAAATTGACAAGAGACTGGTCTTGCAGGCGGATCCCCAAAAGCTTAGCAAATCAAGTATTTTGCCTCTATCAAAATGATCCACACATCAATTCAAGTCCTACTACTCCTCACTTTTAGCAGGAAAACGAGAAGAGAGTTGAGACTGAAGTGGCTGATTTTAGGATAGAGAGAAAATGAAGAAGGTGATCTTCAACATATGAATGAACACTTTAGCAAATGGAGGGAAAAATGAGAATCTAATTCTTCACTTGAAAGATATGTGTGTGTCATCTCCTCACTCTATATATGGATATAGAGTGAGGATCGTGTGATGCCAAGGTGGCATCATACCTTCCTCAAGGAGGGGGACCGCCAACCATGCTTGCCATGCATGCTTAGTTGGCAAATTCAAATCTAATTTGAATTTATGTGCATTGGAATTACATTTCAAATATAATTTCAAAATAATTAAATGCTAGATGTAAAATGATCCTATCATTTCAATTTTTCCTCCAAAAAATATTTTCCTTATTAATTAAATTAAATAGTTTAATTTAATTAATTAATTCTTAACTTAACTCTTAAGTCAGTTAGCTTAAATCTTTAAGCCCAATTTTGTTACCTTAACTCTTTAGGTTAACTTGACCAATTAATGGTCACATCGTATCATATAATGAAGTCTTTAATTATTAGTCTAATTTAGCCTCGATACTATATCTCTATTCCCAATGTTCGATTTCACTTTATGACCTCATCTTTAGAAAACTACCTTTCTAAATTGTCATACTACCTTGCATAAGGATTTCTTAGAATCGATTATTATAGAACACATAGGAGATGTACTGCCCCTCATAAAGATGAGGAATTGAATTCCATCTTGGATCTCACAAACTTGCATGTCTAAGAGGCTCATGCTCAATCACCAGCCGAACGGTTGGCTAAATGACCAAGGAGGATTCAGAGAGTGAATACCTAAGCATAAGGTTACTATGGATCTTCAGGTCAAAGGACTAATTATATGAACTAGCGTAAGTAGGAAATTTGCCACTACAGCTATCTAGTGGATTCTCCGGTGGGCCTTCAGTACCTTGTTCACAAACAAGCACTCACTAACATACATCCATATCTCATATGGGATTATCCATGAAATGGAGCAATATCTAATTCCTTGGATTTATGCATCGTTAGTGCAAGTCTATCCTGATCTTAGATGCCCTGTCTCTTAAGATCCTTTGACTTGAAAGATTTATGATCACGATCGTATTATACTTATTCCACGATCACCCCCGAGTGCATGACCAAGTCCCATAGTTTAGAGTAATCTAAGGGCTTCAATCAGATACCAGTGAAGAAAATATAAGCATAAGATGAAGATGGCCATATTATTAATATTATTCAATCAAGATTCTATCACAAGTGAAATAGTTTACAACTCCAATCTAATTAGCTTGCTGGGTACTATTCTAACAATCTCCCACTTGGCCTAAAGCCAATTTCCCATAGCCTTAGGACCCATCTTCTCATGATGTCCACCAAAGACCTTTTGTCATAGGGGCTTTGCTAGTGGATCTGTTATATTCTCTTCCGAGATAACTCTTTCCCATATCGAATTATATCGCCTCAATATGTGCTTGGATCGTTGATCCAAGATCTTAGCTCTTTTGCTTGTGCAACTACTCTATTATTGTCACAGAAGACAACTACTAGCTCAGCAATGCTAGGTACTACATTCAATTCTTAAATTAGTTTTTCATCCAAACATCTTGCTTCACAACTTCTGAAGCCGCAATATATTATGCCTCTATGGTAGAACCGGCTGTGGTGTCTTGCTTGGAATTCAACCGAACTCACCATATCGCCATTGAGGTAAAATATGAATCCATAAATAGATTTTAGGTCATCTTCATTAGATCAAAAACTTAAATCTAAAAACCACTATAGCTTCAATTCTCTACCGTCATAAACTAAAAGCAAGTCCTTAGTCCTTCTCAAGTGCTTAAGGATTGCTTTTATAGCTATCTAGTGACTTTCATTGGGATTGGATTGGAAATAGCTCGTCACATTTAGAACGTGTGTCACATCTAGTATTGCACATTGAACTGCATACATTATGCTATCAATAGCAGAGGCATAAGGTATATGGGACATTCTTTATTTCTCGTCGTTAGTCTTAGGGGCCATAGACTTGAAGAGACAAATGCTATGTCCTATAGGAACGAACCCCCATTTGGATTCTTCCATACTAAACCTCTTTAGTATCTTGTCAATATATGGGCTTTGGGATAGCCCTAGCATCCTTCTAGATCTATCTCGACAGATACGTATTCCTAATACGTAGGATGCTTCACCCAAATCCATTATATACATACATAGTTCATCCACATTTTTGACAAAGCCAAACGATTTAATTATCTTATCAAAACGTACGTTCCAACTCTTTGGGATGTTTGTTTGAGTCTATAGATGGATCTTTGGAGTTTGCAAACCTTTTGCTCACTCTCTTTAGATGTAAAACCTTGTGGTTGCTCTATATAAATTTCTTCTTCAATATCTCCGTTGAGGAAAGTAGTTTTTGCACTCATTTGACATATCTCATAGTCATAATATACGGCTATGGCAAGTAGAATTTGAATGGACTTAGGCATTGTGACCAATGAAAATGTTTTCTTAAAATTGATACCGGGTCTTTGAGTGTAACCTTTTGCCACTAGTCGTGCGTTACAAGTCACTACTTCTCTATCAACTCCTGACTTTCGCTTATAGATCTATTTGCAACCAATGGGAACTATTCCCTTTGGTGGATTTACTAAAGTCCATACTTTGCTAGAGTACATAAAGTACATTTTGGATCTCATGGCATCATGCTAATGTCTCGAATCTATGTCTAACATAGCTTCCTCATAGGTTTTTAGATCAATATCCGATTAGCCCATCTCATGAAGGAATTCGAACCTTTCAGGTTGCTTCTTGATTCAATCCGACCTTCTAGAAAGATGTGTGTAAGGCTCTTGTTGCTCATTTGTTTCCACTGCTTGTGGGATTTCATGGTCATCTTGAACTTCATCAAGTTCAACAATAACACCATTTCTATTCAATAGAAATTTCTTTTCCAAAAAGGTGGCGTTACTTGAAACAAACACTTTTTATTCTGAGGTATCATAGAAGTAATAACCCAAAAACTCTTTTGGATATCCCACAAACTTGTACAAGGCAGATTTACTATCCAACTTATCTCCCATTGTCCATTTCACGTAGGCGAGAGATTCCCAAACCTTAAGGTATTGGTAAGAAGGTGCATTGCCATGCCATATCTCATGCGGCATTTTTGGCACCGACTTTAAAGGTACTACATTTACTACATTTAGTAGTTTTGTTGCCATTTATAAAACATATCCCTAAAATGATATGGGCACATAAAAAAAACTCATCATGGAACGTACCATATCTAATAAAGTACAGTTTCTCCTTGCAGCGACTCCATTATGTTAGAGTGTGCTAGGCAGAGTCCATTGTGAGAGAATCTCATTCTCTCTTAAATAATCTAAGAACTTGGTACTTAAGTATTCTCCTCCTCGATTCGATTGAAGAGCTTTAATACTAAGTCCCTTTTACTTTTCCACTTGATTTCTATACTATTTGATTTTTTCAAAGGATTCAAGCATATACTTCATAAGATACACGTATCTGAACCGACTATAATCATCGATAAAGGTGATGAAGTGGGAATAACATCCTCTTGCACTAACTTTTAGTAGTCCATAAACATCCGTATGGATCAAATCGAAAACACTTGTGGTACCTTGGTCATTTTTTTCCTTTAAACAAGATTCACAACTAGGAAGTTCCTTAATGCCACTAACATTTACCGCTTTGAGAGCTTCTAACTTGTTCATCCTATTTTTAGAAATATGTCCAAGTCTTGGATGCCGAAGAATAACATCTTCTTGGTTATCTAATTTTCTTTTACTTGATTAAATATGCATTAGTGAAAGTTGGGAATCTAGTATGTATAATCCATTGTTCAATGTACCTTGTGCAATTAAAGAACTGTTATTTAATACTTTCAATACACCATTTGATATAGAAAAATTAAATCTTTTATTATCAAGAACGGATATTGAAACAATATTTTTAACAAATTGGGGTACATAATAACAAGGATTTAACTCAATACAAACATTCCCCAAGTTGAACTTTATTACGCTTTGGACTGTGGCGGCAACTTTTGTTCCATTTTTGAGGTAGAAAATCATATCCCATCCACATAGGCTCTTTCTTCTTTTCATCCCCTTTAACGAATTACAAAGGTGAAAACCACATACGGTATCAAATACCTATGAGTAAAAATTAGTCATTAACTGCATTTCAATGAAGTACATATCCTTCCCAAGGAAGGTAAGGTACTCTTTGCAATTTCTTTTCCAATGCCCCTTTTCTCCATAGTAGAAACAAGATGCATCGGTCTTGTCACCTTTCTTTTTCTTAACTCCCCCAAAACCCTTCAAAGGTTGCTTCCCTTTTGAGGAAGAACTCTTCTTCCTCTTATCTCCCTTTCTTGGACCCCTAGGGCCCTTTGACTTAGAGGCAGAAGCAAGCATAAGAGATCTTTCCTTTTTCATAATCACCTCAATGTTCATAAGCATGTTCATCAATTCATCAATCGTAACCTCTTGCTTGGACATATTGAAGTTCATAACACATTGATTGAACGAAGGGGGCAACGACTGGAGGATCAAATCCACATAAAGGTCATCGTCCATGACCACATCAAGTTGCCCAAGCTTCTCGATGATCCCTATAATCTTGAGGCTATGACTATGGACATAGCAACTTCACCCATCCGTGTTCTAAATAGTTCCTTCGACAAAGCAAACATTTCGTGTTGAGTTTGGACATTACACAACTCTTATAGGTGTTTATAGATCTTATATACATGTCACATATGCTCGTGAGTCTTTTGATGCTCATTAGTCATGGAAACCATCATCAAGCATCTTACTTGTATATCATTATCCACAAGTTTAGCGAACACTTCACATGCCTCATTGGTGGAATCGTCACCTAATGTGTCCAGTAGACATTGATCAAGGACGTAAGTCCTCTTTTTGGAGTCAAAAATGATTTTAAGGTTCCTTAACCAATCATGGAAGTACGCCCAGTTAGTTTATTAATTTCCAAAATACTTATGAGTGGATTTTTTGCCATTTTCTTTGTTTGTAGCTTTCAAAAATCTACAAGAGGCAAAAAAAGAATATAAGCATATGATTGAATTATTGATATTGCAAAAACATGTTCGTGGTCTTTCAAGCATATTTTTCTCCCACTATTTTATCAAATCTTTCACCCTCTAGAAAAATTCAGGAAATCTCATTTCTTAGTGAGAATCAAAATCCTAAGGACTTCAAAGTGGACCCACAACTCATGAGACATCCACAAATAATCGAAAGGCAAGCAAATTTTGCTAATTGTATCTCATACAACTCTTAATATATTTTGCCTCACTTTTCTTGTGGACCCACGACTCATGAGATATCTATACTACTAGGTGTTAATTCAGACCTACCAATCAATCTTTGATTTGAGACGGGCACCATGATATCCCACAACTCGTGTGACAATGCATGGTTGTTCTCAAATCAAAGTTGCATCATATGCTAAGTATATGGTCATGGCTTTCTACTATAAGTGTGCCTGACAACTCGTGAGATATCACACAAATAATGGTAGCGTCGTCATGCCATATACTATTGGTAGAAGGCATGGATTAGTTAAAATACTTTTAATTTATATCCATTTTGACTTGATATTTGAAAGCACTTAAACATTCTAAGTGGAGGATTTTTTGCTTACAAAGATCTCATCATTTTATCTTCTTATTTAGGTTTTCTATATCTTAACCATGCATCTTATACATCAATAGGATATAGAAAGCATGAATAAGTAAATGTGCCTAACATGCTCCTAGGGTGGGATGACCTTGTTAGGTGCACTTAGAGCCATAAGTGCACCACATAGTTGATTTTAAATGAGTTGATTAATCTAGCTATTACATGAGCGTATCCCCATACATTCATGGGTCTTCAAAAGTCTCCATGCCTCAAATGGCCTTCTTTGCTCCATGCAATATTTACATGAGAAAAAAATCCTCATTGCTACAGATTCTACTCTCATAACTTTTACAAGATAGAACAAAAGAGGCATGCAAGCCCCTATTTAATACAACATTTTCAACAACTTGAAACAAATAAAATCAATATTAATGGCTCATGATCATCCCCATTCATTCATCATCCATTCAATAATTAAATGAACAATAAATAAATCTAGATTTAACAATTAATTCCAACAATTAAATACTTATCTCATAAAAAAAATACTTGGCCAAGCATAATGCCATAAATTTAAGATTAACTTACCAATTTTTAAAAGCATTCAAAATGTCAATCATAATTTTGAGACCTTGCACAACATTTGTTCATCCAATAAATGTGATTTAAAATTATTTTGGTCATTAAAGGAGCCCAAATAATAGCTCAAAATCGCCAAACCTAAAGTAGGAATTGCCTGGCCAAGCGTGCGTGCAGCTGGGTTGTGACTCTTGATCACTGCCCTGCCAGCGTGTGCGTCTAGCTCTGTAGCTGCCCTATTTTTGGGTTGTGGCCCAGTCCAGCCAATTTTGGAACAACTTTTATGTGCCAAAATTTTTAGAACACATTCCAAACATTAAATCACATAATATGGATGAACTTCCAGATTCATAACAACTTTTAAAAATGGAAATTAAGTGCTCAAACATGCTTCTAAAATTTACTTTAAAAATCATATTCTTCAAAAATCTCCAACAAAATTCCAATCAAATTGGATCCAAAAATAACAAAAACATCTTAAGGACAATCAACACATGCTATATCAACATAAAACATCAATTAATGCCAAATCAACATTCAAAATCAATAGCTATAACTTAAAATATAGTAATCAAAGGGTTGAGAAATATTAGACTGAAGAATATTCAAAAGATTGAGGAGTTCCTGTAAAAATTTCAGCAAAAATGGAGGAGTCCATCCAACAGAAAATCGGTGGTGATCCTACTGCGCCGGTGAAGAGACAGTTTGACGGTTTTCAAGAGTTTTCTCTTGCTCTTCGATTTTCTGTCATCACCCAGGTATTTTTCCCTTTTCTAAATCTGAATTCCATGCATGTCTTGATCCTAGGGGTGCTGTGTGGGCTAGTTTATTCATTTTTATGTTAAAATATTTGGATCCTAGTGCCACACATACCTTTAAGTGGTATTGGAGCCATATTCATGCATGGATTTAGATTTTGCTTGGCTTGGATTGTTGGTTCTTGTGAAGAACTGATTGAAATCACCATATACTTGATACATATGATGGGTTGGAGTGTATGGATGATCTTGCTTGTGGCTCCTTGATTAATGGATTGAATCATGCTATTATGTGCTTTAATTGTTAATTCATATGATGGGTATGTTTTAATTCATTTTTGCTAATGTTAAAAAAAAAAATTTGGCATTGGTAGATGTTATATTATGATATAGCATGTTATGGATGGCCTTAAGTTGTTTTGGTCATTTTTGGGGTCCAATTGTATTGGATATAATTGGAGATTTTTGGAGAATATGATTCTTGCTTAAACTTGTTTTTCAAGCTTCTTTGGGCACTTGATATTTCAGTTTTAAAAGGTGTTCTAATCTGAAATTTGATCCTATGTTGTGTGTTTTGATGTTTAGAAGTTGTTCTAAAAATCTTGGTGCACAAAAGTTGAGCCCAAAATGGCTTGACTCGGCCTTGAACCCCAAAACAGGGGTGCTGCCGGTCCATGGCAGCCCACAACAAGGCAGTGGCCGAGAGCTACTGCCCAGCAGTGAGCAAGCCTTGGCCAGCAGCCCCTAGTTGGGTTTGGGATGGGTTTTGAGCTTTTTCTTTGGTTACTTTGGTGACCAAACTTGTTTTGAAACACTCACATTGGTTGCACAAATATTGTGCAAGGCCTCAAGATTGTGTTGGACACTTTTTGGTTGCTTTTAAAACTTGTTAAAGTTGGTCTCCAATTGTGGCAAAATATGATGCATAAGCATTATGCTAGTTTTTGCTTGGCCAATTATTTGTTAATTTGATTAGCACTTAATTGTTGGAATTGAATGTCAATTCTTGGTTTATTTATTGTTCATTTAAATGTTGAATGGATGATGAATGAATGAGGATGATCATGAGCCTTTAATATTAATTTTATTTATTTCAAGTTGTTAAAATGGGTTGTATTAAATGGGGCTTGCATACCTCTTGTTCTATCTTGTAAAATGTATGAGAGAAGAATCACTAGAGGTTTTCATTCTGTTGTAAAATTGCAATGAATAAGGATGACCTAAGGAGGCTTGAAGACCCATGAATGTATGGGATACACTCATGTAATAGTTTAGTTTAATCCACCCACTTAAAATCAACCAAGTGATGCACATATGGCTCTAAGTGCGTCACTTGGTTAGGCTTATGGTCATCCCACCCTAGCAGCATGCTAGGTGCATTTACTTATTTACGCTTTCCATATCCTATTGCTGTATAAGATGCATGACTAGGATATAGAGAACCTAAATAAGAAGATAAAAATGATGAGATCTTTGCAAGCAAAAATCCTCCACTTAGAATGTCTAAGTATTTTTCAAATATTAAGTCAAAACGGATAGAAATTAAAATAGTTTTAATTAATCCAAGCCTTCCACCAATAGTGTATGCCATGGGATGCTACCGATTTTGTGTGATGGCACTCGGTCACGGGGGTTACACTTACGAGGAAAGCTGTGAGCATACACTTAGCATGAGATATATCTTTGATTCAAGAACCTCCACGCGTTAGCACTCACGGGGGACAACGTGAGGCCGTCTTAAGATGAAGAATCATTGGTAGGTTTGACTGAACACCTAGTAGTGTACATGGCACACGGTCACGTGGGTCTATATGAAAAGTGAGGCAAAATATATCAAGAATTGCATGAGATGCAATTAGCAAAAGTTGCTTACCTTTTGATTGCTCGTGGATGGCACTCGGTTATAGGGGTCTATTGTCAAGTTATTAGGATCTTGATTCTCACTAGGAAATGAGATTTCCCAAATTCTTCTTGGGGGTGAAGGATTTGATAACATAGTGGGAGAAAAACATGCTTGAAAGACCATGAACATATTTTCTATGTCAAATTCAATCCCATGCTTATACTCTTTTTTCGCCTCCTGTAGTTTTTTGAAATCTTCAAAACAATATGGCTAAAAATCCACTCGCAAGTATTTTGAAAACCAATAAACTAACCGGGCCTTTCAAGCATTAAATGGGGCTTGCATGCCTCTTATTCTATCTTGTAAAAGTTATGAAAGTAGATCACTAGAAGTGAGGTTTTCTTTCTCTTGTAAAATTGCAAGGAGTAAGGAGGACCCAAAGAGGCTTGAAGACCCATGAATGTATGGGATACACTCATGTAATAGCTTAGATTAATCCACCAACTTAAAATCAACCGAGTGATGCACATATGGCTCAAAGTGCATCACTTGGTTAGGCTCATGGTCGTCCCACCCTAGAAGAATGCTAGGCGCATTTACTTATTTACACTTTCCATATCCTATTGATGTATGAGATGCATGACTAGGATATAGAGAACCTAAATAATAAGATAAAAATGATGAGATCTTTGCAAGCAAAAATCCTCCACTTAGAATGTCTAAGTATTTTTCAAATATTAAGTAAAAATGGATACTAATTAAAAGAGTTTTAATTAATCCAGGCCTTCCACCAATAGTGTAAGCCATGGGATGCTACTGATTTTATGTGATGGCACTCGGTCACTTGGGTCACACTTAGGAGGAAAGCTGTGAGCATACGCTTAGCATGAGATGTATCTTTGATTCAAGAACCCTCACGTGTTGGCACTCGGTCACGGGGGATGACGTGAGGCCATCTTGAGATGAAAAATGATTGGTGGGCTTGGCTTAACACCTAGTAGTGTAGATGGCACACGGTCACATGGGTCTATATGAAAAGTGAGGCAAAATATATCAAGAATTGCATGAGATGCAATTAGCAAAAGTTGTTTACCTTTTGATTGCTCATGGATGGCTCTCAGTCACGGGGGTCCATTGGCAAGTCATTCGGATCTTGATTCTCCCTACGAAATGAGATTTCCCAAATTCTTCTTGGGGGTGAAGGATTTGATAAAATAGTGGGAGAAAAACATGCTTGAAAGACCATGAACATGTTTTCTATATCAAATTCAATCACATGTTTATACTCTTTTTTCGCATCTTGTAGATTTTTGAAATCTTCAAAACAATGTGGTTAAAAATCCACTTGGAAGTATTTTGGAAACCAATAAGCTAACAAGGTCTAACTTCCAAGATTGGTTGAGAAACCTTAAGATAATTCTTGACTCCGAGAAGAAAGCTTATGTACTTGATCGAAGTCCACCAGACACATTAGGTGATGACCCTTCTGATGAGGCACGTGAAGTGTTCACTAAATTTGTAGATGATGATCTACAAGTGAGGTGTCTCATGATGGCATCCATGACTAATGAGCTCCAAAAATCTCATGAGCACATGAAACATGCTCGAGAAATCTATGTGCACCAACAAGAGTTGTATGTTGTACAATCAAGACACGAAAGGTTTGCTTTGTCAAAGGAGCTTTTTAGAATAAGGATGAGTGAAGGTTCGAATGTCCATGACTACGGGCTTAAGATGATTGGACTCATCAAAAATCTTGGACAACTTGACGTGATTATGGACAATGACCTTTACATGGATTTGATCATACAGCCGTTACCTTCATCATTCGACCAATTCGTCATGAACTTTAATATGCCCAAACAAGAAGTAATGATTAACGAATTGGTGAACATGCTTGTGTCTGCCAAGTCGACCTTGAAAAAGGAAAAGCCTCTCATGATTACCTCCACCTCCAAGTCAAAAGGCCTTAGGGGCCCAAAAAAGGGAGGAAAAAAGAAGAAAAGTTCTTCCAAAGGGAAGCAACCCGAGAAGAGTTCTAGGAGAGTTAAGAAAAAGGCTAAGACCGATGCAAATTGTTTCCACTGCGGTGAAAAGAGGCATTGGAAGAGAAACTGTAAAGCTTACCTTGATACTCTTGAGAAGGGTATGTTATTCATTGAAGTGCATTTAACAACCAATTCTTCCACATGGGTATTTGATACTGCATGTGGTTCTTATCTATGTAATTCGTTACAGGGGATGGAAAAAAAAAAGGGACTTCGTGAAGGGGATAGGATCCTCTGCCTAGGAAATGGAGCAACTGTTGTGGCCACTTTCCAAGGCATAATCAAGTTAGACTTGGGGAATGCTAAGATTATATTAGATCCAGTTTATTATGTACCCCATATTGTTAAGAACATCATATCAATTCCCGTTCTTGATAATGAAGGATCTGATTTTTCTATATCGAATAGGACATTGATGGTGTTAAAGAATGGCTCTTTAATTGCTTAAGGTACATTAATGAATGGATTATACATACTTGATTCCCAATCTTCACTTATGCACATTCAATCGAATAAAAAGAAGCTAGATATCCAAGAAGATTCCATGTTATGGCATGCAAGACTTGGTCATATCTCTAAAAATAGGATGAGCAAGTTAGAAGCGTTCAAAGCACTAAATGTTAGTGGCATTAAGAACCTTCCTACTTGTGAATCTTGTTTAAAGGGAAAAATGACCAAAGCTCTATTTGTAGGACAAACGGAGCGAACCACACATCTTTGGATTTGATCCATTCGGATGTTTGTGGACCACTAAGAGTTAGTGGGAGAGAAGGCTATTCCCACTTCATCACTTTCACTGATGATTATAGTCGGTATGGACATGTGTATCTTATGAAGTACAAGTTCGAGGCCTTTCAAAAGTTCAAAGAGTACAAGAATGAAGTAGAAAAGCAAAAAGGACTTAGTATTAAAACTCTTCAATCGGATCGAGGGGGTGAATACTTAAGTACCAAATTCTTGGATTATCTAAAAGAGAATGGGATTCTTTCACAATGGACTCCACCTGGCACACCCCAACATAATAGAGTAGCCGAAAGGAGAAACCGTACCTTGTTGGACATGGTACATTCCATGATGAGTTTTTCCAATGTACCAATATCCTTTTGGGGATACACCTTAGAAACAGCGGTGAGGTTACTAAATGTAGTACCTTCAAAGTCTGTGCCAAAGACACCATATGAGATATGGCACGGCAAAGCACCCTCTTATCATTATTTGAAAGTTTGGGGATCTCCCGCCTACGTGAGATGAACAATGAGAGATAAGTTAGATAGTAGATCCACATTGTGCAAGTTTGTGGGATACCCAAGAGAGTCTATGGGTTATTATTTTTACGATCCCTCAAAACAAAAGGTGTTTGCTTGAAGGAACGCCTACATTTTAGAAAAGAAATTTCTATTAGATAGAAATGGCATTGTCATTGAACTCGATGAAGTTCAAGACGATCAAGAAATCCCACAAGCAGTGGAAACAAATACGAAATTAGAACTTTGTACACACTTTCTAAGAAGGTCTGACCGGATCAAGAAGCAACCCGAAAGGTTTGGATTCCTTCATGAGACAGGTCAGTTGGATAGCGATCCAAAGACCTATGAGAAAGCTATGTTGGACATAGATTCGGGACATTAGCTAGAAGCCATGAGATCCGAAATGGACTCTATGTATTCAAAAAAAGTATGGATTCGGTAGATCCACCAGAGGGAATAGTTCCCATCTGTTGCAA
The DNA here is from genome assembly GCA_018894105.1 of Jacaranda mimosifolia. Taxonomy (NCBI): domain Eukaryota; kingdom Viridiplantae; phylum Streptophyta; class Magnoliopsida; order Lamiales; family Bignoniaceae; genus Jacaranda; species Jacaranda mimosifolia. Next base: position 33,101,790 of record CM032127.1, on the reverse strand, counting down.
GTGGATCTATAAGCAGAAGCTTGGAGTAGATGGAGAAGTGGTGACTTTTAAGGCACGGCTAGTGGCAAAAGGTTACACTCAAAGACCCGGTATTGATTTCGAGGAAACCTTTTCACCGGTTGCTATGCCTAAGTCCATTCGGATCTTATTTGCCATAACCGCATATTATGACTATGAGATATGACAAATAGAAGTTAAAACTGCTTTCCTCAATGGTGACATTGAACAAGAAATTTACATGGAGCAACCACAAGGTTTTACATCTAAAGGAAATGAGCAAAAGGTTTGAAAACTATGGAAATCCATTAATGGGTTAAAACAAGCATCCCAAAGTTGGAACATACGTTTTGACAAAACGGTCAAATCGTTTAGCTTTGTCAAAAATATGTATGAACCTTGTGTGTACAAGAAATCTAATGGGAGTTTAGTATAATTTATTGTGCTTTATGTCGATGGCATCCTTCTCATTAGGAATGAGGTAGGCATGTTAGAGTGTACTAAAGCATGGTTATCTACACAATTCTCCATGAAGGATTTGGGATAAGCATCCTACGTATTGGGAATACGTATCTATAGAGATAGATCGAAGAGGATGCTGGGGCTTTCCCAAACCTCGTACATTGACAAAATACTAAAAAAGTTTAGTATGGAATAATCCAAGAGGGGATTCCTTCCCATGGGACATGGCATTGGTCTCTCAAAGTCTACGGCCCCCAAGACTGAGGAAGAGAAGCGAAGAATGTCCCACATATCTCATGCCTCCGCTATAGGAAGCATAATGTATGCAGTGCAATGTACTAAACCGGATGTGGCACACTCGCTAAATGTTACAAATAGGTTCCAATCCAATCCCCGTGATAGTCATTGGATAGCCGTAAAAGCAATCCTTAAGTACTTGAGAAGAACTAAGGACATGTTCTTGGTATACAGCAATGGAGAATAGAAACTAGAAGGGTTTTTGGATTCAAGTTTCCAATCCAATGTAGATGACCTCAAATCCACTTCTAGATTTATATTTTGCCTCAATGGCGGCGTGGTGAGTTGGAAGAGTTCCAAACAAGACACCACGGTCGACTCAACTACTGAGGCAGAGTATATTGCAGCTTTGGAAGAGGCAGAGTGTTTAGATGAAAAACTTCATTCAATAGTTGAATGCCGTGCCTAGCATTGTTGAGCCAGTAGTTATCTTCTACGACAACAACGGGGCGATAGTGCAAGCTAAAGAGCCAATATCTCATTAACGATACAAGCACATTTTAAGGCAATATCATTTGATCTGGGAGATCATTGATAGACACGACATCCGATTGGAGAGAGTTGCCTCAGAAGAGAATATAGCAGATCCACTGACAAAACCCCTATCGCAAACAGTCTTTGAAGGACATCTTAAGAAGATGGGTCTCAAGGCCATGGGGCATTGGCTTTAGGGCAAGTGGGAGATTATTGGAATAGTGCCCAGCAAGCCAATTAGATTGGCCTTGTAAACTATTTCATTGTAAGATAATCTCGATTGAATAATATTCATCATATGATCATCTTCATCATATGCTCTTCATTTACTTCACTGGCATTTGGATGAAGCCCTTAGATCACACAAGACTATGGGACTTGGTTTGGTAACGATGGAATAAGTCTTACATGGTCATAGTATTAAACCTTCCAAGTCATAAGATCTTAAGAGAACAAGGGCATCTAAGATCCGGATAGACTTGCACCAACGATTCATAATCCAAGAGTTGGATATTGTTCCGTTCCATGAGCAACTGCATGAGATACGGGTGCATGTTAGTGGGTGTTTGCTACGAAACAAAGAACTGAAGACTCGCCTGGAGAGTCCACTAGATAGCCCAAGTGGCAAGTCGGTAGTGGCAAACTCTCTCGCTTATGCTAGTGCATATCATTAGTCCTTTAACTTGAGGATCCATGGTAACCTTGTGTCCAATCCTTATGCTTTGACTCTTCCTTGATCACTTAACGGGTCTTCCGGGTTGAGATTAGGTATGAGCTACTTGGCATAGTGGTTTGTGAAATCCAATATGGAATCCGACTCCTCGTCTTTGTGAAGGGCAAGTGCATCTCCTATATGTTCTATAATGATCAATTCCAAGAAATCCTTGTGCAAGGTGATGTTGAGATCAATTTCGGCCAATTAGTTGGGATCCATGGGCTTGAGGTTGGACATCAACCATGGAAATTGGGTACTCTTCAATTAATGAGATTAATTGAATCGAGTCGCTTAGTTTAAAGGAGTTTAAACTAATGTGAATATTTGATATTCCAAAAGTCACAACGAGTTGTGAGCCCATGTCCAATCAATGGTAGAACCTAATAGGTCACACACAAAAGCCAATGACATGGTCAATTAAAGGAAGTAGAGTTTTCTAAGAGCCTGAAAATTCATAACCGTTTTGGAGGAGGCAAAATTGTAGTCATTTTGACTTGATCAATTTAAATGGTAAATTGGTCAAATTAATTTAAGAGTTAAATTAAGATCAATTAATTAAGGGTTAATTAATGGATGTCACATGACTATCAATTGGTCAAAATTAATTTAAGGGTTAAATTGACTTTGACTAGCTTAAATAGTTAAGCATTTTTTACTTAAGAGTTAAGTCAAAATATTATTGGTTAAATTAAAGTGTTTAATTTAATTGAGTTGGAGGATTATTTTTGGGAGAATAAATAAGTGAATGGTTCATTTAATGTGAATTGGAATTTAATTGCAAGACATTTCATAAGATGAAATTTGTGCTTCAATTAATATTCTTATTCACTAATTACTAGTTAGTGACCACCTTGGCAAGGACACTTGGCATCATCTCCTTGGGGATGTTCATGGACCACTCCTATACTCCTATATATAGATATAGGAGTGTGGCCTGCCAAGAGTGAGAGAGAGAGCAAGTGTGTGCATGACTAGTGTGATTTCTCCCCACATTTTGTGTAGTGGGAATCTAATTTGTTAGCATCCCATTATTTTCTCCAACTTCCTCCTCCTCCTTCCCAGCCTTCCTACCCTCATTCTCTGCAGATATTCCAGCCATTCTGTAGAGAATAGGCCATAGATTTGGTGTGTGGACTTTTACATTGGAGGCAATCTGACACTACAAAAAAATATGCTTTTTACTAAGGTTAATTATGTGTAGTGTATAGTTATTAAGTGTAGTAAAAAGTTATTAACTACACTTGTGCCACACTTTTCTAGCCGTAGGCATTGCGAGTGAGGTAAAAGCTTCGCTACACTTTTTTAATCGTGGTAATTGACTTTTGCTACAAAATTATCTTCAATTACTACAAATTTAATGTGTGGTAAAAGCTATCAAATACACCACAATCTTTTACTACAATAAAAAAAATGTAGTATATAGTAGTTAATTGCCACACTTTGAAAATTGTAGTAAATACTTAAATTATTTTTCACCACAATTAAATGTAGTAAAAACCAATTAATTTGGGGAGCTTACTTTTTTTATTTATATACATACAGACAATAGGAGCTTATCAGGATTCGAACTCTTAATCTTATTCTTGTGTGTGTCAAAGTAATGCTACTACGCCAATGATCACTTTGTTATTAATTAGCTAAATTAATATATTTGATTACTTAATCAACTTTTTTTAATAATAAAAGTTATTGGAGACAAATGTTTATTTTGCCTCAAAATTTAGATTTTGTTACTATTTTGGGGAACTTTGCTACTTAGGAAAATTAAGTATTTGATTAATTAATCAAATATTTTTTAATAATAAAAATTAGAGGAAATTTTTTATTTTACCTCTACTTTTATTAATTAAAACCATGAGTAGTTAGGAATTTTTTAGGGGTTTTATTTGTTAATTTAGAATTTAATTAATTAATTAATATTTTAAAAATAAAAATTGGAAGCAATTTTTTAATTTACCTTGAATATTATTTATTAAGCATTACCTCCAACATATTTTTCTTGTTTTCTAGTGATTTTTATTTTTTTATTTAAGATCTTAATCTTTGCCTTCAAATTTTCACAAATGTCATTGTTTTTACTTCACCATTGAAAAAGTATGGTTAATTCATTAAATTTTTGCTACAATTTATGTAAAATTGTAGTAAATGTACAATATTATTCATCTCATATAAAAATTGTAGTAAATAAGTATATTTTTTGCTACGATAAGATGAAGTGTAGCATTTAATATAACTTTTACCACACATTTGGAATTTTATACTACAATAGTAAAATCATAGCAAATAATCCTTTTTCACTACATTGTTTATAGTGAAGTAAAAAATATTGTAGCAAAAAGCATATTTTTTTTGTAGTGTGATTTGGTTGCTTTTGCTCTTGGCTGGAGAAGTTTTCTGGCAGCCGGTTTTTGCTAGTTCTGCGAGGACCTGTGGTGTTCTGATTGGCTTGAATTTTTTTACTGAAGAATCTTCAAAGGGTTGAGGAGTTCGTGTAAAAATTTAAGCAAAAATGGAGGAGTTCATCCATGGGAAAATTGGTGGTGATCCTATTGCGCCGATGAAGAGACAGTTTGACGATTTTCAAGATTTTTCTGTTACTCTTCGATTTTCTATCATCACCCAGGTATTTTTCCCTTTCTAAATCTGAATTCCATACATGTCTTCATCCTGGGGGTGTTGTGTGGGCTAGTTTATTTAGTTTTATTGTAAAATATTTGGATCCTAGTGCCACACATACCTTCATGTACTGCCCCCTCACTCTATATCCATATATAGAGTGAGGATGGTGTGATGCCAAGGTGGCATCACACCTTCCTCAAGGAGGGGGGACCACCAACCATGCATGCCATGTATGCTTAGCTAGCAAATTTAAATCTAATTTGAACTTATGTGCATTTAAAATCTAATTTCAAATTAATTAAATGCCACATGTAAAATGATCCTATCATTTGAATTTCCCATCCAAAGAATATTCTCCTCATTAATTAAATTAAATAATTTAATTTAATTAATTAATTCTTGACTTAACTCTTAAGTCAACTAGCTTAACTCTTTAAGCTCAATTTTGTTAACTTAACTCTTTAAGCTCAATTTTGTTAACTTAACTCTTTTAAGTTAAGTTGACCAATTGATGGTCACATGATACTATATAATTAACTCTTTAATTATTGGTCTAATTTAACTTCTTAAATTAGTTGATCAATTTAATACTTAAATTAACTAAGTCAAAATTGACCTCAATTTCAATAACCCCAAAATTGGTCTCTATGGAGAGAATTTTCTAACACTTAGAAAGTTCCTCCATTACTTAGGAAATGTAATTGGCTTTTGTGTATGACCCAATAGGTCCTACCATTCATTGGATATGGGCTCACAACTCCTTGTGACTTTTGAATACCTTACATTCATTTTAGTTTAAACTCCTTTAAACTAACTGACTCAATTTTATCAATCTCCATTAACTAAAGAGTACCCAATCTCCATGGTCGATGTCCAACTTCAAGCCCATGGAGCCCAACTAATTGGCTGAAATGAATGTTTTTGGAGAACTATCAGAGCTCCATGAGTACCATGCAAATACGGTCCTTCCGTCTCCTATCTCCCGAAAGAGGCCTAGGGCAAGATATTTTTCGGCTCCCTAATGGCCTTAATACTATGTCTCTATTCTCAATGTTTGATTCCACTTTATGACCTCATATTTGGAAAACTCTTTTTCCAAATTGTCATACTACCTTGCGTAAGGATTTCTTGAAATCAATCATTATAAAACACATAGGAGATGTACTCGCCCCTCACAAGAATGAGGAGTCGGATTCCATCTTGGATCGCACAAACCTCTATTTTTAAGTAGCTCATGCCCAATCACCACCCGAACAGCCCACTAAGTGACCAGGGAGGAGTCAAAGCGTAAGGACCTAAGCATAAGCTTACCATAGATCCTCAGGTTAAAGGACTAATTATATGCACTAGCGTAAGTGGGAGAATTTGCCACTACCGACTTGCCACTCCGGCTATCTAGTATTTCTCCAGTGGGTCTTCAGTGCCTTGTTCCCAAACAAGCACCAACTAATATTCATCTATATCTCATATGAGATTGTCCATGGAATAGAGCAATATCCAACTCCTTGGATTTATGCATCGTTAGTACAAGTCTATCCGGATCTTAGATGCCCTGTCTCTTAAGATCCTTTGACTTGGAAGATTTAAAATCATGACAGTATAAGACTTATTCCATGATCACCACCCAGTGCATAACCAAGTCCCCTAGTCTAGAGTGATCTAAGCGCTTCAACCAAATGCTAGTGAAGAAAATATAAGCATAAGATGAAAATGGCCATATTATTAATACCATTCAATCAAGATTGTATTACAAGTGAAATAGTTTATAACACCAATCTAATTGGCTTGTTGGGCACTATTCCAACATCATCAACATGTTGCTCGATTCATTAATCATTACTTCTTGCTTAGAAATATTTTCATAACGAATTAGTAAAAAGAGCTAGGCAATGATTGAAGGATCAAATCCACGTAGAGGTCATTATTCATAATCACATCTAATTGACCAAATTTCTTAATGAAACCACTCATCTTTAGCTTGTGTTCAAGAACACTTGTACCCTCATTCATTCTTGTCCTAAAGAGCTCCCTAAACACAGCAAACCTTTCTTATCCCCATACAACTCTTGTAGGTGTAGATAGATCTCACTTATATGTTTCATATGCTAGTGAGACTTTTGTAGCTCATTAGACACAGAAGCTATTATGATACATCTCATTTGTAGACCATCATCCACAAACTTTGTGAACAATTCATGTGTCTCATCGATGGCACCAGCGCCAATGATGCCCAGCAAACTTTGATCAAGTACATACGTCCTCTTTTTGAAATCTAGAATAATCTTGAGGTTTCTCAACCAATCGCAGAAGTTTGGCCCGGTTAGCTTATTGATTTCCAAAACAATGTAGAGTAGGTTTTTAGCCATTTTGAGTTTGAGATTTCAAAAATCTACAAAAGGCAAAAGGAAGAGCACAAGCGTGTGATTGAGTGTTAATATTTAAAACATGTTCATGACCTTTCAAGTATGTTTTTCTCCCACTATTTTATCAAACTCTTCACCCCCTAGAAGAATTTGGGAAATCTCATTTCCTAGTGAGAATCAAAGCCCTAAGGACTTGTAGTAGATCCACACCTCATGAGATATCCACAAATAATCGAAAGGCAAGCAACTTTTGCTAACTGCATCTCTATGAAACCCTTGATATATGTTGCCTCACTTTTCATGTAGACTCATAAATCGTGCGACATCTGTATTATTAGGTGTTAAGTGAGACCTATCAATCGAACTTTGATTCAAGACTACTGCATGATATCCCACACCTAATGGCCAATGCATGGAAGCATCAAATCAAAGGTGCATCATATGCTAAGTATGTGATCACAACTTTCCATCACAAATGTGACCTACGACTCATGAGACATCACACAAATGTAGTAGCGTTGTCATGCCACATACTATTGGTAGAAGGTATAGATTAATTGAAACTCCTTTTAATTTATATCCATTTTGACTTAATATTTAATAGCACTTAGACTTTCTAAGTGGAGGGATTTTCTTGCTTGCAATGATCTCATCGATTTTATCTTGTTATTTAGGTTTTCTATATCCTAACCATACATCTTATACATCAATAGGATATGGAAAGCATAAATAAGTAAAAGCACCTAGCATGTTCCTAGGGTGGGATGATCATGAGCCTAACCAAGTGGTGTACTTAAAGCCATAGGTACACCACCTAGTTGATTTTAAGTAGGTTGATTAAATCTAGCTATTACATAAGTATATCCCGCCATCTCTGTATTTGAGCTCAATTCACATTCCTCATTCTATGTGCCCTTATACATCTTCCTTTGAACACTTCCATTACCTTTTGGGAGGCTGAGGCCCCATAGAAATTCCTAAGACTGTCCCTTGGTTGATATCTTCCTAGACTTCTGCCCAATTTTCGGGACCTATGTTCGTGATTGGGCGTGTGGGGATTGGTTAGATGTATTCTATATAGAAATAGAAGGCAACTCAAACTCACTACAGACCTTGGGACATAGGGACGATCTGAATAAGGCAGCCTCAGGAAAAGTTTTACTTTCTTCAATTAAAAGAAATCCTCATCTACTATACATCTATAGGTCTTCATGCCTCCAATGGTCTTCTTTGCTCTTTCTAACATTTATGTGAAAAATAAAGCTTTACTCCTAGTTATTCTACTCTCATAACTTTTACTGGATAGAAATTAAGAGGCATGCAAACCCCAATAATACAACCCTTTTCAACAACTTGAAACAAATAAAATCAATATTAAAGGCTCATGATCATCCCCATTCATTCATCATCCATTCAATAATTAAATGAATAATAAATAATTCACGAATTGACATTGAATTCCAACAATTAAATGAGCATTTCATAAACAATTGATTGGCTAAGCATGAATAAGCAAAACATTTATGCATCATTATTGAAGATTAACAAGATTTTAAAAGTAATCAAAAATATCAAACATAATTTTGAGAACTTGCACAACACTTTTATATCTATGTAGCATGATTTAATACACTTTTGGTCACAAAAAGAACACAAAAACATGCCTTGCCTCGAGCAAAACCAAGACTGGCCACTGCTTGCCCAGCCTAGGCGCACAGCTACACCCGTTGCTCGGCCAGGGCTGGCAGTTCCCCTTTTTCAAGGTTAGCTCTGAGTCATCTTGTTTTTTGTTCAATTTTTGTGCATCAAAAAAATTAGGACACTTCCTAAACATCAAATCACACATTATAAATGAAATTACAGATTCAAAACACCTTTCAAAAATGGAATTTCAAGTGTTCAAATATACTTCAAAAATCAAGTTTAAGTGATAATCACTAGTCTCTAAAAATCTCCAATTATCTCCAATCAAATTAGATCCAAAATGACCAAAACACCTTACGGACAAATTTAACATGCTATATCAACATATAACATCAACTAATGCTAAATCAACATTCAAAATTACAACTATGGATCAAAACATACTAACATATGAATTAACACTTAAAACACATATTAACATAATTTCACTTCATCAACAAAGGAGCTATAATAATCATTATCCAAAAACTCCAATATATAAATTGGATCAAGTATTAAGAGATCTTGATCAATCCATCACATGAATCAATCAATCAAAAATCCAAACTAAAGCATGAAATTAGGCTCCGATACCATTTGTAGTCAAGTGTAGCATTAGAATCCAATAATAAAGCACAAAATATAGCTAAATTAACTAGGATACACTCAAAACCAAGGATCTAACCATGCTTCAAGTTTAGATTTGGATGATGGATTACCTTGAATGCTCAAAATCCAAGGAAATAAGGAAGAACACTTCAACACTTGAAAACTATCTTCCAGCAGCACAACAAGTTCTCAGCAACAATTGCCTATCCAAATCACCTTGGGATTAGATTAAATTTGGACACAAGATCACCAACACCTTAATGAAGATCCAATAAAAAATTCAGCCAAAATAGAAAATTAGAGGCCACACCAGAAATGGCTTCAAATTGACTAGACTGCAATAGATCTCCAAAAGCCAAGCAATCCAAGTGCCTTGCCTCTAATGTGATGATCCACACACCAATGGCAAATCCTAATCTCTCATAGATCAGCTAGAAAATTAAGGAGAGATGAGCAAGGATGGTGGCCGAATTTAGGAGGAAGGAAAGCTGAAGAAATGTGAAGCCTCAACACAAGAGAGAATCACATAAAATTTGAGGAAAAAATAGAATCTAAAATTTAGATATAGGTTTTGCAGGATATGCCTTCACATGGCTGGCCACTATATCTGTATATAGAAGGAGGGAAGGTGTGATGCTAGTTGGCATCACACCTCCCATGAGATGCCACCTAAGCAAGCAAGTTGCATGTGAAATTCACATTTCACTTGCATTTGAATTTTATTTGGAATCTTCATTCATCACATGAAATGTCATCCAATAAATTCAAATGTGCTCCAAATAAACTCTTTCATTTTCAATTTCCCTCCAAATTAATTCTTTACATCAATTAAAGTAATTCCTTAATTTAATTAATTAGTCTTGATTTGGCTTAAATCTTTAAGCTAGAATGTGTCAACTTAACTCTTAAGTCAACTTGACCAATTGACAATCATGTGCCACCAATTAAATTGACTCATTAATTGAATTGGTCTAATTTAACTCATTAAGTTATTTAGATCAATTTAACAATTACATTGATCAAACTAAAATGACCACAAATTAGTCAACTATTTCCCTCTTTAAAATCGATCAAGATGGAATTTTCTAACTCTTAGAAAATTTCCCTCATCAAATAGGATTTCTAATTAGCTTTTGTGTGTGATCCATTAGGTTCCACTATTCATTGGACATAGGCTCACTACTCTTGCGATTTATAGAATATCAAAATATTCACATTAGTTTAAACTCTTTTAAACTATTGACTCAATTCAATTAATCTCCATTAATTGAAGAGTATGCAATCTCTATGGTCAATGTCCAACCTCAAGCCTATGAAGTGTTGGAATAATGCCCGGCAAGCTAATTAGATTGGCCTTGTAAAAGCTACTTCCTTGTAAAATAATCTTGATTGAATGATAATATTTATGTAGTCATCTTCATTATAGATGAATTTTTAGATTCAAAACACCTTTTAAAAATGGAAATTGAAGTGCACAAACATGCTTCCAAAAGCTATTTTAAGTAAAAATCAAATTCTTCTAAAATCTCCAACAAATCTCCAATCATATTAGATCCAAAAATGACCGAAACAACTTAGGGTCATTCAACAGATGCTATATCAACATATATCATCATTTAATGCCAAATCAACATTTAACATTAATAGCTATGAATTAAAACATACTAATCATATGAATTAACATTTAAAACACATATTAGAATGTTTTCAATTCACCAATCATGGAGCCACACACAACATCATCCCAACACTCCAATCCAACATATGAATCAAGAATTTGGTGATTTTGATCAATCCATCACATGAATCAATCATCAAACAAAAAATCCAAATCTAAGTATGATTTAGGTTACGATACCACTTGAAGCAAGTAAGGCAATAAGATCCAATTATAAAAACCTCAAAAGCTTAATAACCCAGTGCTTATAAGCTAACTAGGATCAAATCATGCCTAATATTCATATTATGATGGAGCGTTACCTGGAAATTGCAAAATCCAAGAAGAATTAGGTGAACTCTTCACCAATCCAGAAACTGCCAGAAAATGTGCAGAAGGAGAGGAGCGATTTTTGCGTCCATCAAATCACCTCAATAAATCACGAAAAAATTACTGTAAATGATAAACACCTTTATAAACACTCATTAAAAAATTCAAACCAAAAATCCTTCAGGATCTCCTTGGAGAAAATTTCCAAATCGGACACTATGCAGTGGATCTCCAAAACCGTAGCAAAACAAAGTAGTTTGCCTCTGTTGATATGATCCACACACCAAATAGATCTTCCAAAATATCTAGACTATAAGCTGGAATAAGGCTAGAGATAAGCTATGGTGGGGGCTGATTTTTGGTAGCGAAGAAGAAGAAGAGAGCAAAGCTTTGAAGACATGAATGCAATGCTTGCAAGGATTTTGGAGGGAATGGTGGAGATTCTAATTCTTCACACCTTTTGACATAATGACGAACCCTTTCTCTCTATATATCTATATATAGGTGCTGAAAGGTGTGATTCAAAGGTGGCATCATACCTCCCATGAGGAAAAGGGGCAGTCAACTTGCATTTTGCCGAGGTAGCAAATGCAAATGCAAATGCAAACCTAATTTGAATTTCATTTGCATTTTAATTACTTTTGAAATCTAATTTCAAGTTAATTAAAATGATAATTCAAATGAACATTTCATTTGAATTTTCCCTCCAAAATATGTTCTTCCCATTAATTAAATTAGACACGTTAATTTAATTAATTAACCTTTGACTTAACTCTTAAGTAACAAGGTCAACTCTTAAGCTTACATTTTGTTAACTTCACTCTTTAAGCTAACTTGACTAATTGATGGTTGTATTGGCACCAAATAATTAACTCCTTAATTATTGGTCCAATTTAACTCCTTAAATTAATTGATTAATTTAACACTTAAATTAATCAAGCTAAAATTGACCTTCAAAATTATCACCTTAAAATCGGTCCACTAAGAAACATTTTCTTACACTTAAAAAAGCTTTTCTCCATCAAATAGGAAGCTAATTGGCTTTTGTGTATGACCCAATTCTATCATTCATTGGACATGGGCTCACAACTCCTTGTGACTTTTGAATATCATATATTCATTTTGGTTTAAAACACTTTTAAACTAATTGACTCGATTCAATTAATCTCATTAATTGAAAAGTATCCAATCTCCATTGTCGATGTCCAACTTCAAGACCATTGAGCCCAACTAATTGGCCAAAATGAATGCTTTGGAGAACCATTATAGCTCTATGCTCACCATGTAAATACGGTCCTTCCATCTCTTATCTCTCGAAAGAATCCTAGGGCAATATTTGTCGGCTCCCTAATAGCCTCGATGCTATACTTCTATTCTCATTGTTCGATTCCCTTATGTGACCTCATCTTTGCAAAACTCATTTTCCAAATTGTCACACCACCTTGCATAAGGATTTCTTGGAATATATTATTATAGAATACATAAGAGATGCACTCACCCTTCAAAAAATTGAGGAGTCGGATACCATCTTGGATCTCACAAACCTCCATACCAAGTAGCTCATATCCAACCTCAACTGGAAAGACCCACTAAGTGGTCAAGGAAGAGTCAAAGCATGAAGACCAGATATAAGGTTACCATGGTTACTTAGGTCAGAGAACTAATAATATGCACTAGCGTAAGCTGGAGAACTTGTACTACAGCTATCTAGTGGATTCTTCAGTGGGTCTTCAGTGCCTTGTTCTCTAACAAGCACCCATATCTCATACGATTGCTCATGGAATGGAGCAATATCCAACTCTTAGATTTATGCATCATTAGTGCAAGTCTATCCGAATCTTAGATGCTCCGTCTCATAAGATTCTATAACTTGGAAGGTTTAAGATCATGACCATGTAAGACTTATTCCATGATTACCATCCAGTGAACTGACCATATCTCGTAGTCTTGTGTGATTGAAGGGTTTTATCTAACACACAAAACTACGGCACTTGATCAGTTCATTGGGTGGTGATCATAGAATAACTCTTACACATTCGTGATCTTAAACCTTCCAAGTAATAGGATCTTATGAGACAGGGCATCTATCTGGATAGACTTGCACTAACAATGCATAAATTCAAAAGTTAGATATTGCTCCGTTTTATGACCAACCGTGTGAGATATGGTTGCATGTTAGTGGGTGCTTGTTAGAGAACAAGGTACTGAAGACCTACTAGAAATCCACTAGATAGCCATAGTGGCAAGTCGGTAGTGGTAAGTTCTCCAGCTTAAGCTAGTGCATATTATTAATCCTATGACATGAGAATCCATGGTAACCTTGTGTCTGGTCCTCATGCTTTGACTCTTCCTTGACCACTTAGCGGGTCTTTGGGTTGATATTGGGTATGAGCTACCTGGCATAGAGGTTTGTGAGATCCAAGATGGAATTCAACTCCTCGCTTTTGTGAAGGGCAAGTACATCTCCTATGTATTCTACAATGATCAATTCCAAGAAATCCTTGCACAAGGTGGTGTGACAATTTGGAAAATGAGTTTTTCAAATATGAGGTCACACAAGGGAATCGAACATTAAGAATAGAAGTATAGCATCGAGACTATTAGGGAGCCAACAAATATCTTGCCCTAGGCCTCTTTTGGGGAGATAGAAGACAGAATGACTGTATTTCCATAGTAAGCATAGAGATATAATGGTTCTCCAAAGTATTCATTTCAGCTAATTAGTTGGGTTCCATAGGCTTGAGGTTGGACATCGACCATGGAAATTGGGTACTCTGCAATTAATGAGATTAATTGAATCGAGTCGATTAGTTTAAAAGTGTTTTAAACTAAAATGAATATATGATATTCAAAAGTCACAAGGAACTGTGAGCCCATGTCCAACGAATGGTAGAACCTATTAGATCACACACAAAAGCCAATTAGCTTCATATTTGATGGAGAAAATATTTTCTAAGTGTTAGAAAATATTTCCTAGTGGACCAATTTTGAAGGTTAATTCTAGCTTGATTAATTTAAGTGTTAAATTAATCAATCAATTTAAGGAGTTAAATTAAACCAACAATTAAGGAGTTAATTATTTGGTACCAATATAACCACTAATTGGTCAAGTTAGCTTAAAGAGTTAAGTTAATAAAATGTAAGCTTAAGAGTTGAGCTTGTTTGACTTAAGAGTTAAGTCAAAGGTTAATTAATTAAATTAAAGTGTTTAATTTAATTAATGGGAAGAACACATTTTGGATGAAAACTTCAAATGAAATGTTCATTTGAATTAGCATTTTAATTAACTTGAAATTAGATTTCAAATGTAATTAAAATGCAAATGAGATTCAAATTAGATTTAGATTTGTATTTGCCACCTTGGCAAAATGCAAGTTGGCTGCCCCTTTTCCTCATGGGACAGGTGTGATGCCACCTTGGCATCATACCTTTTAGCACCTATATATGGATATAGAGAGAGAAGGCTGGTCATTATGTCAAAAGGTGTGAAGAATTAGATTCTCTACCATTCCCTCCAAATTCCTTGCAAGCATGACATTCATGTGTTGAAAGGTTTGCTCTCTTCTTCTTCTTCCCTACCAAAAATTGGCCTCCACCATAGCTTATCTCTAGCCTTATTCAAACTTATATGCTAGATATTTTGGAAGATCTATTTTGTGTGTGGATCATATCAATAGAGGCAAACTACTTTATTTGCTATGGTTTTGGAGATTCATTGCACAGAGTCCAATTTGATGATTTTCTCCAGGGAGATCCAGAATGCTTTTCGGTTTGAATTTTTTATTGAAAGTTTTTCAAGGTGTTGAGCATCTCTAGCAATTGTTTCATGACTTTTGGAGGTGATTTGGTGGAGGCAAAAATGGCTCCTTTTCTACTGTGCATTTTCTGGTAGTTTTTGGATTGGCAAAGAGTTTGTTGGAATAATGCCTGGAAAGCCAATTAGATTAGCCTTGTAAAAACTATTTCCTTGTAAAACAATCTTGATTGAATGATGTTTCTTTATATAGCCATCTTTATCTTATGCTCCTTTTTACTTCACTTATATTTAGATGAATCCCCTAGATCACTTATGATTGTGGGACTTGGTTCGATAACCATGGAATAAGTCTCACATGATCGTGATCTTAAATCTTTCAAGTTTAAGAATCTTAGGAGACAGGGCATCCAAGATCCGGATAGACTTGCACTGACGATGCATAAATTCAAGAGTTGGATATTGCTTCGTACCATGAGCAAACTGGTGAGATATGGGTCAATGTTAGTGGGTGCCTACTAGAGAACAAGGTACTGAAGGCCCATCGGAGAATCCCTAGATAGCTATAGTAGAAAGCGATAGTGGCAAGTTCTCTAGCTTACGCTAATGCACATTATTAGTCCTCTAACCTAAGTAACCATGGTAACCTTGTGTCTGGTCCTCATGCTTTGTCTCTTCCTTGACCGCTTAGCGGGTCTTTGGGTTGAGGTTGGGTATGAGTTACTTGACATAGAGGTTTCTGAGATCCAAGATGGAATCCAACTCTTTATTTTTGTGAAGGGCGAGCGCATCTCCTATGTATTCTATAATTATCGATTCCAAGAAATCCTTGCGCAATGTGGTATGACAATTTAGAAAAAGAGTTTTGCAAAGATGAGGTCACACAAGAAATCAAACATTGAGAATAGAAGCATAGTATCGACGCTATAAGGGAGCCGACAAATATCTTGCCTAGGCCACTTTCGTGAGATATGAGATAGAAGGACCTAATTTCATGGTATGCGTAGAGCTATAATGGTTCTCCAGAACATTCATTTCAGCCAATTAGTTGGGTTCCATAGGCTTGAGGTTGGATATCGACCATGAAGATTCGGTACTCTTTAATTAATGAGATTAATTGAATTGAGTCGATTAGTTTAAAAGTGTTTTAAACTAAAATGAATATTTGATATTCAAAAGTCACAAGAAATTGTGAGCCCATATCCAATGAATGGTAGAACCTATTGGGTCACACACAAAAGCCAATTAGCTTTCTATTTACTGGAGAAAAGATTTTCTAAGTGTTAGAAAATCTCTCTTAGTGGACCAATTTTAAGGTGCAAATTTTGAAAGTCAATTTTGGCTTGATTAATTTAAATGTTAAATTAATCAATTAATTTAAGGAGTTAAGTTAAGTCAAAGGTTAATTAATTCAATTAAAGTGTTTAATTTAATTAATGGGAAAAACACATTTTGGAGGGAAAATTCAAATGAAATGTTCATTTGAATTAGCATTTTAATTAACTTGAAGTCAAATTTCAAATGTAATTAAAATGCAAGTGAAATTTAAATTAGATTTGAATTTGCATTTGTCACCTTGGCAAATGCAAGTTGGCCGCCTCTTCTCCTCATGGAAAGTGTGATTCCACCTTGGCATCACACTTTCCACCCTTTATATATAGATATAGAGAAAGAGGGCTAGTTATTATGTCACAAGGTATAAAGGATTAGGTTCTCCACTATTCCCTCCAAAATCCTTGAAAGCATTGTATTCATGTGTTGAAAGCTTTGCTTTTTTTTTCTTCTTCCCTACCAAAAAATCGGCCTCCACCATAGCTAATCTCTGGACTTATTCTAGCTTATAGACTAGAGATTTTGGAAGATCTATTTGGTGTGTGGATCATGTCAATAGAGGCAAACTACTTTGTTTGCTATGGTTTGGAAATCCACTGCACATAGTTTGACTTGGCGATTTTCTCCAGGGAGATCTAGAAGGCTTTTAGGTCTAAATTTTTTACTAAGTTCCTCAAGGTGTTAAGCAGCTCTAGTAATTTTTTTGTGATTTTTGGATGTGATTTGATGGAGGCAAAAATCGTTCCTCTCTTGCTGCGCATTTTCTGGTAGTTTTTGGAATAGTAAAGAGTTCACCTCATTCTCCTTAGATTTTGCAATTTCCAGGTAACACTCTATCTTAATTTAAATCTTAGACATGATTTGATCCTAGTTAGCATGTAAGCACTAGTTTATTAAGCTTTTGAAGTTTTCATAATTAGATCCTAGTGCCTTACTTGCTTTCATGAAGCCCAACTAATTGACCAAAATGAATATGCTTTTGGAGAACTACTCTAGCTCTATGCTTGCCATGTAAATATGGTCCTTCCATCTCCTATCTCGTAAAAGAGGCCCAAGGCAAGATATTTTTCAGCTCTCTAATATCCCTGATACTATATTTTTATTCCCAATGTTCGATTCCAGTTTATGGCCTCATCTTTGAAAAACTCCATTTTCAAATTGTCATATTGCTTTGAGCAAGGCCTCCTTGGAATTGATCACTATAGAATACATAGGAAATGTACACACCCTTCACAATGATGAGGAGTCGAATCCCATCTTGGATCCTAAAAACTTCCATGTCTAAGTAGTCATACCCAAGCCCAACCCAAAAGACCCATTAAGCGATTAAGGAAGAGTCAAAGCATAAGGATCTAAGCACAAGGTTACCATGGATCCTCATGTCAAAGGACTAATTATATACACTAGCGTAAGCTAGAGAACTTTCCACTACCGACTTGGCACTACGGCTATCTAGTGGATTCTCCGAGTGGATTTTTAGTAAACTTATTCTCTAACAAGCACCCATTAATATACACCCATGACTTACATAGTTTGCTCATAAAATGGAGCAATATCCAACCCTTGGATTTATGCATCTTTAGTGCAAGTATATTCAAATTTTAGATATCTTGTCTCATAAAACGTGTAAGACTTATTTCATGATCACCACCTAATGCATGACCAAATCCCATAGTCTTGTGTGATCTAAGGGCTTCAACCAAATGCTAGTGAAGTAATATAAGCATAAGATAAAGATAGTCATTTATAATGAATATCATTCATCAAGAGTGTATCACAAGTGAAATAGTATATATGTCAACCTAATTGGCTGTGGGCACTATTCCAACACCATGTCCAATAAGGTACAATTTCTCATGTCGGCTACTACATTGCATTGGGGGTGCTGGATGGAGTTCATTGAGAGAGAATCGTATTCTCTTTTAGATAATCCAAGAAATCGATACTTAAGTATTCTCCTCTTCGATCCAATCGATGAGCTTAAATCCTAAGTCCTTGTTGCTTTTCTACTTTATTCCTATACTCTTTGAACTTCTCAAAAGCCTCGAACTTGTACTTCATAAGATACACATGTTCAAGCCGAGTATAATCATCGTTGAAGGTAATAAAGTAAGAATAACCTCATTTAGCGCTAACTCCTAATGGTCCACAAACATCCGTATGGATCAAATCCAAATGACTTGTGGTTCACTCTGTTTGTTCTAGAAAAGAAGTCTTAGTTATTTTTCCTTTTAAATAAGATTCTCAAGTAGGAAGATTTTTAAATAAGATTTACAAGTAGGGAGATCCTCTATGTCACTAAAATTTATTGCTTTAAGGCCTTCTATCTTGTTCATCTTATTCTTGGAAATATGTCCAAGTCTTGCATGCCACAAGTAGCACTTTTTTGGTTATATAATTTTATTTTATTACTTTGTTGAATATGCATAATGTTGCAATAATGCCCCGCAAGCTAATTAGATTGGCCTTGTAAACTATTTCCTTGTAAGACAATCTTGATTGAATGATATTCATTACATGGCCATCTTTATCTTATGCTCATTATTACTTCACTGGCATTCGCTTAGATCACACAAGACTATGGCACTTGATCATGCACTAGGTGGTGACCATAGAATAAGTCTTACATGGTTGTAATCTTAAATATTTCAAGTCATAAGATCATATGAGACAGGGCATCTAAGATCTGGATAGACTTGAACTAACGATGCAAAAATCTAAGGGTTGGATGTTGATCCATTCCATGAGCAATACCACATCAAACATGGATGCATGTTAGTAAGTGGTTGTTAGAGAATAAGGCACTAAAGGCCCGCCGGAGAATCCACTAGATAGCCGAACTGACAAGTTCTGTAGCTTACACTAGTGTATATAATTAATCCTTTGACCTGAGCATCCATGGTAACCTTGTGTTTAGGTCATCATGCTTTGCCTCTTCCTTGGCCACTTAGCAAGCTATTCGGGTAGAGATTGGGCATAAGCTACTTAGACATAGAGGTTTGTGAGATCCAAGATAGAATCTGACTCTTTGTCTTTGTGAAGTGTAAGCACATCTCCTATGTGTTCTATAATGATCGATTCCAATAAATCCTTGCGTAAGGTGGCATGACAATTTGAAAAAGGAGTTTTTCAAAGATAAGATCATCAGAGGAAATCGAACATTGAGAACAGAAAGATAGTATCGAGGCTATTGGGGAGCCGACAAATATCTTGCCTTAGGCCTCTTTTGAGACAGAAGGACCGTATTTACATGGTATGCATAGAGCTAGAATGATTCTCCAAAAGCATTCATTTCAACCAACCTCAAACCCATGGAGCCCAAAAATGGGCCGAATAAATGCTTATGGTCAACTATTTTAACTCTATGCATACCATGCAAATATAGTCCTTGCATCTCCTATCTCTATGAAAAAGACCTAAGGCAAGACATTTGTCGACTCCCTAATAGCCTCGATAATGTGCATCCATTCTCAATGTTTGATTCCTATTTGTGACCTCATCTTTGGAAAACCCTTTTCCAAATTTTCATACTGCCTTGGCCAAGGACTCCTTGAAATCAATCATTATAGAACGCATAGGAGATACACTCATCCTTCACAAAGATGAGGAGTCGGATTCCATCTTGAACCTCATAAATCTCTATATCTAAGTAGCTCATGCCCAATCACCACCGAATGCCCGCTAAGTGACCAAGGAATAGTCAAGGCATGAAGATCTAAATACAAGGTTGCAATGGATCCTCTGGTCAAAGGAATAATTATATACGCTAGCGTAAGTTGGAGAACTAGCTACTACCAACATGCTACTACGGTTACCTAGTGGATTCTCCGAGCGGGTCTCCAGTGCTTTGTTTTCTAATAGACACCCACTAACATGCACCCATACCTCATATGGTTTGCTCATGGAACGAAGCAATATCAAACCCTTGGATTATGCATCGTTAGTGCAAGTCTATCCGAATCTTAGATGCCTTATCTCATAAGATTCTATGACTTGGGATGTATAAGATCATGACCATGTAAGATTTATTCCATGATCATCACCAAGTGTACTGACCACGTCCTAGAGTCTAATGTGATATAAGGGCTTCAACCAAATGCCAGTGCAATAATATAAGCATAAGATGAAGATGGCCATTTGTAAAGAATATCATTAAATGAAGATTATATCACAAGTGAAATAGTTTACATGTCATTCTTATTGGCTTACAGGGTACTATTCCAACAATCTCCCACTTGCCCTAAAGCCAATTCCCTATAGTCTTAAGACTTATTTTCACAAGATGTCCTTCAAAGACCATTTGCGATAGGGGTTTAGTCAATGGATCTATTATATTTTCTCCTGAGGCAACTATTTCCACTCAAATGTCGCCTCCACTTATGATCTCCCAGATCAAATGGTATTGTCTCAAATTATGCTTGGATCACTGATAAGATCTTTGTTGGAATAGTGCACGGCAAGCCAATAGGATTGGCCTTGTAAAACTATTTCATTGTATAATAATCTTGATCGAATGATAATCTTTATATGGCCATCTTCATCTTATGCTATTTATTACTTCACTCGCATTTGGATAAAGCCCTTAGATCACTCATGACTATAAGACTTGGTTTGGTGACCATGGAATAAGTCACACACAGTCCTGATCTTAAATCTTCCAAGTTATAGGATCTTATGAGACATGGCATCTAAGATTCGGTTAGACTTGCACTAATGATGCATAAATTCAAGAGTTGGATATTGCTTTATTCCATGAGCAACCATATGAGATATAGGTGCTTGTTAGAGAACAATGCACTGAAAACCCACCGCAGAATCCACTAGATAGTCGAAGGAGCAAGTTGGTAGTGCCAAGTTCTCAAGCTTGTGCTACTGCATATTATTAGTCCTCTGACCTAAGGATCCATAATAACTTTATGTCTAGTCCTCATACTTTAACTATTCCTTGACCACTTAGTAGGTCTTTTAGGTAGAGGTTGGGTATGAGCTACTTGGCATGGAGATTTGTGAGATCTAAGAAAGAATCCGACACCTAACTTTTGTGAATGGTGAGTACATCTCATATGTGTTCTATAATGGTCGATTTTGAGAAAATCTATACGCAAGGTGGTATGATAATTTGGAAAAGGAATTTTCCAAATGTAAGGTCATACAAAGGAATCGAACATTGAGAATAGAGACATAGTATCGAGGCTATTTAGGAGGTGACAAATATCTTGCCCTAAGCTTCTTTTGGGAGATAGGAGACGGAAAAACCATATTTACATAGCAAGCATATAGCTATGATGGTTCTCCAAAAGCATTCATTTTAGCCAATTAGTTGGGCTCCATGGGCTTGAGGTTGGACATCAACTATGGAGATTGAGTACTCTTCAATTAATAAGATAAATTGAATTGAGTCGATTAGTTTAAAAGGTGTTTTAAACTAAAATGAAAATATAATATTCAAAAGTCACAAGGAGTTGTAAGCCCATGTCCAATTAATGGTAGAACCTATTGGGTCACACACAAAAGCCAATTAACCTCCTAGGTAGCAATTTTCTAAGAGTTAGAAAATCACTCCTTGGTGACCAATTTTGAGGTGCCATATTCAAGGTCAATTTTTGTTTGATTAATTTAAGTGTTAAATTAATCAACTAATTTAAGGAGTTAAATTAGATCAATAATTAAAGAGTTAATTATTAGGTGCCAAGTAATCCTCAATTGACCAAGTTAACTTAAAGAGTTAAGTTAACAAAATTAAGCTTAAGAGTTAAGCTTGTTTGACTTAAGAGTTAAGTCAAAGATGAATTAATTTAATTAAAGAGAAGAATTTATTTTGGAGGGAAATTCAAATGATAGCATCTTAATTAATTTGAAATTAGATTTCAAATGTAATTAAAATGCATATGAAATTCAAATGAGATTTGAATTCAAATTTGCCACATTGGCACCCCACTTGCCTGCCCCCCTTCCCATGGAAGGTGTGATGCCACCTTGGCATCACACCATCCAACATCTATATATAGATATAGAGAAAGAGAGAGAGAAAGAGAGAGAGGATCAGCCATAATGATAAAAGGTGTGAAGGATTACATTCTTCCACAATTCCCTCCAAAACTCCCTTTGCAAATATTGCTTCATGTGTTGAGGCTTTGTTTTCTCTTCTTCTCCTACCTCAATAACCAGCCTTCACCATTGATATTCTGTTCATTTTCTCTAGCTAAAAGTGAGTGGAATTTGGAAGATCAATTGGTGTGTGGATCATATCAATAGAGGCAAAGCATTTGATTCGCTAAGCTTTGGAGATCCACTGGAACAGAGCAGTCAATTGCCAAATTTTTTCCAAGCGGTCCAGATCGAGTTTTGCTCTGAATTGTTTATAGCCACTTCCTCAAGGAGTTGAGCAATTTTAGAATTTTTTTTTGTGATTTTTGGAGCACTCTAACGAAGGAAAAAGTTGTTATTTCTCCGCTGTGCCAGATCTACCAGAATCTGGATTGGTGAAGTGTTCACCTTTGAGACCTTGGAAATTTTCTTTTTGAGGTAACACTCTAACTAAATCTATATTCCTAGTATGATTAGATCCTTGGTAGGCTATAAGCACTAGTTATTTGAGCTTTGATAAATGGATCCTAGTCGTTTACTTACCTTCAAGTGTTATCAGAGCCTAAATCATGCTTAGATTTAGATTTCTTTTCATTGATTGATTCAAGTGATAGATTGATCAAAATCACCAAACTCTCGATTCATATGATGGATTGGAGTGTTTGGTTGATGCTATATGTGGCTCCTCCATTGATGAATTGAAAACATGCTAATATGTGTTTTAAGTGTTTATTTATATGATTAGTATATTTTAATTCATTGCTATTTATGCTAAATATTGATTTGGCATTTATTGATTTTATATGTTGATATAGCATGTTAAATCCGACCTTAATGTGTTTTAATCATTTTTTGTATCCAACATGATTGGAGTTTTTGTCGGAGATTTTTGAAAAATACGATTCTTAGTTAAACCAATTTTTGAAAGCATGTTTGAGCACTTGAATTTCCATTTTTAAAAGGTGTTTTGAATCTGAGGATTCATCTATAATGTGCTCACATGTTTAGAACATATTCAAAATTTATTGGTGCATGAAAGTTGAGCAAATAGTTGTTGGAATAGTGCCCGGCAAGCTAATTAGATTAGCCTTGTATAAGCTATTTCCTTGTAAAACAATCTTGATTGAATGATATTCTTTATTTGGCCATCTTTATTTTATGCTCCTTATTACTTCACTTGCATTTGGATGAAGTCCCTAGATTACTTATGACTACAAGACTTTGTTCAATGACCATGGAATAAGTCTCACACAGTCGTGATCTTAAATCTTCCAAGTCATAGGATCCTATAAGACATGGCATATAAGATCCAAATAGACTTGCACTAATGATGCATAAATTCAAGAGTTAGATATTGCCCAATTCCATGAGCAACCATATGAAAAATAGGTGCATGTTAGTAGGTGCTTGTTAGAGAACAAGGCACACAATGCCTACTGGAGAATCCACTAGATAGCCATAGTGGCGAGTTGATAGTGGCAAGTTCTTCGACTTCTACTAGTGCATATTATTAGTCCTATGACCTGAGGATCCATGGTAACCTTATGTCTGGTCCTCATGCTTTAACTCTTCCTTGACCACTTAGCGGGTCTTTCGGGTTGAGGTTAGGTATGAGCTACTTGGCATAGAGGTTTGTGACATCCAAGATGGAATCTGACTCCTATCTTTTGTGAAGGGCAAGTGCATCATCCTATTTATTCTACAATGATCAATTCCAAGAAATACTTATGCAAGATAGTGTGATAATTTGGAAAAGGAATTTTCCAAAGATGAGGTCACACAAGGGAATCGAACATTGAGAATAGAAGCATAGCATCGAGGCTATTATGGAGCTAACAAATATATTGCCCCAGGCCTCTTTCGGGAGATAGGAGATAGAAGAATCGTATTTGCATGGTATGCGTATAGCTATAATGGTTCTCCAGATCTTTCATTTCAGCCAATTAGTTGGGCTCCATGGGCTTGAGGTTGGACCTCAACCGTAGAGATTGGGTACTCTTCAATTAATGAGATTAATTGAATCGAATCAATTAGTTTAAAAATGTTTTAAACTAAACTGAATATATGATATTCAAAAGTGACAATGAGTTATGAGCTCATGTCCAATGAATGGTAAAACTTATTGGATCACACACAAAAGCCAATTAGCTTCCTATTTGATGGAGAAAATATATTCTAAGTGTTAGAAAATTTCTCCTAGTGGACCAATTTTAATGTGCCAATTTTGAAGGTCAATTTTGCCTTGATTAATTTAAGTGTTAAATTAATCAATTAATTTAAGGAGTTAAATTAGACCAAAAATTAAGAAGTTAATTATTTAGTGCCAATATAACCATCAATTGGTCAAGTTAGCTTAAAGAGTTAAGTTAGCAAAATGCAAGCTTAAGAGTTGAGCTTGTTTGACTTAAGAGTTAAATCAAAGGTTAATTAATTACATTAAAATGTTTAATTTAATTAATGGAAAGAACACATTTTGGAGGAAAAATTCAAATGAAATGTTCTTGAAATAGCATTTTAATTAACTTTAAATTAGATTTCAAATGTAATTAAAATGCAAATGAAATTCAAATTAGATTTGGATTTGCATTTGCCACCTTACCAAAATTCAAGTTGGCTGACCCTTTTCCTCATGGGAGGTGTGATGCCACCTTTGCATCACACCTTTCAGCACTATATATAGATATATATATATATAGAGAGAGAGAGAGAGAGAGGACTGCCATTATGTCAAAATGTGTGAAGAATTAGATTCTCCACCATTCCCTCCAAAATCCTTGCAAGCATTGCATTCATGTATTGAAAGCTTTGTTGTCTTCTTCTTCTTCCCTACCAAAAATTGGCCTCCAAGATAGCTAATCTATGGCCTTATTCTAGCTTATAGGCTAAAGATTTTGGAAGATCTATTTGGTGTGTGGATCATATTAATAGAGGCAAACAAGTTAATTTGCTACGGTTTGGAGATCCATTTGCACAAAGTGTGATTTGGAAATTTTTTCTAGGGAGATCCCAAATGCTTTTTGGTCTGAATTTTTTATTGAGAGTTTTCCAAGGCATTTATCAGCTCCAGTAATTTTTTTTTTATTTTTGGAGGTGATTTGACGGTGGCAAAAATCACTCTATTCCTACTGCGTATTTTCTAGCAGTTTTTGGATTGGTGAAAGGTTCACCTTATTCTCCTTGGATTTTGAATTTCAAGGTAACACTCTATGCAAATCTAAATCTTAGGCATGATTTGATCCTAGTTAATATGTAAGCACTAGTTTATTTAGCTTTTGAAGTTTTTATAATTGGATCCTAGTACTTTACTTGATCAAAGTCCCTTGGACACACTTGGTGATGACACCATCGATTAACAACATGAAATGGTCATGAAATTTGTAGATGATGATCTACAAGTGATGTGTGTCGTGATGGCATCCATGTCCAACGAGCTCCAAAAGACTCATGAGCACATGAAACATAGTCGAGAGATCTAGGTAGACTTGCAAGAGTTGTATGGTTTACAATATAGACACAACAGGTTCGCTTTGTCCAAGGAGCTCTTTAGGGCAAGGATGAGTGAAGGGTCCAATGTCCATGATCACAGCCTCAAGATGATTGGACTCATCTAGAAGCTTGGACAGTTAGATGTGGTCATAGACAACGACCTTTATGTGAATTTGATCTTACAGAGT
This sequence comes from Jacaranda mimosifolia, assembly GCA_018894105.1. Classification (NCBI taxonomy): domain Eukaryota; kingdom Viridiplantae; phylum Streptophyta; class Magnoliopsida; order Lamiales; family Bignoniaceae; genus Jacaranda; species Jacaranda mimosifolia. The sequence continues at coordinate 33,075,737 of CM032127.1, read as the reverse complement.
CATTGCCACCATCATATGATCAATTCGTTATGAACTTCAATATGTCCAAGCAATATGTTATGATTAACAAATTGATCAATATGCTTGCGACCACAGAGGCGACTATGAGAAAGGAGAAGCCCCATATGCTTGCATCTTCCTCCAAGTTGAAGGGCCCTAGAGGTCCTAGAAAAAGAGGTAACAGGAAGAAAAGTTCTGCCTCAAAAGGGAAGCAACTCGAGAATAGCTTTGGGAGGGTTAAGAAAAAGGTTAAAACTAAAGCTAGTTGTTTCCACTGTGGCAAAAAGGGGCATTGGAAAAGAAATTGCAATGCTTACCTTGCAACCCTTGAGAAGGGTATGTACTTTATTGACGTACACATGAAGACTAATTATTCCTTATGGATATTTGATACCACATGTGGTTCTCACCTTTGTAATTCATTACATGGGATTGAAAAAAGAAGAAGACTTCGTGAAGGGGATATGATCCTCCGTTTAGGAAATAGAGCAAGAGTTGTGGCCACTTTCCAAGGTGTTATCAAGTTGGACTTAGGAAATGCTTGCATTGTACTTGATCTAGTTTATTATATACCCCATCTTGTTAAGAACATTGTTTCAATTCCCGTTCTAGATAATAAAGGATTTGATTTTTCTATATCCAATGGAAAGTTGAAGGAATTAAAGAATAGTTCTTTGATTGGTTAAGGTACGTTAATAAATAGATTATACATACTTGATTCTCAAGCTTCACTAATGCACATTCAACAACCAAGAGAAAGTTAGATAACCAAGAAGATTCCATGTTGTGGCATGCAAAACTTAGACATATTTCTAAAAATAGGATAAACAAGTTAGAAGCTTTCAAAGCACTAAATGTTAATGGCATTGAGGATCTTCCTACATGTGAATCTTGTTTAAAAGGAAAAATGACCAAGGCTCCTTTTGTAGGACAAACGGAGTACTTGGATTTGATCCATACAGATGTTTGTGAACTACTAAGAGTTAGTAGGAGATGAGGTTATTCCTACTTCATCACCTTCACCGATGACTATAGTCGGTTCGATCACATGTTTCTTATAAAGAACAAGTCCGAAGCCTTTGAAATGTTCAAAGAGTATAGGAGTGAAGTGGAAAAGTAATTGGGGCTAAGTATTAATGCTCTTCGATTGGATTGAGGGGGAGAATACTTAAGCACTGAATTCTTGGATTATCTAAAGAAAAATGGGATTCTCTCTCAATGGACTCCACACGGCACACCCCTAACACAACAGAGTAGCTAAGAGAAGAAATTGTGCCTTGTTGGACATGGTACGTTCTATGATGAGCTTTTTCGATGTGCCCATATCCTTTTGGGGATGCGCCTTAGACACGGCGGCGATGCTACTAAATATAGTACCATCTAAGTTGGTGCCAAAAACACCATATGAGATATGGCATGGCAAAGCACCCTCTTACAATTATCTCAAAGTTTGGGTTCTCCCGCCTATGTGAGACAAACAGTAGGAGATAAGTTAGATAGTAGATCCACCTTATGCAAGTTTGTGGGATACCCTAGAGAGTCTATGTGTTACTATTTCCAACTCGTCGCTTTTGTGAAGTGAAAGGCTAGTACATCTGTGTATTCGATAATGATCGATTACAAGAAATTCTTGCGTAAGGTGAGTTTTCCAAAGATGAGGTCATACAAGGGAATTGAACATTGAGAATAGAACCATAGCACCGAGGCTATTAAGGAGTTGACAAATATCTTGACCTAAGCCTCTTTCGAGATATAGGAGACAGAGGGACCGTATTTGCATGGTATGCATAGAGCTATAACGGTTTTCTAGAATGTTCATTTCAGCCAATTAGTTGGGCTCCATGGGCTTGAGATTGGAATTGACCATGGAGATTGCGTACTTTTCAATTAATGAGATTAATTGAATTGAGTCGACTAGTTTAAAATATTTTAAACTAAATTGAATATATGATATTCAAATATCACAAAGAGTTGTGAGCCTATGTCTAATGAATGGTAAAACCTACTGGGTCACACAAAAAAGCTAATTAGATTCCTATTTGATGGAGAAAAGTTTTTCTAAATGTTAGAAAATGTCTCCTAGTGGATCGATTTTAATGTGCCAATTTTGAAGGTCAATTTTGCCTTGATTAATTTAAGTGTTAAATTAATCAATTTAAGGAGTTAAATTAGACCAATAATTAAGAAATTAATTATTTGGTGCCAATATGACCATCAATTAATCAAGTTAGCTTAGAGAGTTAAGTTAACAAAATGCAAGCTTAAGAGTTGAGCTTGTTTGACTTAAGAGTTAAGTCAAAGGTTAATTAATTAAATTAAAGGGTTTAATTTAATTAATGGAAAGAATAGATTTTGGAGGAAAAAATCAAATGAATTGTTCATTTGAATTAGCATTTTAATTAACTTGAAATTAGATTTCAAATGTAATTAAAATGCAAATAAAATTCAAATTAGATTTGGATTTGCATTTGCTACATTGGGAAAATGCAAGTTGGCCGCTCCTTTTCCTCATGGGAGGTGTGATGCCACCTTTGCATCCTACCTTTCAGCACCTATACATGGATATAGAGAGAGAGGGCTGGTTATTATATCAAAAGGTGTGAAGCATTAGATTTTCCACCATTCCCACCAAAATCCTTGCAAGCATTGCATTCATGTGTTAAAAGCTTTGCTCTCTTCTTCTTCTTCTTCTTCCTACCAAGAATCAGCCTCCAACATAGCTAATATCTAGCCTTATTCCAGCTTATAGGCTGGAGATTTTAAAAGATCTATTTGGTGTGTGGATCATATCAATAGAGGCAAACAAGTTAGTTTGCTACGGTTTGGAGATCCATTTGCACGTAGTCCAATTTTGTAATTTTCTCCAAGTAGATCCAGAAATTTTTTGAGTCTGAGTTTTTTACTCAATGTTCCCTAAAGGGTTGAGTAGCCCCTGTAATTTTTTTGTGATTTTTGGAGGTGATTTGATGGTGGTCAAAATCGCTCCACTCATGTTTTGCATTTTCTGGCCGTTTCTGGATTGATGAAAGGTTCACCTCATTCTCCTTGGGTTTTTCATTTCAAGGTAACACTTTATCTAAATCTAAATCTTAGGTATGATTTAATCCTAGTTAGCATGTAAGCACTAGTTTATTTAGTTTTTGAAGTTTTTTATAATTGGATCTTAGTGCTTTACTTGCTTTCACTAGTAACTTGACTTGGCTTTAAAGATTGTTGCTACAAGTTGCCGCATGGTGGCCAGGCGCTAGGTGCACCTTGCATGTGCCAGCTGCCCAGCCATGACACCAGCCACGCGGGCAGTGAACAACAAGGCTTTGGTCTTGTTTTAAGTGTATTATTTTAGCTCCTTTAATGCTCAAAAGTGTTTTGAATCACATATTTTAGATGCACAATGGTTGTGCAAGTTCTCAAAATTATGTTTGACATTTTTGCATATTTTTTAAAATTAGTTAAAATTAATATTCAATTTTGGCATAAGAGTTATGCTTGACCAATTATTTGTTTATTAGATAAGAATTTAATTGATGGAATTAATTTTTAATTCTAGATTTATTTATTGTTCATTTAATTGTTGAATGCATGATGAATTAATGGGGATGATCATGAGACTTTGATATTGATTTTATTTGTTTCAAGTTGTTGAAAAGGTTGTGTTAAATTAAATCTTGCACACCTCTTAATTTCTATATTGTAAATGTTATGAGAGTAGAATCATTAAAAGTAAGAATTTCTTTCTCATGTAAAAGTTGCATAGAGCAAAGGAGACCATGGAGGCATAGAGACTTTTGAAGGCCTATGACTGTATGGGATACTCTCATGTAATAGCGAGATTCAATCAACCCACTTAAAATCAACTAGGTGGTGCACTTAGAGCCTCAGGTGCACCACTTGGTTAGGCTCATGGTCATCCCACCCTAGGAGCATGCTAGGCACATTTACTTATTTATGTTTTCCATAGCCTATTGATGTATGAGATGCATGTTTAGGATATAAAAACCCTAAATAAGAAGATAAAAAATGATGAGATCTTTGCAAGCAAAATCCATCCACTTAGAATGTCTAAGTGTTTTTCAAATATTAAGTCAAAATGGATACAAATTAAAAGAGTTTTAATTAATCTAAGCTTTCTACCAATAGCATGTGGCATGACAATGCTACAACTTTTGTATGATATACATCCGGTCACGGGGGTCATACTTAGGTGGAAAGTTGTAACCACATAGTTTGCATGAGATCACCTTTGATTTGAGAACGCCCACACATTATACACTCGGTCATGGGGGATGTTGTGGTGCCCGTCTCGAATCAAAGATTAAATGGTAGGTTTGAGTTAACACCGAGTAATGTAGAGGTCATCCATGTAGGGGATCTATATGAAAAGGTTAGGCAAAATATATCAAAAGTTGCACGAGATGCAATTAGCAAAAATTGATTACCTTTGGATTGCTCGTGGATAAACATCTGGTCATGGGGGTCCACTTGCAGGTCTTTAAGATCTTGATTCTCACTAGAAAATATAATTTTTCGAATTCTTCTTGGGGGTAAAAGATTTGATAAAATAGTGGGAGAATAACATGCTTGAAAGACCATAAATATGTTTTTAATATCAAATTCAATCACATGATTATATTCTTTTTTTTTTTTGCCTATTCTAGATTTTCAAAATCTTTAATCAAAATGGCTAAAAATCTATTTGCAAGCTTTTTGATAACCAATAAGCTAACCAAGCCAAACTTTAAACATTAGTTTAGAAACCTTAAAATAATTCATACATCTGAAAAGAGGACATACGTCCTTGATCAAAGTCCCGTGGACACAATTAGTGATAACGCCACTGACTAAGATCATGAAATGTTCACAAAATTTGTAGATAATGATCTACAAGTTAGATGTGTCATGATGGCCTCGATGTCCAATGAGCTCCAAAAGACTCATGACCATATACAACATGCTCGAGAGATCTATATGCACTTACAAGAGTTGTATAGTGTACAAAATAGACACAAAATGTTCGCTTTCTCTAAGGAGCTTTGTAGGATAAGGATGAATGAGAAGTCTATATCTATGATCACAGCCTCAAGATGATTGCACTCATTGAGAAGCTTGAACAATTAGATGTGGTCATGGACAACGACCTCTACATGGATTTGATCCTCTAATCATTGCCAACATCATTCAACCAATGTGTTATGAACTTTAATATGTCCAAGCAAGAAGTTGCAATTAATGAATTGGTGAGCATGCTTGTGACCGTGGAGGCTACTATGAGAAGGGAGAAATCTTTTATGCTTGCATCCTCTTCTAAGTCGAAAAGCCCTAGGGGTCCTAGAAAAGGAAGTAAGAAGAAGAAGAGTTCTTCCTCGAAAGAGAAGAGTTTCGGGAAGGTTAAGAAGAGGGCTAAAACTAAAGCTAGTTGTTTTTATTATGGCGAGAAGAGACATTGGAAAAGAAATTGCAAAGCTTACCTTGCAACCCTTGAGAAGGGTATGTACTTTATTAAAGTGCACTTGATGACTAATTCTTCCTCATGGGTATCTGATAACGCATGTGATTCTTATTTTTTGTAATTCTTTACAGAGGATAGAACAAAAAAAGAGTCTTCGTGATGGGGATATGATCCTCCATTTAGGAAATGGAGCAAGAGTTGCGGCCATCTTCCAATACATAGGCAAGTTGGACTTGGGGAATGCTTGCATTGTACTTGATCCGATTTATTATATGCCCTATCTTGTTAAGAACATTATTTCAATTCCAATTCTAAATAATGAAGGATTTGATTTTTCTATATCGAATGGGATGTTGAAAGCATTAAAGAATGGTTCTTTAATTGCACAAGGTACATTAATTAATGGATTATACATACTTGATTCTCAACCTTCACTGATGCACATTCAATCAAGTAAGAAAAAGTTAGATAACCAAGAAGTGCCATCCTATGGCATGCAAGACTTGGGCATATTTCTAAAAATATGATGAACAAGTTAGAAGCTCTCAAAACACTAAATGTTGTGGCATTAAGGATCTTCCTACTTGTGAATCTTGTTTAAAGGAAAAAATGACCAAAGCTCCTTTTGTAGGACAAACAGAGCGCTCCACAAGTCTTTTAGATTTGATCCATACGGATGTTTGCGGACCACTAAGAGTTAGTGGAAGAGGAGATTATACCTACTTCATCACCTTTACTGATGATTTTAGTCGGTTCGGGCATGTGTATCTTATGAAATACAAGTTCGAAGCCTTTGAAATGTTCAAAGAGTATAGGAATGAAGTGGAAAAGTAATTAGGGGTAAGTATTAAAGCTCTTCGATCGGATCGAGAAGGAGAATACTTGAGCACCAAATTTTTAGATTATCTAAAAGTGAATGGGATTTTCTCTTCATGGACTCTACCTGATATAACCTCACACATGGTACACTCCATGATGAGCTTTTTTGATGTGCCCATATCCTTTTAGGGATATGCCTTAGACACGATGGTGAATTTACTAAATATAATACCTTCAAAATTGATGCCCAAAACACCATATGAGATATTACATGGCAAAGCACCATCTTAATAATATCTCAAGATTTGGGGATCTCTGGCCTATGTGAGACAAATAATGGGAGATAAGTTGGATAATAGATCCATCTTGTGCAAGTTTGTGGAATACTCTAGAAAGTCTATAGGTTACTACTCCTATGATCCCTCGGAACAAAAGGTGTTTGTTTCGAGGAACGCCTACTTTTTGGAAAAGCAATTTCTATTAGATAGAAAAGGTATTGTTGTTGAACTTAGTAAAGTTCAAGATGGTCAAGAAATCTCACATGTGGTGGAAACAACTGAGCAACAAGAGCCTCACACACAACCTCTAAGAAGGTCAGACTGAACCAAGAAGTAACCCAAAAGGTTCAAATTCCTTCATGAAACGGGCCAATCAAATAGTGATCTGAAGACCTAAAAGGAAGCTACGTTGGACATAGATTCAACACATTAGCTTGAAGCCATGAGATCTAACATAGACTCCATATACTCCAACAAAGTATAGACCTTGGTAAATCCACCAAAGGGAATAGTTCTCGTTGGCTGCAAATGAATCTATAAGCGAAAGCTTGGAGTAGATGGAGAAGTTGTGACTTTTAAGGCACAACTAGTGGCAAAGGGTCATAATCAAAGACTCGGTATCAATTTTGAGAAAACCTTTTCACAAGTTGTAATGCCTCAGTCCATTCAGATTTTACTTTCCATAGCCGCATATTATGACTATGAGATATGGCAAATTGATGTGAAAATCGCTTTCCTCAATGGAGATATTGAAGAAGAAATCTATATGGAGCAACCACATGGTTTTACATCCAAAGAGAGTGAGCTAAAGGTTTTCAAACTCCAAAGATCCATTTATGGACTCAAACAAACATCCCAAAGTTGGAACATACATTTTGACAAAATAGTCAAATCGTTTGGCTTTGTCAAAAATGTGTACGAACCATATGTGTGTAAGAAGGTTAGTAGGAGTTCGATATAGTTTATTGTGCTTTATGTTAATGACATCCTTCTCATTATGAATGAGGTAGGAATGTTAGAGTCTACTAAAGCATGGTTATCTACATAATTCTCCATGAAGGATTTGGAAGAAGCATCCTACGTATTAGGAACATATATCAATAGAGATAGATCTAAAAAGATACTAGGGCTATCCCAAACTCCGTACATTGACAAAATACTAAAAAGGTTTAGTATGAAAGAATCCAAGAAGGGATTCATTCCCATGGGCATGGCATTCGTCTTTCCAAGTCTATGGCCTCTAATACTGAAAACGAGAGACAGAGGATGTCCTACATACCTTATGCTTCCGCTATTGGTAGCATAATATATGCAGTTCAATGTACAAGATCGGATGTGGCACACTCGCTAAGCGTTATGAGTAGATTCCAATCCAATCCTGGTGAGATTCACTGGGTAGCCGTTAAAGCAATCCTTAAGTACTTGAGAAGGATTAAGGACTTGTTTTTACTATACGGCAATGTAGAATTAAAACTAGAGAGGTTTTCGGATTCTAGTTTCCAATCAGATATAGATGACCTAAAACCCACTTCTAGATTTATATTTTGCCTCAGTGGCAGTGTAGTGAGTTAAAAGAGTTCCAAACAAGACACCATGGAGATTCTACCAGTAAGGCAGAATATTTTGCGGCTTCTGAAGCTGCAAAGAAAGGTGTTTGGATGAAAAACTTCATTCAAGAGTTGAATATAGCGCCTAGCATTGCTGAGCTAATAATTATCTTTTGTGACAACAATAGGACAGTGGCACAAGCCAAAGAGCCAAGATCTCATCAAAAATCTAAGCATATTTTGAGGTGATACCATTTGATCTGGGATATCATTAATAGAGGCAACATCCGACTGGAGAGAGTTCCCTTGAAAGAGAATATAGCAGATCTACTGACTAAACCCCTAACACAATAGGTCTTTGAAGGACATTTTGAGAAGATAGGTCTCAAGGCCATAGGGCATTGGCTTTAGGGAAAGTGGGAGATTGGTGGAAGAATACCCAATAAGTTAATAGGATTGGCCTTGTAAAACTAGTTCCTCGTATAATAATCTTGATTGAATAATATTCTTTATATAGCCATCTTCATCTTATGCTCTTTATTACTTCACTCGCATTTGGATGAAGCCCTTAGATCACTCATGATTATGGGACTTGGTCGGTGACCATAGCTTACACGATACTGATCCTAAATGTTCCAAGTCATAGGATCTTCTGGGATATAGCTTCTAAAATTTGGATAAGCTTGCACTAATGACGCATAAATCTATAAGTTGGATATTGCTCCATTCCTTAGCAACCATATGCGATATGAGTGCATGTTAGTAGGTGCTTATTAGAGAACAAAGCACTGAAGACCCACTGGAGAATCCACTAGATAGTCAAAGTAGCAAATCGATAGTGGCAAGTTCTCCAGCTTGCGCTAGTGCATAATATTAGTCCTCTAACCTAAGGATCCATGGTAACCTTGTGTCTGGTCCTCATAATTTGACTCTTCCTTGATCTCATCAGCGATCCAAGCACATTTTAAGATGATATCATTTGATCCGGTAGATCATTGATAGAGGCGACATCCGAGTGGAGAAAGTTGCCTCAGAAGAGAATATAGCAGATCCACTGACAAATCCCCTACCACAAAAGGTCTTTGAAGGACATCTTAAGAAGATGGGTCTCAAGGCCATGGGCCATTGGCTTTAGGGCAAGTGGGAGATTGTTGGAATAGTACCCAGCAAGCCAATTAGATTGGCCTTGTAAACTATTTCATCGTAAGACAATCTTGATTGAATGATATTCATCATATGGCCATCTTCATCATATGATCTTTATTTACTTTACTGGCATTTGGATGAAGCCCTTAGATCACCTAAGACTATGGGACTTGGTTTAGTGACCATGGAATAAGTCTCACACGGTCATGATCTTAAACCTTCCAAGTCATAGGATCTTAAGAGAACAAGGGCATCTAAGATCCGAATAGACTTGCACTAACAATGCATAATCCAAGAGTTGGATATTGTTTCGTTCCATGAGCGACTGTATGAGATACGGGTGCATGTTAGTGGGTGCTTGTTAGAGAACAACGCACTGAAGACCCGCTTGGAGAATCCACTAGATAGCCTAAGTGGCAAGTCGGTAGTTGCAAGTTCTCCCACTTACGCTAGTGCATATTATTAATCCTCAGACCTGAGGATCCATGATAACCTTGTGTCCGATCCTCATGCTTTAACTCTTCCTTGACCACTTAGCGGGTCTTCCAGGTTGAGATTGGGTATGAATTACTTGGCATAGAGGTTTGTGAGATCTAAGATGGAATCCGACTCCTCGTCTTTGTGAAAGGCGAGTGCATCTCCTATGTGTTCTACAATGATTGATTCCAAGAAATCCATGCGCAAGGTGATGTGACAATTTGTAAAGGCATTTCCAAAGATGAGGTCACAAAGGAAATTGAACATTAAGAATAGAAACATAGTATCGAGGCTATTAGGGAGCCGACAAATTTCTTGCCCTAGGCCTCTTTCGGGAGATAGGAGACGGAAGGACCGTATTTGCATGGTACGCGTAATGCTAGAATGGTTCTTCAAGAGCATTTATTTCGGTCAATTAGATGGACTCCATGGGCTTGAGGTTGGACATCAACCATGGAGATTGGGTACTCTTCAATTAATGAGATTAATTGAATCGATTCGCTTAGTTTAAAGGAGTTTAAACTAATGTGAATATTTGATATTCCAAAAGTCACAAGGAGTTGTGAGCCCATGTCCAATGAATGGTAGAACCTAATGGGTCACACACAAAAGCCAATGACATGGTCAATTGAAGGAAGTAGAGTTTTCTAAGAGTTAGAAAATTCATAACCATTTTGGAGGAGGCAAAATTGTGGTCATTTTGACTTGATCAATTTAAATGTTAAATTGGTCAAATTAATTAAGAGTTAAATTAAGATCAATTAATTAAGGGTTAATTAATTGATGTCACATGACTATCAATTGGTCAAAATTAATTTAAGGGTTAAATTTGAAAGTGCTATGGCCGAGATAAGCCAAACAAATTCAAAATTAAATAGCAAATCTCGAACCAAAGAAACATCTCCAGACATATATCGTACAACATAAATGAATTAATCAGAGGATACCAACTTGAATCGCTCAAAATCCAAGGAGATGATGGATCATTCTTCCTATCACAGATTTCTGGCAGTTTCTGGCACAGCGGAGAAAAAGGAGAATATCTTCCAATTCGGACCTCCAAATGAAACGAAGAAAAATTATCCAGAAATATAACTCAAATTCAGATCTTATGTGAAAAAATTGGCTCAAATATCCATCGGATCGCTCCAGGAGAAAATCGTGAAGTGGACTGTTCTGCAGAAACCTTTTCTGGAATTGAGTGGCCTCACTTGTGCTCACCTCCAATGCAAGTCCACACACCTTAAAGCAATCCTACAACATCCAGATCTTTATCTGGAGCAGATATGGAGTTTTTTGGTGAAGAAGGAGGTTTTGAGTGAGAGAGAGAATGGATGGAAGTTAGATCTCTACTAACTTTTGAGAGAATTTTGGAGGAAGAATTTAGCTTGCAAAATTCAGAATTTTGGCTAATGAATCTGGGCTCATTTTCAGCCACTCCATCTCCCCTTCTATAGAGGTGTGAGATGTGTGATGCCAAGGTGGCGTCACACCTCCCATGCTAAAGGGGGGATCGAAAATTCCAAGGGCATAATTGTAAGTTGGTAATTCCACTATCATGTGGTCTTGCCAACTTGCTTAATTGGAATCCAATTCCAATTAATTCAAATCATATTTGAATTCTTCCCTCCAATAATATATTATCCTATTAATTAAATTAATCCAATTAATTTAATTAATTCAACTTGATTTAACAATTAAATCAAGCAAACTTAGCTCTTTAAGTTTTCTTTAGTTAACTTAACTCTTCAAGTCAACTTCAATTATTCAACTATCAATGTGGCTCAAATAATCAACTCCTTAATTATTTGCCTAATTTAATTCCTTAAATTAGTTGATCAATTTAACACTTAAATCAATCAAGCCATAATTGATCTTGAAATCTCTCTCTCAAAATCGGTCCCTTAAGAGGGACGTATTTTCTAACACTTAGAAATTCTTCTTTCACCACTTAGAAAAGTTCAAGGCTTTTGTGTGTGACCCATTAGGTTCAACCCATTCATCGGACATAGGCTCACAACTCCTTGTGACTTTTGAATATCAAATATTCATTCTAGTTTAAAACTCATTTTAAACTAGTCGACTTAATTCAATCGATCTCTATCAATTGAAGAGTACATAATCTCCATGGTCGATGTCCAACCTCAAGCCCATGGAGCCCAACTAATTGGTCGAAATGAATGCCTCTGTATGAACCTTTTAAAGTTCTACGCGTTCCATGCAGATACGGTCTTTCCGTCTCTTATCTCCATGGAAGAGGCCTAGGGCAAGATATTTGTCAGCTTCCTGATAGCCTCGATTCTATGCTTCTATTCTAAATGTTCAATTCTGATGTATGACTTTATCTTTTGGAAAACTCTTTTCCCAAACTGTCATACCACCTTGCGCAAGGATTTCTGGAATGTGATCATTATAGAATGCATAGGAGATATACTCACCCTTCACAAAAGTGAGGAGTCGGATTCCATCTTGGATCTCGTAAACCTCCATGCCAAGTAGCTCATACCCAATCATACCCCGAACAGCCCGCTGGGTGACCAGGGATAAGTCAAAGCATGAGGACCGGACACAAGGTTACAATGGATCCTCAGGTCAAAGGACTAATTTATATGCACTAGCGTAAGCAGGAGAGCTTGCCACTACTGACTTTCTACTATGGCTACCTAGTGGAGTCTCCGGTGGGTCTTCAGTGCCTTGTTCTCTAACAAGCACCCACTAACATGTACCTGTATCATATACAGTTGCTCATGGAACGGAGAAATATCCAACTCTTTGGATTTATGCATCGTTAGTGCAAGTCTGTCCGGATCTTAGATGTCCCGTCTCGTAAGATCCTATGACTTGGAATATTTAAGATCACGATTGTGTAAGACATATTCCATGATCATTACCTAGTGAACTGACCAAGTCCCGTAGTCATGTGTGATCTAAGGACTTCATCCAAATGCCAGTGAAGTAATATAATGCATAAGATGAATGTGGCCATATGTAAGATATCAATCAATCAAGATTGTCTCTTTAGAAAATAGTTTTACAAAGCCAAAATCATTGGCTTGCCGGGCACTATTTCTAACAATCTTCCACTTGCCCTAAAGCCAATGCCCTACAGTCTTAAGACCCATCTTCTCAAGATGTCCTTCAAAGACCTTTTGTCCTAAGGGCTTAGTTAGTGGATCTGCTATATTCTCTTCCGAGGCAACTCTCTCCACTCGGATGTCACCTATCTCAATGATCTCTCTGATCAAATGATATCGCCTCAAAATGTGCTTGGATCGTTGATGAGATCTGGGCTCCTTAGCTTGTGCTACCACCCCGGTGTTGTCACAGAAGATAACAATTGGCTCAGCTATGCTAGGTACTACATTCAACTTTTGAATGAAGTTTTTCATCCGAACACCTTCCTTTGCGGCTTCAGAAGCCACAATATATTCTGCCTCTGTGGTTGAGTCGGTCGTGGTGTCTTGTTTGGAACTTTTCCAACTCACGGCGCCGCCATTGAGGTGAAATATAAATCCAAAAGTGGATTTGAGGTCATCTACATCGGATTGGAAACTTAAATCCGAAACCCTTATAGTTTCAATTCTCCATTACCGTATACTAAGAACAGATCCTTAGTTCTTCTCAAGTACTTAAGGATTGTCTTTACGGCCATCCAGTAACTTTCACCGGGATTGGATTGGAACCTACTTGTAACACTTAGCGAGTGTGCCACATCCGGTCTTATACATTGAACAGCATACATTATGCTCCCTATGGCAGAGGCATAGGGTATTTGGGACATCTTTCGTTTCTCTTGCTCAGTCTTAGGGGCCATAGACTTCGAGAGACGAATACCATGTCCCATAGGAAGAAATCCTTTCTTGGATTCCTCCATACTGAACCTTTTTAGTATTTTATCAATGTACATGGTTTGGGATAGCCCCAACATCCTCTTCGATCTATCTCTATAGATACGTATTCCTAATACGTAGGATGCCTATCCCAAATCCTTCATGGAGAATTGTGTAGATAACCATGCTTTAGTATACTCTAACATTCCAACCTTATTCCCAATGAGAAGGATGTCATCAACATAAAGCACAATAAACTGTATAGAACTCCCACTGGCCTTTTGATACACACAGGGTTCATATATGTTCTTGACAAAGCCAAACGACTTGACTGTCTTATCAAAACGTATATTCCAACTTCGAGACGCTTGTTTAAGTCCATAAATAGACCTTTGGAGTTTGCAAACTATTTGCTCGCTCCCTTTGGGTGTGAAACCTTGTGGTTGCTCCATGTATATTTCCTCTTCAATGTTCCTATTGCAAAAGGCGGTTTTCACATCCATTTGCCATATCTCATAATCATAATATACAGCTATGGCAAGTAGGATCCGAATGGACTTAGGCATTGCAACTGGTGAAAAGGTTTCCTCGAAATCAATATCGGGTCTTTGAGTATAACCTCTAGCCACTAGTCGTGCCTCCATCTACTCCAAGCTTTCGCTTATAGATCCACTTGCAACCTACGGGAACTATTCCCTTTGGTGGATCTATCAAAGTCCATACTTTGTTTGAGTACATGGAGTCCATTTCGGATCTCATGGCTTCTTACAAGCGTCTTAAGTCTATGTCCAACATATCTTCCTTATAGGTCTTCGGATCACTATCCGACTGACCCGTCTCATGAAGAAATCTGAACCTTTCGGGTTGCTTCTTGACGCGGTCAGACCTTCTTAGAGGATGTGTATCGGGCTTTTGTGATTCAATTATTTCCACCGCCTGTGGGATTTGTTGACCATTTTGAACTTCATCAAGTTCAACAACAACGCCATTTCTATCCAATAAAAAATTCCTTTTCCAAAAAGATGGCGTTCCTCGAGACAAACACCTTTTATTCCGAGGGATCATAAAAATAATAACCCATAGCCTCTCTTGGGTATCCCACAAACTTGCACAATATGGATCTACTATCCAACTTATCTCAAACTGTCCGTCTTACGTAGGCAGGAGATCCCCAAATCTTCAAATATTGATAAGAGGTTGCTTTGCCATGCCATATCTCATATGGTGTCTTTGGCACCGACTTTGAAGGTACTATATTTAGTAACTTCGCTGCCGTAGTCAAGGCATATCCCCAAAAGGATATCGGTACATCGGAGAAGCTCATCATGGAACGCACCATGTCCAACAGTGTGCGATTTCTCCTCTCGGCTACTCCATTGAGCTGGGGTGTGCCGGGAGGAGTCTATTGTGATAGAATCTCATTCTTCTTTAGATAATCCAAGAATTCGGTGCTCAAGTATTCTCCTCCTCGATCCGATCAAAGAGTTTTAATACTTAGCCCTAGTTGCTTTTCTACTTCATTTCTATACTCTTTGAACTTTTCAAAGGCTTCGGATTTGTTTTTCATAAGATACAAGTGTCCGAAACGACTGTGATCGTCGGTAAAGGTGATGAAGTAGGAATAGCCACCTCTCCCACTAACTCTTAGTGGTCCACAAACATCTGTGTGGATCAAATCCAAAAGATTTGTGAAGCGCTCCGATTGTCCTACAAAATGAGCTTTGGTCATTTTTCCTTTTAAACAGGACTTACAAGTTGGAAGTTCTTCAATGCCACTAACATTTAGTGTTTTGAGAGCCTCTAACTTGTTCATCCTATTTTTGGATATATGGCCAAGTCTTGCATGCCATAGCATGGCATCCTCTTGGATATCTTGCTTCCTTTTATTTGATTGAATGTGAATTAGTGAAGTTTCGGAATTAAGTATGTACAATCCATTAGACAATGTACCTTTAGCAACTAAAGAACCATTCTTTGATGCCAATAGATTCCCATTCGATATTGAAAAATCATATCCTTCATTATCTAGAATGGGAATAGAAATAATATTTTTGACAATATTGGGTACATAGTAAACTGGATCAAGTACAATGCTTTTATTCCCTAAATCTAGCTTGATTATTCCTTGGAATGTGGCAGCAACAGTTGCTCCATTTCCGAAGCAGAGGATCATATTTCCTTCACGTAGACTCCTTGTTCTTTCCATCCCCTGCAATGAATTACAGAGGTAAGAACCGCATGCAGTATCGAATACCCATGTGGAAGAATTCGTCGTTAAATGCACTTCAATGAAAAACATACCCTTCGTAAGAGTAGCAAGGTAAGCTTTACAATTTCTTCTCCAATGACCCTTTTCGCCACAGTGGAAACAGTTTGCATCTACTTTAGCCTTTTTCTTGTCTAGGACATAGGTCCTCTTATCAGAGTCAAGAATGATTTTGAAATTTCTTAGCCAGTCTTGGAAGTCTGTCCCAGTTAGCTTATTGGTTTCCAAAATAGTTGAGAGTGGATTCTTAGCCATTTTGATTTTGAAGATTTCGCAAATCTACAAAGAGGCGAAAAAGAAAAGAATTAGCTTGAGATTGATTTGATATTGAAAACATGTTTATTGTCTTTCAAGCATGTTTTTCTCCCACTATTTTATCAAATCCTTTATCCCTAAAAAGAATTCGGGAAATCATATTTCCTAGTGAAATCAAGATCCCAGGGACTTGTAAGTTGACCCACGACTCGTGAGACATCCACAAACAATCGAAGGGTAAGCAACATTTGCTAATTGCATCTTATGCAATTCTTGATATATTTTGCCTCACTTTTCATGTAGACCCACGAATCGTGCGACATCTACATTACTAAGTGTTAAGTCAAACCTACCAATCATGCTTCGGTTTGAGACAGGCCACACGTCATCCCATTACTCGTGTGCCAATGCGTGGGTGTTCCCCAACCAAAGTGCATCTTATGCTAAGTATGTGGACACAACTTTTCTACCATAAGTGTGACCCACGACTCGTGAGACATCACACAAATGATGCTAGCATCATCATGCCACATACTATTGGTAGAAGGCTTGGATTAATTAAATCTCCTTTTAATATGAAATCCATTTTGACTTAATATTTGAAAAATACTTAGACTTTCTAAGTGGAGGATTTTTTTTTGCTTGCAAAGATCTCATCATTATTTTATCTTCTTATTTAAGTTCTCTATATCCTAGTCTGGCATCGCATACAAAATAGGATATGGAAAGCATAAATAAGTAAATGCACCTAGCATACATCTAGGGTGGGATGACCATGAGCCTTAACCAAGTGATGCACTTAGAGCCATAGGTGCATCACTTAGTTGATTTTAAGTGGGTTGATTAAATGTAGCTATTACATGATAGTATCCCATACATTCATGGGCCTTCATAAGGTCTTCATGCCTCGAATGGTCTCCTTTGATCCTTGTAACAATTACATGAGTAGGAAATCCTCACTCCTAAAGATTCTACTCTCATAACTTTTACAAGATGAATCAAGAGGCAAGCCTCAATTTAATACAACCAACTTTTCAACAACTTGAAAATAAATAAAATCATATTAAACACTCATGATCATCCCCATTCATTCATGATCCATTCAAAAATTAAATGAAAAATAAATAAACAAGAATTAACAATTAATTCTACCAATTAAATGCTCATCATATAAACAAGAAATTGGTCTTGCATAACAATTATGCAACTATCTTGGAGATCAACTTTAACCAATTTTAAGGAGCACTCAAAAATGTCAAACATAATTTTGAGACCTTGCACAACACTTGTGCATGTGTTGTGTGCAATGCAAAACAATTAGGAGCATAAAAGGATGGGCTTGGGGGCTCAAAAATCACCCTACAAACCAGGTGCTGCTGCTGCTCGGTTTTGGGGGGGGGGCAATTCAAGCCCCATTCCTTCAACTTTCATGCACCTATCTTTCTACCATGTGTGATGAACACATTGATACACATTTCTGCCCAAATTTCATATTCAAAACAGTTTCAAAAACTGAAAATTAAAGTGCACAAACTTGCTCCAAAAACTAGTCAAGGTGAGAATCATATTCTTCAAACAATCTCCAAATAAACTCCAATCCAATTGGATCCAAAAATGACCAGAACACTTTCATCCCTTCAAAAACATGCTATATCAACATACAACATCAATTAATGTTAAATCAAAATTCAACATTAACTTCTATGAATTAAAACATGCTAACTATACGAATTAACAATTAAATCACATAATAACATGCTTTCAATTCATCAAACACATAATCCACATGTATCTCCAATCCACACACTCCAATTCATCAATGAATCAAGTATGTGGATGATTCAATCAGATCATCACATGATCCAATTGTGCAACAAAAATCCAAATAAGTGCATGATATTGGCTCTGATACCACTTAAAAGTGCTATGGCCGAGATAAGCCAAACAAATTCAAAATTAAATAGCAAATCTCGAACCAAAGAAACATCTCCAGGAATATATCATAAAACATAAATGGATTAATCAGAGGATACCAACCTGAATCGCTCAAAATCCAAGGAGATGATGGATCATTCTTCCTATCACAGATTTCCGGCAGTTTCTGGCACAGCGGAGAAAAAGGAGAATATCTTCCAATTCGGACCTCCAAATGAAACTAGGAAAAATTATCCAGAAATATAACTCAAATTCAGATCTTATGTGAAAAAATTGGCTCAAATATCCATCGGATCGCTCCAGGAGAAAATCGTGAAATGGACTGTTCTGCAGAAACCTTTTCTGGAATTGAGTGGCCTCACTTGTGGTCACCTCCAATGCAAGTCCACACACCTTAAAGAAATCCTAGAACGTCCAGATCTTTAGCTGGAGCAGATCAGGAGTTTTTTGGTGAAGAAGGAGGTTTTGAGTGAGAGAGAGAATGGATGGAAGTTAGATCTCTACTAACTTTTGAGAGAATTTTGGAGGAAGAATTTAGCTTGCAAAATTCAGAATTTTGGCTAATGAATCTGGGCTGATTTTCGGCCACTCCACCTCCCCTCATATAGAGGTGTGATGCCAAGGTGGCATCACACCTCCCATGCTAAGGGGGGGACCGAAAATTCCAAGGGCATAATTGTAAGTTGGTAATTCCACTATCATGTGGTCTTGCCAACTTGCTTAATTGGAATCCAATTCCAATTAATTCAAATCATATTTGAATTCTTCCCTCCAATAATATATTCTCCTATTAATTAAATTAATCCAATTAATTTAATTAATTCAACTTGATTTAACAATTAAATAAAGCAAACTTAACTCTTTAAGTTTTCTTTAGTTAACTTAACTCTTTAAGTCAACTTCAATTATTCAACTATCAATGTGGCTCAAACAATCAACTCCTTAATTATTTGCCTAATTTAACTCCTTAAATTAGTTGATCAATTTAACACTTAAATCAATCAAGCCATAATTGATCTTGAAATCTCTTTCTCAAAATCGGTCCCTTAAGAGGGACGTATTTTCTAACACTTAGAAATTCTTCTTTCACCACTTAGAAAAGTTCAAGGCTTTTTTGTGTGACCCATTGGGTTCAACCATTCATCGGACATAGGCTCACAACTCCTTGTGACTTTTGAATATCAAATATTCATTCTAGTTTAAAACTCATTTTAAACTAGTCGACTTGATTCAATCGATCTCTATCAATTGAAGAGTACCTAATCTCCATGGTCGATGTCTAACCTCAAGCCCATGGAGCCCAACTAATTGGTCGAAATGAATGTTTCTGTATGAACCTTTTAAAGTTCTACGCGTTCCATGCAAATACGGTCCTTCCGTCTCCTATCTCCATGGAAGAGGCCTAGGGCAAGATATTTGCCGGCTCCCTGATAGCCTCGATTCTATGCTTTTATTCTAAATGTTCAATTCTGATGTATG
>CM032127.1:31813759-31853759 GCA_018894105.1 Jacaranda mimosifolia | reverse complement strand
ATTTCTTCAAGTATTACAAGGGCTCGTTTGCTTGCTAAGATTGTGCATGAGAAACATATAATATAATATAATTAAATGTTTAGTTGGCATATTTAAAGCTTGTAATTAATAAAAAGATCAATATTCTATCCTAAAATATTAGAATTATGTACCTCACCCTCTTGCCCGTTTGATTAATAATTATGTAATAAAACATTAGAATTAATATATTAAATGATGACATTATGCGGCATATTTTTTGTACACCGATTACTTTTTTTTTTTATATTTACTTAATTAACAAATATATATATATATATATATATATTACTAGAATACAACATATATTAGAGCCTTTCAATGAAGATAATTCAATTATTAAAAAAAAATGGGGTGGGGGGGTATGTAAAATTAATATTTCACACTTATCATAATTACAATTCTAAGTATCCAAAGAACTGATTATACTAAAATTATGATGTCCAAACTAAAAATCCAAATAAACAAACAAAATATTAGATGGTAATGACATATTTTCTGAATAATAAATTTTACACTTATCAATCACATCCTATCATATCATTGCAATCAAATGCGTCCTAATTATTCTCTTTTAGCAATATAGATAGATGTAACTTGAACTCAAATATACTCTACAAGCTCAAATCAAATATTTTTAAATCAAGTTTTCTAAGAATTTTAAATGATTGACCTATTTGCACTTGTAAAAATGAGCATATATAATAACAACCAGTAACTCACATTCTCTTGTTCTTTATCACCTACATCTCCACAGAACCACCCAAGCCTGGGCTGATCTCTGCTACGGTCTCTACACAAACTCATTTCACCTGAACCAACCTTTAACGCTATGATGGGAGATTGAGCCCACACATGCTACTGCTACAATCTCACAAGCATTGGCCATCAAATAAGTTACTCTCACTTTGGACATCATGAGCTCATACCAACAAGAGGAAGGAGGGGCAAAGACAGATGCATAATCTCATTCACACAATCAATGGAGCTACTTACAAAAGATTGTTTTGCTTTGAAACACATATGCAGCATTATTACCATTGTAAGAACCAAGTATAGCAGCCACACAGTTGCAAGAATTCACGACTTTCCAAAAACTCTATAAGGATCATTGAACACATAAATCCTTGATCAGGTCCTAAATATTACAACATCATAGACGACTTCAGTTCAATCTACATTACACAGACTAAATAAGGTTGCAAATTCTACAATTATCTGGCTACATGCTACACCTCTATCCAAGTATTAGCATAGCTGTCCAATCTTCACTACATCAACTAAAGTAAATCTTATTCATGAGATAAAAAAGACAACAGGTATTACATAAATCACACCTCAAGACAAGGCTTTATAAATAAACAAAATAACAGCAAAAGATTCAAGACTGCAGATCTCCAGGACCAATTCTTGCATCCCAGTCTACATTACATTTTCAGAGAGCACTGGTATGGGGAAGACTGGAAGTGATGATTCCACTTGATTCTGACTTGGAAAAAGTCAAAGCAAATAATAGTTCATGCGAGGTCATGCGATCCATCTATGTCAGTAGCTTGCTTGAAGACTATTGATCCCTCCATCTTGGACTTGATATAGGGAAGAACCCAGAAGGAGACAGAGGAAACCCATAACCAGGAGAGAGAGGTGGATGAGGTCCAGGACCTAAAATCCCCGACTGGCCGACAGAAGAAAAAGAGAAACTAGGAGAAATTGGTGGTGGATGTTGATACCCTGGAGAAAACAATGGATAGGGTGATCGAGGAGAAAACAAATTCAAGAAGCCAGAAGGAGAAGGTAAAAGGAACTGAGAAGTAGGAGAGGGTAAAAGGGGAGGTGGGCCATTCATCCTAGGTGAAGGAAGAGCGGGCAGAGGGCCATTCACACTAGGCGATGCCAGAAGAGGTGGAGGACCATTCATTCGAGGAGATGGAAGAGTTGGGGGAGGTCCATTCATTCTTGGGGATGTGAACTGTTGCATAACAGGATTAGGAAGATATTGAGGTTGAGATAAGTTTTGACCAGGAACTTGAGGCTGCGATTGGGGTTGTCGTGGACCTGAGTCAATGATTGAATTTTGAAGGTAGCGCATGTAAGCAGATATTGGAGAATCAGTAGTATTTGCCCAAAGATCTGTAGGAGTCGGGGGTAGCAAGACAGCAGGTGAAGGTTGATCATAGTGGGAGGGTTGAGGAGGTCTTAAAAGGTTGTTTGCATAAGGAGGTGGAACAGAAGGCTGCACTTGTGGGATTGGCTGTTGAGGATGAATGGGGACCTGAGGTCGACTCGGTGCCAAAGGTGGGGGACGAACTCTCATCAACCTATTATTCGGTGGTTTCGGATGGTTTTGGGGAGGTCTAGGTGGTGGTTCTCTTGAAGGCGAACCAGTTAGCTGTTGAACTATGTTCCTGAAATCATTCTTGTTAATATTATAGACCTGGGGCTGAGGCTGCTGCCTAGCAGCATTGCCAAAGTTGGGCTGGTGCAAAGGGCTCTTCTTAATATTCTTTCCCATCTTGTTCACACCCAGATGATCAATCTGCCTATTCATTGGTTGCTGGTTCGAGTTATCCATTGTTTTTTTTTTTTTATAAGAAATTAATTCCACTTCCCACAAAGATTATCCCATGAAATAATTCAGAGCCGCAATAATAAACCAAACCAAATCCACCAGAATTCCCAATCAAAGCCGCGAAACAATCACAAACTACCAGAAATTATCGAATCCTTTCGCCAAAGTAACAAGAACCCAACTCTCCTTTTCTTTTCTAAACCCAGCAAAGGGAAAAAACAAAAAGAATCCTACCAAAACCCACAATTTTTTAAATCCCTTCCCCAATCTCAAGATTCAGAAAAGACACTGCTGAAAATAAAAAGGGAAAGGAAATTTACTCCTTCAACTGCGGGAGAAAAGATTCCAGCGCCATGTGGAGACGATTTTTTCCTCGCTTCTGAGTACCAAGAATTGCAGAAGCAACGCCTAGCTCCTAGCGTAATATGGCTGTTGGTCAATGGGGAAATGAAATGTAAGGGAAAGTGGAATTGGGAAATGATTAATCAGTTTTCTTTTTTATTGAAAAAATAAATGTAGAAGGAGGACTTGGGGTACTAGTGGGACGACGCCAGAATGGGTCCTTGTTTTGAAAATTATTTTGCCGTGTTGACCTTCATGCAATCTTTTATTCTTTTTCTATTTTTTATTTTATTTCTGTTAATGGAATAAATGAACAAAATTCTTGTGCACACTAAATAACAAAAATTACACTACATCAACATCATCTAAGTTTTTCATTGATGTTGCATAATTATTATTATTTAGTATTTTCACGTTAAATACATATATATTTTTTTGAATAGATACAATTTATATTAGATATTAATATACTCTAAAAATACATCAGTCAAATCACATTTAAAGATAGATAGAAAATATTAAGATAGACTGCCGACCTCAATATGCCTAACCTAACAAACTTAAGGTCTATAAATATCAACACTTATGATGGAATAAATAGCGGATTTAATTTATTTTCTACTCAGGCAAATTCATTGAGTAAATGTACTCTCAAGTCAAAGACTCACTATCTGTGGCATTAAATTACGAACTTCCAAAGGGATCAGATGAGATAAATATATCCACATCATTTCGGTGTTGTTTATAGAAAAAAATTAATTCGTCGAATGCTGAAAATGTAGACAAGATCTATAATATGAGATTCTAGTGCTCTAGTAGCCCCTAAAGGGAGGAAGTTGGCAGAGAAAACAAAGAACGACAAACACTCTCCTTTTCAAATAGACTAGCTATGATGTCCCCAGCATTACATATCCACCTGCACCCCAGAACTTGCCACTGGGAGACCCAATCTTACAACTATAGAATTTAGCATGTGGCATGTGAACCAGCAACTTGGTGTGAAATGAAAAGGTAGTCTTGAATATTAAATTCCAAGAGACATATACTTAATGTATTCATCTTAATGAGTGTTAATAGTGTATTACATGCTAAATTAATGAAAGATCGAATGAGAAAATGAAGTTTAAAGTGAGCCACTTGGAAAGATAATTTGGTGGGCAGACTAAGGGTCAAACAAAGCTATCTTATATCTAAGTGATATGTTTTATACAGCTTGGGTGCTGTGTGAGTGTGAGTGTGGCCAGATTAATTTATTTTGGACAATATTTTAACTTTCAGTCAAAAAGTCACATCTTTACAAAAATGACTGGCGTGCCTATTCATTTGCCAAATTAACTGCCTTATTAAAAGAGTGTCTCTTCACTCTTAGCCTTTTGGGATGCTCGATTAATTACTCATTATAAAGGAGTAATGTGGCCTAATTAAAATATGTCTCTTCATGTAGCCATGCAACACCTATAAATAGGACTAGTTAAAAGAGGGGATAACAGACATTCACAAGAACTCTAGCATACATACTCCATACATAGTTCATTATAGTATCATTACAAAGAAAGAGTCTCAAATCAGTAGGTTTGGTGTCACAGCCACTTGAAGTGCTGCCTTTGGTTGTGGAAGAATTGTTATATCTTGCGAGACTGTTTGTCGGAGTCCTTCAAGCACTGGTTGGGGGACAAATAAAGCCTTAATGAAGATGTGGTTCCATAGGCCTTGATTCTACTTTAATGTATTCTGATTCAATTCAACAAGTAGGATCCTTCCTTTTCAGTGTTACTTAAATTTATGATTCCTATTATAATCTCAAGTTATTTGCTATTGCTCGTTATAAGTTATCTTGGTTTCTGTTTCTAGCATATGTTTATTAGTTCAACTGACACTAGCACAGGCTTACACTCCTGTAATTTTCCAACAATCTTAAGGCTTTACTAGTTTACTTAACCATTGTGCTATGTCAAAGAATTCATATTATTTCTCTTTTCCATTTTAGCAACGAAAGTGAAACATGGCATCAAATACTGAAGCAACAAATGTTGCAAACATTAAGTCCAATGCTGGTTTTGGCGGCGTTGGTGGTGGAGCACACCCTATTCTTGTTGTGCCTTCTATTGCTCCTGCTTCTGTACCAGTAGGATAGGCTAAAGCCAGAGAAGTTTAATGGGCATAACTTTAAGAGGTGGCAGCAAAAGATGTTTTATCCCACTGCTCTCAATTTGGCAAGGTTTTTGCTAGAGAAACGCCCCCTACTTGGTGAAAATCTGGACATACAAACTATGGTTATGGTTGATGCATGAAACCATGTAGATTTTTTTATGCAAAAACTACATCCTCAATGGGTTAGAGAATTCTCTATACAATGTGTATAGCTTAATTGCTACTACAAAGGAGCTATGGGAATCTCTGAAAAAGAAATATAAAACTGAAGATGCTGGCATGAAGAAATTCGTTGTTGGTAAGTTTTTAGAATTCGATATGATGGATTCTAAAATTATTATGTCTCAGGTTAATGAATACTAGATGATTCTTCATGAGCTTGCAGCTGAGGGCATGTCTCTTGGAGAGGCTTTCCATGTGGCAGCACTTGTTGAAAAGCTGCCCCTGGGATAGAGGGACTTCAAGAACTACCTCAAACATAAGCGCAAGGATATGAACCTTGAGGACTTAATCTTGAGATTGAGGATTAAAGAAAACACAAGCTTCTAAAGAAATTTTTTTTAGTAGAAATGGTTTTGAGGTCAAAGCAAACATAGTGGAGTAAGGTCCATCAGTCAAAAAAAGAAAAAGGGATGCACCTAAGCAGACAGGTGACAAGGGCAAGAAAAAATTTGAGGGGTGTTGCCATGTCTGCAGCAAACTAGGACATCGAGCCAAGTACTGTTGTTATCGCAAGTAAGGTGATGCACCAAAGAAAAGAAAGAGTGCTCAAGCAAATGTGACAGAGGTAGCACATTTGTCAGATGAAGTTTCTGACTTGAACATGTCAGTTGTAGTTTTTGAGGTGAACTTAGTGAAAAATCCAAAACGATGGTGGGTGGACACTAGGGCCATTCGTCATACATGCTTTAATCGAGGAATGTTTACAACCTATCAAAGTGCGGAAGGCGAATCGCTATTCATAGGCTATTCAAATTTGATAGAAAGACTATACTCAACCTGGTTTAAATAAATAAAAATAAATAAAGGACACCCGATGAAGTAATATCTTCGAGTGTAGGGGTGTCTAGAGAAGGTGAAAATTCCACCTCCCAAGTTGGTCAAAATAGGATCCAAAGCGATTGATGGAATCTTTATTAGATATGCACAACACAGTGTAACATATAGATTCCTTGTCTTCAAATTCGAGATAGATGATGTTCATGTCAATACTATCATCGAGTCAAGGAATGCTAGTTTCTTTGAAGAAACATTTCCTTGGAAAAATGATGACAAGCAAACTTTAGTGAAATGACCTCGAGAAGTTCAAGAATCAGATAAAGAGGAAAAGGAACTTAAAAGTAGCAAAAGAGCTAGGAAGTCTAAGTCATTTGGACCAGATTTCTTAACTTACATGCTAGAAAGTGAGTTGTAAACTTTCATTGAAGCAATATCAACTCTTGAAGCTCCATTGTGGAAAGAAGCGGTAAATAGCGAAATTAAGTCCATATGCAAAACCACACTTGGGAATTGGTGGATCTTCCTCCTAAAAAAAAACCCTTAGGGTGTAAATAAATTTTTAAGATGAAGGTGAAAGCTGATGGAACTATAGATAAATACAAGGCAAGACTAGTAGTCAAATGATATAGACAAAATGAGGGTCTGGACTACTTTTATTCTTACTCGCCCATGACAAGGATAACATCCATTAGACTATTTATTGCATTTGCAGCGATCAATAATCTTAACATACATCAAATGGATGTTAAGAAACATTTTTAAATGGAGATTTAGATGAAAAAATCTATATGGAACAACCAGAAGGGTTTGTAGTTCCAGGACAAGAGAAAAAGATGTGTAAATTGATAAAGTCGCTATATAGCTTAAAACAAGCACCTAAACAATGGAATGCAAATTTTGATCAAGTCATGCTTACAAATAGCTTTAGAATCAATGAATGCGATGAATGTGTGTACATCAAAGGTACTACTTTTGACTATGCCATTGTGCGTCTCTATGTAGACGACATGCTCATTATGGGAAGCAACAATGATGCAATTAAAGAAATGAAAAAAATTGCTTAGTAGAAATTTTGACATGAAAGATATAAGAGTAGCAGATGTGATCCTTGGAATAAAAATCATCAAGACATCTAATGGGCCAGCGCTAACGTAATCTCACTATATTGAGAAAGTGTTGAACAAATTCTTGAGTCAAGAAAATAGCCTAGTGAAAACTCATATAGATGTGAATCAACGGCTTACCAAAAATAAGGGTGAAGTAAAGGCTCAATTGCAGTATGCGCGCATAATTGGGAGCCTCGTGTATACCATGAATTGCACGAGACCCGATATGGCATATGCTATTGGTAAGCTAAGTAGATTTACTAGTAATCTCGATCAAGAGCATTGGACCGCCTTAATTAGAATTTTAAGGTATTTGAAGTATACATTAAATTATGGACTGGATTTTACAAGATATCCAGTTATAATAGAAGGGTACAATAATGCAAATTAGATATCAGACTCTAATGAAACCAAGTCCACAAGTAGATACATGTTTACATTATGAGGAATAGCCATCTCTTGGAAGTCCTCAAAACAAACCTACATAACTAGATCAACTATGGAATCTGAGTTCATAGCGTTAGATAAAGTAGGCGGGGAAACTGAGTGGCTATGCTATTTCTTGGAAGATGTTCCAAATTAGCCAAAACCTGTACCAGCAATTTGCATTCATTGTGATAGTCAATCTGCAATTGAAAGAGCACGAAGTAATATATATAATGGTAAGTCTTGACATATTCGTCGATGGGATAATACCATTAGACAATTGCTCTCTAATGGAGTTATTGACTATGTGAAGTCAAAGGATAACATTGCAGATCCGCTTATAAAAGGTTTAAATAGAGAGCAAGTTATTAAATCATCAAGGGAAATGGGACTTAAGCCTGCAGAATAACTGAGTCATCATAATAGGAACCCTACCTATGTAGCTGGAGATCCCAATAAATAGGTTCCAATGGAAAAATAGGTTATTATGGCTTGACGTGCAAATATTGTGGGGACCTAAGCCTCCATCCTATTCCTATGATGAGCAGACAATGCCACCTGCAAAAGTTTGAGGTTAAGCATTGCTTTTAAAGGCTTTAATATCTTGATGTTTCAAGTGGAGGTGCAACAGGAATCTTTTAATAAGAAGCCATCTATATACGTAAGGACTAGGTTGGTCCTATGAAAGTTTTAAGGCTGAATTCTCAAAGAGTCTGGTGAATAGTAAGAACTATTCAGGGAAGAAATGAGCATAATATTGACCCATAATACTGACTATTAAAGGTTTCGTGTGCAGCTCTACATAAAAGTCGAACAATTCAAGATATCACGTTCATTGATTGACAAGTATATCCGATAGTTCTCACTAAGGAAGGTTCAAAGCCAAAAGCTACCGTCTTGATGTGGTATCTCTTGAGCTGAGGCTCTTTTGTGTGTTTGCCTTCATTTGCACAAGTGAAGAGACGATTTTCTCATTCATGTGGGGGGTTGTAGAATTTAACGTGTGGCATATGAACCACCAACTTGGTGTGAAATGAAAAGGTGGTCTTGAATATTAAATTCCAGGAGATGTTAATAGTGTATTTACATGCTAAATTAATGAAATATTGAATGAGAAAATGAAGTTTAAAGTGAGCCACTTGAAAAGGCAATTTTATGGGCAGACCAAGGGTCAAACCTAGCTACCTTATATCTAAGTGATATGTTTTATATAGTTTGGGTGCTTTGTGAGTGTGGGTGTGACCAAGTTAATTTGTTTTGAATAATATTTTAATTTTCAGTCCAAAAGTCACACCTTTACAGAAATGACCTCTGAAATGACTGGTGCCTATTCATTTTCCAAATTAATTGCCTTATTAAAAGAGTGTCTCTTTACTCTTAGCCTTTTGGGTTGCTCAATTAATTACTAATTATGAAGAAGTAATGTGGCCTAATTAAACTATGTCTCTTTATGTAGCCATGCAACACCTCTGAATAGGACTAGTTAGAGGGCCGGGGGGGGGGGGGTAACACACATTCACAAGCACTCTAGTATACATACTGCCTACATAGTACATTGTAGTATCATTACAAAAATAGAGTCTCAAATCAGTAGGTTCAGTGTTATAGCCAATTGGAGTGCCACCTTTGGCTATGAAAGAATATTTGTATCTTGGGAGGTTGTTCGTCAGTCCTTTGAGCACCAGTTGGGGGACGAATAACGCCTTAAGGAAGCTGTGGTTCCACAAGCCTCGATTTTGCTTTAATAAATTCTGATTCTAATTCAACAAGTAGGATCCTGCCTTTTTAGTGTTACTTAAATTTGTGATTCCTACTGACAATCTCAAGTTATTTGCTATTGCTCATTATAAGTTATCTTGGTTTCTATTTCTAGTTTATGTGTATTGGTTCAACTGACACTAGCACGAGCATATAGTCCTATAATTTTCCAACAACAATTGACATAAAAAACCCTATTAGCCTTGGTGAAAGATATATACACTCGAGCCACAACGAAAGCCATCGTTGAGTATGCCACACAACACCAAAATAGCAATTGAATATAGATAAGGTATAACTCCAAAAGGTCTACTCTTCCCTTCTTGGGTTCAGCAGAGAAACTGAAGAGGCTTTGAGAGAGATCCCCCTTCCATCATTCCTAGGCACGTACCCCAAATTGGATGGCCAAGATGGTCAAATTCCTAATGGTGAAGGCTCTGTTAGCTTACAACGTCATCATAGACTGGCTAACCTTATATCTCTTACAAGCACCAGCCTCTACGAAGCACATGAAGAGGAAGTCCTTTACCTATGAAAGTCTAGGAGAAGCAGTAGAAGATCAAAGAATGGCCAAGGAGTGTTACGCTAACACCTTGAGAAAGGCCAAAGCAATATTAATGGGCTAGAAAAACGTCCTAAACTTACAAACAATGAAGCCATGAGAACGAGGAATAATTGGTGTTCGAATCCTATCTAGTCCAAACGATTGCCCAAGAGTAAGAGCCTAGAAAACCAAAATATAATGACATAGATGGAATAATATTTCTCGCTCCTCCAAAGAAAAAGCTTACACTTGTTCTGAAATTTCAAATTCAGAGATTTTAATCAATTATCCAGCTGATTAGATCCCTCGTAAAGGATATTGGACGACTAGATCTCCAAAATCTACTCACTTACGGACCAAAATCAAAATCTTAAGGAAATGCAAGAGTTTCTGACTTGTTGGCAAATTGCCGAGCATATAATCTAGAAACAAGTGCCTTTCTTTCACCTTAGAGATGTATTCATTTGTAGGAAGTTGTTGATGCTCAATGATGGGCATGCATCATTGATCATCCCATATCTTAATTTTTCAGTTTGTTTATAATTATATGTATCTAGCACCAACATGGCTTGTAAAATTTGATGTTTCACCATTTTATATATTATTGAATTATTATTGATATTATAAAATGTTAACAAACAACTAGCAAATCATATATCACCACAAAATATTTCTTCTAAAAAAGAAATGCAATTAATCAATCAATTAATTAACAGTATTAACTCAATATTTAATTAATTTGCTGGATGGACAGAGACGTCGCCCGGCGCTATCACAGTCCGTTGGCTTTGTTCATAGGTCGTGTCAAAATTTGACCAACTGCTAATAGTAATAAGTTGTATATGTGATAATAAAATATTGAAATATGTCATTGTTTTTTGTAACCTATTACGACTTTCCCTAGTGCTATTGCTTGCATCTTCCAAATACCTTTTTGTCAAAACATGAGACGTTCGAAGTGTCTTCGAATTGCTTGAAATATATATATATATATTTAAATATGTCTATTATAGAATATTTTAAAATTTACGAGATATTTCAACATTTTTTTATAAAAGAATTAAAATCTCACGAGTTGCTTTATAGAAAAACTGAAAAGAATCTAGTTTTGAACAAACTCCTTTAATTTGAATATCTATACTATATAAAATAATAATAATAAATTTAAATTCATTGAATGACAGCTTTCATACCACTGTACCAAATTGTAATATAAAAACAGTCCCTACAAATAATTTATAAATCTACGTACGTTAAGGATTGATAAATAGGAATACTCTAAAAAGCAAACTTAATTATAGATATCTCATGTAAGGGGTGTAAATATGTATTTAATATGAACCGTTTATTTAAAATGTGAAATTATGGTCTTCCTTTTTAAGTGGTTAATTGACAATGGGATAAAGTATCTACAAGTGGTCGAACATAAATTTTGATTTTATGTTGATAATGGATTGCACCAAAATAAAAACAACCAATAATAAAAATTTTATTTAATTGAGCTCCAACCCATTTATACTTTTTTGGGCCTACTGAATTGGGGTTTCCTTCAAATAGCTTTTCATTAAACCCATAAAAGAAGGAATGGGCTTGCCTATACTTATTGTCTTTTAAACTTTCATGCACATTGTACTTTAATAACTTTCCATGCATTTTTATTTTCAAATCAATGAAAGAGAATGAGTGAATTAGCAATCGTGTGTCAAATAATTATATGGGATACAAGTTAATATACTTAAATATTGCATTAATAATGTAACACCTCGAATTTTGGGTCCCTAAATCTAAAATTATGTTTTAACAAAATAAAAATATGAATTTCATAAACTAGGTTAGATTAATTTTGAGTTAAATTTTAACTGAAGCTTATGGGTAATTATTGACAATTGAGGGATTTAATCGTAAAATAAAAAAAAGAGCTTGATTGTCCAAAATTATAAGATTTAGAGGCCAATGTGGGAAAGCTAAAAGTTTATGAATTTCAAAATAAATAAAGTAGGACTTAATTGCTCATAATTAAGAATGCTTGGGGTCAATGCGTAAAAAAATAAAACTTTCCAGGACTGAATTTGAAGTTTAGGGGTGAAACTAAAGGCGGTTAAAAATTGAAGGACTTAATTGAAGGTGGTAAATAAGTTCTAGGGGTCAAATTGAGAATCTGAAAAAGTACCTTTATATATATATAGAATTAAGGACAAAATTCTATCAAATTCTCAAAGCACACCCCAACTCTACCCAACCTTTGGATCGTCAGAAAATGATCAAAAAACTCAAAACCAACTTCACAGAAAGCTTTGTTTCAACTCAATGACTAAAATGGTACCAAAAACACCCAAAACCGACTGCAATTTTGCCTGAAAAATTGAAGGCAGTGATGATGGTGGAAAGGAGGTTTCACAGTGTTTAGGGGCAGGTAAATAGGGTGGAAAGTGATGGGTTTGCTGAGACTGACTATTGGTGGCTTCAATTTTATACTTCATTGGCCGAAAATGGAGGATTGAGGGTGGTGGCATGATGGCGGTGGCCTGACAGTTTTTCCCAATTAATGAGGCTATGGACGATGGAGCATAAAATTGTTTGAGGGCTTTGCTCATACGCATCAAAGCGCTTCTCCTAATATGGTCACCTCCTAATCCGGCAATTGTTCAAGGCGGCAGATGGATGTTGTGGCGGCTTCAGGAATAAAGATAGGAATTCTCATTCTGAACTCGATAAGGCTTGTTTTGGATTCCTGCTTGCTAGATTTGGGTAAATCTCATATCGAGCTTTAATTTGATTGATTTTCATGATTTAAGTTAACTATTTGATTAAATCAAAGTCATTAAATTATAATTTGACCTAAATTGAATATAAGATCTAAACTTAATAATTTATAGAATATCAATTCAAACTTATAGCCTCAAGACTTGATAATGTGACATGTTATGGAGAAGGTACGATTGAGTCGATTTAAGCATGTACAAGATATTAATGTGTTTAGAGTTTTAGATAATGAAATTGAGAATGATTGGGCTCAACGAGTAAAGTTTTGTAATACTAAAAGTATTATGTATCTATGAGACCAGGGTTATTTAGGATTTAATATGATTGGACTCGAATTTCATAACAAAAAATACATGTTGAATATTGGGATCTTAAATGAAACTTGTGAGCTAAAGATAATCATGTTAGTTATCTCTTTATCAACTCATCAGGTCAAGAATCATTACCTTTAATTACATCAGGTCCTTAATGGTGAAATGGAGATTTAAAAGAATATTTTGGAATAATCTTAAAGCTAGATAAAGACACTAATTGCATTTATATTTAAGATTTAGAAAATTATATGTTAGACACTAATATGCCAGACTAAGGTTGTTTTATGTCAATTCTAGGATTGGCTAGAAAATAAGGACACGAGTGATCAAACGGCTAAGGAAACCCTTCTACACTTGACATGTGAGGTTTATACTTGATATATATAATAAGATTTCCTTGCTACGGAAAGAACCTATTATAGTAAATATAATATTATTGCTTGATTATTTCTGGTTGAGATTGAGAATCTAATTTGTTCCTCTATGCTACTTTGTTTGTAAACAACTTATACTTGAACATATGCACTGAATTCATTATATTACCTGGATGTTCCATACCACTCCTTCTTCCAAGGTTTGTCCCTAAATACTTATTTGAAAATGATATTTTTTTGAATAACAATATCCTTATCTAAAAGAACTTTGAAGAATACCATTTGAAATTTAGAATTTTCTGATAATTTCATCTAAATTGGATTTAAATCTATCAATTGAACTACAGAACTTTCAGGGTTTGAAACTATGATTGGTCTAATTTGTTCTTGACCCAAACGTCATAATTTATGACACTACATATGAAGCAATCTTGCTGACTAGCCATTGTTTATCTATATTCCTTGTGAGGAAGTCTTGCTGATTAGTCATTGTTTATCTATACTTGTTATGATAGAGGCAGTCACGTTTACTGACCCGTATTGATATATTGGTGATAGAGGCAATCATATTGACTGACCCGTATTGATATATTGTGATAGAGTCAATCTTGTTGACTGATCTGTGTTGACATATTGTGATAGGGGCAGTTTTGCTGACTGACTCTTATTTAGAGGCAGTCATTTTGATTCACTCCTCTTGTATGTAAAACTTTATTGTTGTTCCATATAAATTTCTTCTTCAGTGTTGCCATTGAGGAAAGTGGTTTTCACATCCATTTGCCATATCTCATAGTTATAATATGCGGCTATGTCAAGTAAAATCCAAATGGACTTAGGCATTGCTACTAGTGAAAAGGTTTCCTCAAAATCAATATCAAGTCTTTGTGTTGTAATTGGCATAATCAAAGGCTAATTACATGTTTAATTAATTTTGGATGGATGCTAATTACGGGTGGAATCCAAAGATAATTAAAGTGTTCAATTGGAGGAAGAAAAATGGTCAAGTGTTATATATTGAATTGTCCTACATTGATACATTGCGAAAGATGAGACTTGCTTGTGCCTTATAAAACCAAGTGGAGGAGTTGAAGGATTATTTCAACCCTTCACTTGTCCCACATTGATTTTATAAACAAGTGATGAATAGTTTATATTTAACTCAAGAATGAATGCTTGATAAAGTGTTCATTGAGGGGTTTATATAAGTGGACCACATGCGTGTGCCACCGATGGCGGGCCCAGCTTCGGATTCGGGTCGTGGGTCACGGGAGTGGGCGTTAGGGCGAATATCTCAGTCTCAGTTTTATCTTTTTAGACGAAATTCAATTGAATAAGAGTCAAGATAACCGAGGTTTGTAATCGGATAAGGGTCTAATAGATTCATTTGAGATTCAACCTGGTAATATGGGATTCGACAGAGGTGGTTACGCGATGTGGCTTAGTGCTGCTGGATGTGCGTGTCGTGTAAAGGCGACATGGCGGATTGCTACTAGATAGGTGAATGGGTGATGTGTTAGAGGCCATTAATTGGTGGACTCTAACTGCTGCTAACCCTAACCCTAACCCTAACCCTAACCCTAACCCTAATCATGCCTATAAATACCTTGCCTCTGGCAAAAAAGAGGGATACACACGAACAAGCATTCCTCTGCTTAAGCTATTCGTTATTCCTCTCCCGCAATCCCTTATTCACTCTTGATATTCTCATTTTCCCTCTTGCTTTCCCTATTCTTGTGATATATGGCTATTTGATTCCGGCGACTGAGTATTGTTGGAGGTGAACGAGACAGAGTGCACCTGATCGTTCTGGACCATCTCATCCTGGGAGGAGCAGCGCTGTACCCATTGCACTGGTGAGTCAGGGCGCTCGTTTCTTCAAGGCAAACAAAATTCTATGATTTGGTCATCTGATTGATTATGTTACAATACATAATCCTTAAGCTAAGTTTCCTGTAATATTTTTCATCTTTATTTATAAATCTGACATCATGCTTTCTTATTTTTAATGCCTTGGTTAACATAAGTAATTTTTAGTTTTTCCTGGACTCGTATCTTGTTAAATATATATACATGAATTCTATTTTGCCTTGAATATGCTTATTATACTGAATTTGGATTACGCATGATATATTTGGATTTCATTTGATAAAAATGCATGTTTTGCCATCTTGATTATCTATTTGTTGATAATCTGAAATGGTTTATCGATTTATCTTGTTGCACTGTTGCATGTTGATAATTCTCATATCCTAGAAACAACACTTTGAGTATAACTTTCTACCACTAGTCGCGCTTTAAAGGTCGCTACCTCTCAATCAAATCCTAACTTTTGCTTATAGATCCACTAGCAACCAATGGGAACGATTCTCTCCAGTGGATCTACCAAAGTCCTACTTTATTGGAATATATGGAGTCCATTTCAAATCTCATAGCATCAAGCCAATGTCCTGAGTCTATGTCCGACATAGCTTTCTCGTATGTCTTTGGATCTATATTTGATTGGCCCATCTCATAAAGAAATTTGAACCTTTTAGGTTGCTTCTTGATTCAGTCCAACTTACGTAGAGGATGTGTAAGGCTCACAAATTATGGGATTTGTTGATCATCTTGAACTTCATCAAGTTCAACAACAAAGCCTTTTCTACCAAATAAAAACTCCTTTTCCAAAAAAGTAGCGTTCCTTGAGATAAACACCTTTTGTTCCAAGCGATCATAAAAGTAATAACCCATAGACTCTCTAGGGTATCCTACTAACTTGCACAAGGAGGATCGACTATCCAACTTGTCTCATACTAACCTCTTCATGTAGGCGCAAGACCTTTAAATCTTTAGATAATGGTAAGAGAGTACTTTGCCGTACCATATCTCATGTGGTGTTCTTCGTATTGCCTTCGAGGGTACTACATTTAGTAGCCTCATCGCCGTATGTAAGGCGTATCCCCAAAAAGATATAGGCACATCAGAGAAGCTCATCCTGGAACGCACTATGTCCAACAAGGTACAATTTCTACTTTTAGCTACTCCATTGAGTTGGGGTGTGCTGGGTGGAGTCCATTGAGAGAGAATCCTATTCTCTTTTAGATAATCTAAGAATTCGGTACTTAAGTATTCTCCTCCTCGATCCAATTAAAGAGTTTTAATACTAAGTCCCTTTTACTTTTCGACTTCACACATATACTCTTTGAACCTTTCAAAGGCTTCGAACTCACACTTCATGAGATACATATGTCCGAACCGAGTGTAATCATTGGTGAAGGTAATGAAGTAAGAATAGCCTTTTCGTGCACTAAATCTTAGTGGGCCACACATATCCATATGGATCAAATCCAAAGGACTTGTGCTTCATTCTGATTGTCCTACAAAAGGAGCCTTGGTTATTTTTCCCTTTAAACAAGACTCATAAGTCGGAAGTTCCTAAATGCCACTAACATTTAGTGCTTTGAGAGCTTCTATCTTGTTCATCCTATTTTTAGAGATATGCCTAAGTTTTTTATGCCATAAAATGACATCTTCTTAGATATCTAATCTTCTCAATGTTAACTAGAGAACAAAAAGAAGAAGTGCTTGGATGAAGGCTTAATTTGGAGGTAAGAGAAGAAGATAAGTGAAGCTTCAACACATGAGGCAGCACTTGAGAATTTGGAGGGAAAAATGAGATAATTTAATTCAAGCTTACAAATGACACATTAAATGAATGTGGCTACCCCCTCACAGTATATCTATGTACAAAGGGAAGATGGTGTGATGACAAGGTGGCATCACACCTTCCTCAAGGTGGCCGCCCACTTGTTCTTGCAAATTCGCATGTAAATTTTAATTTTGTGTGAATTTGAATTTCATTTGGAATCTTTATTTCATCTTATGAAATGTCATCCAAATAAATTCTAATTCTAAACTAAATGAACATTTCATTCGAATTTTCCATCCAAAATTAGTTCTTTATTTTAATTAAATTATACACTTTAATTTAATGAACCTTGACTTAACTCTTTAAGTTAATTTGCTAAACTCCTTAAGCAACACATTGTTAACTTAACTCTTTAAGTTAACTTAACCAATTGATAGTCATGTGGCACCAAATAATTAACTCCTTAATTAATTGGTCTTAATTTAACTTCTTAAATTAGTTAGATCAATTTAACAATTAAATTGATCAACCCAAAAATAACTACAAGTTGTATCAATTGGTCAACCTCCAAAATCGATCATGTAGGAGTTTTTCTAACTCTTAGAAAATTCCTCTTCATCTAGTAGGATTTGCAATTGACTTTTGTGTGTGACCTATTAAGTTCTATCATTCATTAGACATTGACTCACAACTCTTTGTGGCTTTAGAATATCAAATATTTATATTAGTTTAAACTCCTTTAAACTAATTGACTCAATTAAACTAATCTCCATTAGTTGGCGAGTACCCAATCTCCATGGTCGATATCCAACCTAAGCCCATGGAGCCTAACTAATTTGCTAAAATGAATACTTTTGGGGAACCATTATAGCTCTACGCGTACCATGCAAATATGGTCCTTTCGTCTCCTATCTCCTGAAAGAGGATTAGGGCAAGATATTTGTGGCTTGCTAATGTTTGATTTCCTTTTATGACCTCATCTTGAAAAACTCCTTTTCCAAATTGTCATACTAGCTTGTGCAAGGATTTCTAGGAATCGATCATTATTGAATACATACGAGATGTACTTGCCCTACACAACAACGAGGAGCCGAATCCCATCTTAGATCTCACAAACCTCCATGTCTAGGTAGCTCATGCCCAATCTCCACACAAACGATCAGCTACGTGGTCAGGGAAGAGTCAAAGCATGAGGACCTAAACACAAGGTTACCATGGATCCTCAAGTCAAATAACTAATTATATGCACGAGCATAAGCTGGAGAACTTGCCACTACCAACTTGCCTCTTCGACTATCTAGTGGATTCTCCTAGGGGGTGCTTTAGTGCCTTGTTTTCTAACATGCACCCATATCGCATATGGTATTGCTCATGAAATGGAACAACATCCAACCCTTGGATTTATGCATCGTCAGTGTAAGTCTATCTGAATCTTAGATGCCCTATCTCATAAGATCCTACGACTTGGAAAATTTAAGATCCTGATCGTGTAAGACTTATTTCATGATACACCACCTTATGTGTGACCAAGTCCAGTAGTTTTGTGTGATCTATGGGCTTCAAACAAATGCCAGTGAAGTAAATATAAACATAAGATGAAGATGACCATTTAATGAATATTATTCAATGAAGATTGTATCATAAGTGAAAAGTTTACATGCCAATCTAATTAACTTGCGGGGAACTATTCCAACATAAAATCCAAATTAAAGCATAAATTAGGCTTTGATACCACTTGTAAGTAGGAGTAGGATTGAGATCCAACATATAAAACCAAAAATAGGCAAAATGTAATCAATCTACTCCAATCTAATGGTCTATTCATGCTCATAATAAGGATTTAGTTGTAGAAAATGTATCTTTTCAAGATCAATTCAAAGGCAAGAGATAGATCACTCCAAAGAACACTTCACTAGATGATTTGTCCACAGTAGAGGATGCAAATGGTTGAGTGCCTTGAACTACTTCAAAAATCCTCAAATTGGCAGGTAACTTCACCACACATCTAGGTAGAAGCTGGCAAGATTTTTTCTAAATCAAAACCTCTCAGGTCCTCCAAATCTGCTACCAAATCTACTGGACAACAATGGTTTACCATGGAACTCTTAGTCCCCCAAGTGTTGGACCTCCAATGAATAAGTCCACACACCCAAGGTTTAGTCTAGATCAGCCTCAAATATACTAGATTAGATGAGGATGAATATGATGTTGGAATAATACCCGACAAGCCAATAAGATTGGCCTTGTAAAACTATTTCCTTGTAAAAATAATCTTGATTGAATGATGTTCTATACATGACCATCTTCATCTTATGCTCTTTATTTCTTCACTCGCATTTCGATAAAGCACTTAGATCACTCGTGACTATGAGACTTGGTTCGATGACCATGGAATAAACCTTACACGGTCGTGATCTTAAATCTTCCAAGTCATAGGATCTTACGAGATGGGACATTTAAAATCCAGGTAAACTTGTACTAACGATACAAAAATCTAAGAAGTTGGATATTGCTCTGTTCCATGAGTAACCGTATGAGATATGTGTGCATGTTAGTGGGTGTTTGTGAGAGAACAAGGCACTTAATACTCAACGGAGAATCCATTAGATAGCCATAGTAGCAAGTCGATGGTGGTGAATTCTTTAGCTTATGCTAGTACATATTATTAGTCCTTTGACCTGAGGATCCATGGTAACCAAGTGTTCGGTCCTCATGCTTTGACTCTTCCTTAACCACTTAGCAGGTCTTTCTAGTTGAGGATAGGTATGAGCTACTTGGCATGGAGGTTTATGAGATCTAAAATGAAATTTGACTCCGCACTTTTGTGAAAGGCGAATACATTTCCTATATATTCTATAATGATCGATTCTAAGAAATCCTTGCGCAAGGTGGTGTGACAATTTGGAAAAGGAGTTTTCCAAATATGAGTCACACAAGGGAATCAAACATTGGGAATAGAAACATAGTATTGAGGCCATTAGGGAGTCGGCCAATATCTTACCCTATGCCTCTTTCGAGAGATAGGAGACGGAAGGATCGTATTTGCAAGGTACGTGTAGAGCTATAATGGTTCTCTAAAAGCATTCATTTCAGCGAATTAGTTGGGCTCCATGGGCTTGAGTTTGGACATCGACCATGGAGATTGGATACTCTTCAATTAATGAGATTAATTGAATTGAGTCAATAAGTTTAAAAGTTATTTTGAACTATAATGAATATATGATATTCAAAAGTCACAAGGAGTTGTGAGGCCATGTATAATGAATGGCCGAACCTATTGGGTCACACACAAAATCCAATTAATCTCTTAGTTATTGGAGCAATTTTCTAAGAGATAGAGAATCACTCCAAGGTGACTGATTTTGAGGTGCCAATTTGAAGGTCATTTTTTAGATTAATTAATTTAAGTGTTAAATTAATCAACTAATTTAAGGAGTTAAATTAGATCAATAATTAAGGAGTTAATTATTTGATGACAAGTGACCATCAATTGGTCAAATTAATTTAAGGAGTTAAATTAACAAAATTGAGCTTAAGAGATAAGCTTAATTGACTAAAGTGTTAAGTCAAAGGTTAATTAATTAAATTATAGTATTTAATTTAATTAATGATAAGAATACATTTTGGAGGGAAAATTCAAATGAAATGTTCATTTGAATTAAGCATCTTAAATAACTTGAAATTAGATTTCAAATGTAATTAAAATGCACATGAAATTCAAATGAGATTTGAATTCAAATTCCACCATGGCACCGCACTTAGCTACCCCCCATCATGGAAGGTGGCATCACACCATCCAACATTTATATATAGATTTGGATGAGAGAGGAATTGGCCATATCAAAAAGGTGTGAAGAATTAGATTCTTTGCAATTCCCTCGAAAACCTCCTTCAAGTATTGTATCTTGTGTTGAAGCTTTGCTTTATTTTTCTTCTCCTACCTCAAAAATTGGCCTTCATCACTGTAGTTCTACTTGCTTTCTCTAGCAAAAAATGAGTGGAATTTGGAGGATTGATTGGTCTGTGGATCATATCAATGGAGGCAAAGCATTTGATTTGCTAGCTTTGGAGATCCTCTGAAACAGAGTAATCACTTGCTAAATTGTTTCCAAGTGATCCAAATCGGGTTTTTCTCTGAATTTTTTTACAGCACTTTAGTCAAGGAATCGAGAGGTTCTAGACATTTTTTGGTGATTTTAGGAGTATTTTAATCGAGGCAAAAGTTTCTGTTCATCCACTGTGCTAGAGCTTGGTAGATTCTGGATTGGTGAAGTGTTCACCATCACGACCTTGGAAATTATCTTTTTGAGGTAATCCTCCTACTAAATCTGAATCATTAGCATGATTAGATCCTTGGTAGGCTGTAAGCACTAGTTATTTTGAGGTTTGAAGTTTGATAATTGGATCCTAGTAGCTTACTAACCTTTAAGTGGTGTCAAAGCCTAAATCATGCTTAGATTTGGATTTTTTGTTGATGATTGATTAATGTGATGGATTGATCAAAATCACCAAATTCTTGATTTGTATGATGGATTGGAGTGTTTGGATGATGTTGTGTGTGGCTCCTTGATTGATGAATTGAAAGCATGATAATATGTATGTTTTAATTTATAGCTTTTAATGTTAAATGTTGATTTAGCATTAATTGATGTTATATGTTGATATTGCATGTCAAATTTGACCTTAATGTGTTTTGGTCCTTTTTGGATCTAATTTGATTGAAGTTTTGTTGGAAATTTTTTGAAGAATGAGATTCTTACTTAAACTAGTTTTTTGAAGCTTGATTGAACACTTGAATTTCCATTTTTAAAAGCTATTTTGAATATAGAAATTCTATCTAAAATGTGTGATGGCATGTTTAGGAGGTCTCCCAAATTTTTTGGTGCATAAAAGTTGAGCGGCAAATGAGATTACTCTGTCCTAAAGCCAAAAGGTGCAGCTCGCCGCACACGACCGGGCGTTGGCCAGGCAGTGTGCCTGGACCATGCGGTAGTGGCATCTCTAAGTTAAGGATGGGTTTTGCCTTGTTTTTGTGTCTCCTTTTATGGTCAAAATAGTTTTGCATCACACACAGAAGGTGCACAAGTGTTGTGTAAGTGTTCAATAAAATGTTTGACATTTTTTCAAGCTCCTTAAATCTTGTTAAAGTTAATCTCCATATGTTGCATAAATGCTTTGCATGACCAATTATTTGTTAATTTGATTAGTATTTAATTGATGGAATTAATTGTTAATTCTAGATTTGTTTGTTATTCATTTAATTATTGAATGGATGATGAATGAATAGGGATGATCATGAGCCTTTAATATTAATTTTATTTGTTTTAATATGTTGAAATGGGTAGTATTAAATTGGGTCTTGCATATCTCTTTATTTCTACCTTGTAAATGTTATGGGAGTAGAATCACTATGAGTGAGGATTTCTTTCTCATGTAAAAGTTACATGGAGAAAAGGAAACCATGAAGGCATGGAGACTTTTGATGACCCATGAATGTATGGGATACACTCATGTAATAGCTAGATTTAATCAACCCACTTAAAATCAAGTAGTAGTGTACCCATTGCTCTAAGTGCACCACTTAGTTAGGCTCATGGTCATCCTATCCTAGGAGCACGCTAGGTGCATTTACTTATTTATGTTTTCCATATCCTATTGATGTATGTGGTGCATGGTTAGGATATAGAAAACCTAAATATGAAGATAAAATGATGAGATTTTTGCAAGCAAAAATCCTTCACTTAGAAAGTCTAAGTGCTTTTCACATATTAAGTCAAAATGGGTACAAATCAAAGAGTTTTAATTAATCTAAGCCTTCTACCAATAGTATGTGGCATCCTGATGCTACCACATTTGTGTGATATACATTCGATCATGGAAGGCACACTTAGGTGGAAAGTTGTGACCATATACTTAGCATGAAATACACCTTTGACTTGAGAACGCCCACACATTATACACTTGGTCATAGGGGATGTTGTGATGCCCGTCTTGAATCAAAGCTTGATTGGTAGGTTTGACTTAACACTAAGTAATGTAGAGGTCATCTATATAGGAGATCTAAATGAAATGGTGAGGCAAAATATATCAAGAGTTGCCTTAGATGCAATTAGCAAAAGTTGCTTACCTTTGGATTGCTTGTGGATATACATCTAATTACGGGGGTCCACTTGTAAGTCTTTAGGGTCTTAATTCTCACTTGGAAATGTGATTTCCCGAATTCTTCTTAGGGGTGAATGATTTGATAAAATAGTGGGGGGAAAACATGCTTGAAAGACCATAAACATGTTTTTAATATCAAATTCAATCACATGCTTGTACTCTTTTGTTGCCTTTTGTAGATTTTGAAAATCTTCAATTAAAATGGCTAAAAATCCGCTTGTTTGTATTTTGGAAACCAATAAACTCAATGGGCCTAACTTCCAAGATTGGTTGAGAAACCTTAACATAATTCTTGACTCTGAAAAAAGGACATACATCCTTGATCAAAGTCCTGTGGACACAATTGGTAATGACACCACTAACCAAGCTCGTGAAATGTTCACAAAATTTGTAGATGATGATCTACAAGTTAGATGTGTCATGATGGCCTCCATGTCCAACAAGCTCTGAAAGAATCATGAGCACATGACTGCAGAGGCAACTATGAAAAAGAAGAAGCCTCTTATGCTTGCATCTTCCACCAAGTCGAAGGGCCTTCCGGGTCCTAGAAAGGGAGGTAAGAGAAAGAAGAGTTCTTCCTCAAAATGAAAGCAACCTCAGAAGAGTTCTGAGAGGGTTAAGAAGAAGACTAAAACCAAAGCTAGTTGTTTCTATTGTGGCGAAAAGAGGCATTGGAAGAGAAATTGCAAAGCTTACCTTCCAACCCTTGAGAAGGGTATGTACTTTATTGAAGTGCACATGACGACTAATTCTTCCACATGGGTATTTGATACCACATGCGGTTCTCACCTTTGTAATTCCTTATAGAGGATGGAAAAGAAGAAAGAGTCTTCGTGAAGGGGATATGATCTTCTGCTTAGGAAATGGAGCAAAACATGCGGCCATTTTCCAAGGCATTATCAAGTTGGACTTGGGGAATGCTTACATTGTACTTGATCCGATTTATTATGTACCCCATTTTGTTAAGAACATTATTTCAATTCTCGTTCTTGATAATAAAGGATTTGATTATTCTATATCGAATGGGATGTTGCAAGCATTAAAGAATGGTTCTTTAATTGCACAAGGTACATTAATGAACAGATTATACATACTTGATTCTCAACCTTCACTAGTGCACATTCAATCAAGTAAAAGCAAATTAGATAAGCAGGAAGATGCCATTTTATGGCATGCAAGACTCAGAAATATTTCTAAAAATAGGATGAACAAGTTAGAACGTCTCAAAGCACTAAATGTTAGTGGCATTGAGGATCTTCCTATTTGTGAATCTTGTTTAAAGGGAAAAATGACCAAGGCTTTTTTTGTAGGACAAACGGAGCGCTCCATAAGTCTTTTTTATTTGATTCATATGGACATTTATGGACCACTAAAAGTTAGTGGGAGATGAGGCTATTCCTATTTCATCACCTTCATTGAT
This sequence comes from Jacaranda mimosifolia, assembly GCA_018894105.1. NCBI lineage: Eukaryota > Viridiplantae > Streptophyta > Magnoliopsida > Lamiales > Bignoniaceae > Jacaranda > Jacaranda mimosifolia. Next base: position 31,829,185 of record CM032127.1, on the reverse strand, counting down.
GATTATAGTTGGTTTGGACATGTGTTTCTTATGAAGAACAAGTTTGAAGCTTTTGAAAAGTTCAAAGAGCATATGAATGAAGTGGAAAAGCAATTAGGGCTAAGTATTAAAGCTCTTCAATCAGATCGAGGAGGAGAATACTTGAGCACCAAATTCTTAAATTATCTAAAAGAGAATGAGATTCTCTTATAATGGATTCGACCCGATACACCCAACATAATGGAGTAGCCAAGAGAAGAAATCATACCTTGTTAGAAATGGTATGTTCCATGATGAGCTTTTCCGATGTGGCCATATCCTTTTGGGGATACGCCTTAGTCACGACAATGAAGCTACTAAATATAGTACCTTCAAAGTCGGTGCCCAAAACACCATATGAGATATGGCATGGCAAAGCACCTTTTTACCAATACCTTGAGGTGTGGGGATCTCCTGCCTACGTGAGATAGATAGTTGAAGATAAGTTGGATAGTAGATCCACCTTGTGCAAGTTTGTGGGATACCTTAGAGAGTCTATGGGTTACTACTTCTATGATCCCTTGGAACAAAAGGTGTTTGTTTCGAGGAACGCCTACTTTTTGGAAAAGCAATTTCTATTAAATAGAAAAGGTGTTGTTGTTGAACTTAATGAAGTTCAAGATGATCAAGAAATCCCACAAGCGGTGGAAATAAATGAGCAACTAGAGCCTCACGCACAACCTCTAAGAAGGTCGGAGCGAATCAAGAAGCTAAAGGTTTGAATTCCTTCATAAGATAGTCCAATCTGATAGTGATCCGATGACTTATGAGGAAGCTATGTTGGACATAGATTCAAGATGTTGGCTGGAAGTCATGAGATTCGAAATGGACTCTATGTACTCAAACAAAGTATGGACGTTGGTAGATCGACTAAAAGGAATAGTTTTCGTTGGCTACAAGTAGATCTATAAGTGAAGCTTGGAGTAGATGGAGAAGTGATAACTTTTAAGGCGTGACTAGTGGCAAAGGGTTACACCCAAATACTCGATATCAACTTCGAGGAATCCTTTTCACCGACCGCTATGCCTAAGTCGATTCGAATTCTACTTGTCATAGTCATATGTTATGACTATGAGATATGGCAAATGGATGTAAAAATCGCTTTCCTCAATTGAGACATTGAAGAAGAAATCTATACGGAGCAACCAAAAGGTTTTACATCCAAGGGGAGTGAGCAAAAGGTTTGCAAACTCCAGAGATCTATTTATGGACTCAAACAAGCATCCCAAAGTTGGAACATACGTTTTGAAAAAATAGTCAAATCATTTGGCTTTGTCAAAAATGTGTATAAACCATGTGTGCACAAGAAGGCTAGTGGGAGTTCGATACAATTTATTGTGCTTTATGTCGATGTTATCTTTCTTATTGGGAATGAGGTAGGAATGTTAGGATGTACTAAAGCATGGTTATCTACAAATTCTTCGTGAAGGATTTAGGAGAGGCATCCTACGTATTGAGAATACGTATCTATAGAGATAGATCTAAGAAGATGCTGGGGCTATCCCAAACCCCGTACATTGACCAAATACTAAAGAGGTTTAGTATGGAAGAATTCAAGAAGGGATTCATTCCCATGGGATATGGTATTCGTCTTTTAGAGTTATGATCCCCAAGACTGAGAACGAGAGACAAAAGATGTCCCACATACCTTATGCCTCCGCCATTGGTAGCATAATATATGCAGTTCAATGTACAAGACCGAATGTGGCACACTTGCTAAGTGTTATGAGTAGGTTCCAACCCAATCTTGGTGAAAGTCACTAGATAGCTATTAAAGTAATCCTTAAGTAGGTGAGAGGACTAAGGACTTATTTTTGGTATACGAAAATGGAGAATTGAAACTAGAGGGGTTTTTAGATTCAAGTTTCCAATCTGATATAGATGACCTAAAATCCACTTCTGCATTTATATTTTATCTCAATGGTGGCGCGGTGAGTTGGAAGAGTTCTAAACAAGACACCATAGCCGATTCTACCATGGAGGAAGAATATATTGCAGCTTCAGAAGCTGTAATGGAAGGTGTTTGGATGGAAAACTTCATTTAAAAGTTGAATATAGTGCCTAGCGTTATTGAGCCAGTGGCTAACTATTATGGCAACAACAGGGTAGTGGCACAAGCCAAAGAGCCAAGATCTCATCAGAAATCTAAGCATATTTTTAGGAGATATCATTTGATTCTGGAGATCATTGATAGAGGTGACATCTGAGTAGAGAAAGTTATCTCGAAAGAGAATATAATAGATCCACTAACAAAACCCCTAATGCAAAAGGTCTTTAAAGGACATCTTGAGAAGATGGGTCTCAAGGCCATGGGGTATTAGCTTTAGGGAAAGTGGGAGATTGTTGGAATGGTGCCCGGCAAGCCAATAAGATTGGCCTTGTAAAGCTATTTCCTTGTAAAAACAATCTTGATTGAATGATATTATTTATATGGCCATCTTTATCTTATGCTCTTTATTTCTTCACTTGCATTTGGATGAAACCCTTAAATCATTTATGAATGCAGGACTTAGTTTGGTAACCATGGAATAAGTCTTACATGGTCGTGATCTTAAATCTTCCAAGTAATAGGATCTTGCGAGATGGGGCATCTAAGATCCGGATAGACCTACATTAATGATGCAAAAATCCAAGAAGTTGGATATTGCTCAATTACATGAGCAACCTTATGAGATATGAGTATATGTTAGTGGGTGCTTGATAGAGAACAAGGCGCTGAAGACCCATTGAAGAATCCACTAGATAGCCATAGTGGCAAGTTGGTAGTGGCGAATTCTTTAGCTTATGCTAATGCATATTATTAGTCCTTTGACACGAGGATCTATAGTAAGCCTGTGTTTGGTCCTCATGCTTTGACTCTTCCTTGACCACTTAGTGAGTCTTTCGGGTTGAGGTTGGGTATGAGCTACTTTGCATGGAGGTTTATGAGATTCAAGATGGAATCCGACTCCTCATTTTTATGAATGGCGAGTACATCTCCTATGTATTCTATAATGATCGATTCTAAAAAATCCTTGCACAAGGTGGTGCGACGATTTGAAAAAAGAGTTTTCTAAAGATGAGATCGCACAAGAGAATCTAACATTGGGAATAGAGACACAATGTCCAGACTATTAGGGAGCTGGTAAATATTTTGCCCTAGGCCTCTTTCAGGTTATAGGAGACGGAAAGACCGTATTTGTATGGTATGTGTAGAGTTATAATGGTTTTCCAAAAGCATTTATTTCGGCTAATTAGTTGGGCTACATGGGCTTGATGTTGGACATCGACCATGAAGATTGAATGCTCTTCAATTAATGAGATTAATTGAATTGAGTCAATCTATTTAAAAGCTATATTAAACTATAATGAATGTATAATATTCAAAAGTCACAAGGAGTTGTGAGCCCATGTCCAATAAATGGTAAAACCTATCGGGTCACACACAAAAGCTAATTAACCTCATAGTTATTGGAGCAATTTTCTAAAAGCTAGATAATCACTCCAAGGTGATCGATTTTTAGGTGCCAATTTGAAGGTCATATTTTGGCTTGATTAATTTAAGTGTCAAATTAATCAACTAATTTAAGGAATTAAATTAGACCAATAATTAAGGAGTTAATTATTTGGTGCTAGGTGGTCATCAATTGGTCAAGTTAATTTAAGGAATTAAATTAACAAAATTGAGCTTAAGAGTTAAGGTCAATTGACTTAAGTGTTAAATCAAAGGTTAATTAAATTAAAGTGTTTAATTTAAATAATGAGAAGAATACACTTTGGAGGGAAAATTCAAAGAAATGTTCATTTGAATTAAGTATCTTAATTAACTTGAAATTAGATTTCAAATGTAATTAAAATGCATATGAAATTCAAATTTGCCACCTCGACACCCCACCTGGCCTCCCCCCATCATGGAAGGTGTGATGCCACCTTAGCATCACACCATACAACATCTATATATAGATCTAGATGATAGAGGAATCGGCTATATAAAAAAGGTTTGAAGAATTAGATTATTTGCAATTCCCTCCAAAACCTTCTTCAAGCATTGCTTCATGTGTTTAAGCTTTGCTTTATTTTTCTTTTCCTACCTCAAAAATCATCCTTCACCACTATAATTTTGCTTGCTTTCTCCAGCTAAAAGTGAGTGGAATTTGGAGGATTGATTGGTGTTTGGATGATTTCAATAGAGGCAAAGCATTTGATTTGCTAGCTTTGGAGATCTACTGAAACAGAGCAGTCAATTACCGAATGTTTTCCAAGTGATCCAAATTGATTTTTGCTCTAAATTTTTTACAGCACTTTTCTCAAGGATTCGAGAGATTCCAAAAAAAAATTCATGATTTTTGGAGCATTTTAACCAAGGTGAAAGTTACTGTTCATCCCATGTGCTAGAGCCTACCAGATTTTGGATTGGTGAAGTGTTCACTATCACAACCTTGGATTTACTTTTTGAGGTAATTCTCCTACTAAATCTGAATCCCTAGCATTATTAGATCCTTGGTAGGCTTTAAGCACTAGTTATTTTGAGCTTTTAAAGTTTGATAATTTTATCCTAGTGGCTTACTAACCTTTAGATGAGGCAGTGGCTTTTTGGAGAAGAAAATGAGAGGGAAAGTATTTAGTGTATGTGAATCTTCAACACATGAATATCACACTTTTGGAGGAAAATTGGGAATTCTCATTAACTACAATCATATGGTTGGCCACTAGGCTATTTAAAGAGGGGAGAGAGGATGCAAATTGGCATCACATCTCCCATGCTTGGTTGGCCAACTTGCCGACTTGCATGCGAATGTGAATTTCACATGCATTTGTATTTAATTAGCATGCACATCTCATCTTATGAAATGTAATGCAAATTAACTCTAATTTAAACTTAAATGAACTATTTCATTTGATTTTCCTCCTGTTGGAATAGTACCCCGCAAGCCAATAAGATTGGCATGAAAACTATTTCACTTGTGATACAATCTTGATTGAATGATATTCTTTATAAATGACCATCTTCATCTTATGCTTATATTTCTTCACTAGCATTTGGTTGAAGCCCTTAGATCACACTAGACTACGTGACTTGGTCAGTACACTCTTGGTGATGATCATGAAATAAGTCTTACACGATTATGACCTTAAACATCCCAAGTATAGAATCTTAAGAGACAAGGCATTTAAGATTTGGATAGACTTGCACTGATGATGCATAATCCAAGGGTTGGATATTGCTCCATTCCATGAGCAAACCATATGAGATATAGATGCATGTTAGTGGGTGTTTGTTAGAGAATAAAGCATTGGAGACCTGCCTAGAGAATCCACTAGGTAGCCATAGTGGCAAGTCGGTAGTAGAAAATTCTCTATCTTACGCTAGTGGATATAATTAGTTCTTTGACCTGAGGATCCATTGTAACCTTATGCTTTAGTCCTCATACTTTAACTCATCCTTGGTCACCTAGCGGGCCGTTCGGGTTATGCTTTGGTATGCGTTACTTAGATATGGAGGTTTCTGACATCCAAGTTGGGATCCTATTCCTCATCTTTGTGAAGGGCCAGTACATCTCCTATGAGTTCTATAATGATAGATTCCAGGGAGTCCTTAGCCAAGATAGTGTGACAATTTGGAAAAGAGTTTTTCAAAGATGAGGTCAAAAATAGAAAGCGAATATTAAGAATAGATGTATAGTATCGAGGCTATTAGGGAGCAACTAAATATCTTGTCCTAGGCTTCTTTTATGGAGATAGGAGAAGGAATGATCGTATTTTCTTGGTACGCATTGAGCTAGAATAGTTTCCCCAAATCATTCATTCGGCCAATTGTTGGGCTCCGTGGGCTTGAGTTTGGACATCCACCACGGAGATGGATACTCTTCAATTAATAGAGATGTATTGAATTAAGTTGGTTAGTTTAAAGGAATTTAAATTAACATGAATATATGATCTTCTAAAGTCACAAAGGTTGTGAGCCCATGTCCAATGAGCAATAAAACCTAATGGGTCATACATGAAAGCCAATTGGAAATCCTATATGATGAGGGTAATTTTTTAAGTGTTCGAATAATTCTAAGGTGATCGAAAATGAAGGGATTTGGTTGATGCAAGTTTTGGCTGGATCAATTTAATTATTAAAGTGATCTAATTAATTTAAGGGGTTAAATTAAGAATAATTAAATTAAGCATTAATTTAATATGGTGCCACATGTCTATCAACTGGTCCAGTTAACTTAAAGAGTTAAGTTAACTAAAACTAGCTTGAAGAGTTAAGTTAGTTGACTTAACGGTTAAGTTAAAGTTTAAATGATTTTGGAGGGAGAATTCAAATGAAATGTTCATTTGTTGTGAAATTAGAATTTAGTTGGTAGACATTTCATAACATGACATGTAGATTCCTAATTAAATTCAAATTAAATACACATTCACATGGAACTTGCAAGATGGCATACTTGAGGAAGGTGTGATGCCACCTTAGCATCACACCATCCTCCCTCCATATACAGATATAGAGGAAAGCAGCCACAAGAGAACTATTAACATATTTTGTGCATCTAAAAGTTAGATCCAACATTCCCTCCAAGATCATGATTCTCTCTTGAGTTGAAGTTTCACTCTTTTCTTCACCTCCCTCACCATTTTCGGCCTCCAACCAAGCTCTCTTTCTTCTTAGTTTTTCTAGCTGAATTAAGGGGAAAAGGATTGTCCAATGGTGTGTGGACTTTGGCATTAGAGGGAAGACGAAATTTGCATTGCTTGCTTTGGTGATCCTCTGTTCCAGTAGTGATTTTTTGAACTCTGTTTGAGGTTTTTCGATGGAGTTTGGTGCTGAATTTTTTACTGGGCATTCTCCATTGAGTTGGAGAAATTTTGGTCTAGATTTGGCTTGAATTTGGGTGATTTTCCTGATCAAAAGTTGATCACCACTTGCTGCGCCTGAAGCGGTTTGCTTTCAGGAAAAGAAACACAACTTCAAGTTTTGGTTGGATTTTGCTTTCGAGGTAACAATTTGACCTTGATCCGTTATATTGGCATGGTTTAGATCCTTTTGATGGTGTAAACTAGTTTAGATTCTAGTTTTTAAATTTTTTCAATTGGATCGTTATTCTTACACCTCTTTCAAGTGGTATTGGAGCATAATTTCATGCTATATTTTGGATTTTCTTTTGATTGATTATTGCGATGAATTGATCTAGATCTTCAAACACTTGATCCAAATCATGGATTGGAGTGTTTGGATGATGATGCTTGTGGCTCCTTTGATGTTGAATAGATATTATGCTAATAAGTGTTTTAATTGTAAATTCATATGTTAGTGTAATTGGATTCATGATTAGCTAATGTTAAATTTTGATTTAGCATTGGAGTATGTTATATGTTAATATAGCATGTTATATTTGGCCTTAAGATGTTTTGGTCATTTTTGAATCTAATAGGATTGGACTTAATCGGAGATTTGTAGTAGAATGTGATTCTCACTTAAACTTGAATTTTGAAGCATGTTTGAGCACTTGAAGTTTTAGTTTTAAAATGTGTTTTAGATCTAAAATTTCATCTATATTGTGTGATATTAACTTTAGAAGGTGTTTTAAAGTTTTTGGTGCACAAAATTTGAGCTGAAAATGAGATAACTCGGACCACACTTTAAAATCGGCAAACTGCCGCGCCACTGTCGGGTGCTAGCTAGGCAGCGTGCACACCATGTGTGTGCACAACACTATTGTAATAGTGCCAAACAAGCCAATAAGATTGGCAGGTAAACTATTTCACTTGTGATACGATCTTGATTGAATGATAGTATTCTTATATAGTCATCTTCATCTCATGCTTATATTACTTCACTAGCATATGGTTGAAGCCCTTGGATAACATAAGACTATGGGACTTGGTCAGTTCACTTAGTGGTGATCATGGAATAAGTCTTACACGGTCGTGATCTTAAGCATCCCAAGTCATAGAATCTTAAAAGATGGGGCATCTAAGATTTAGATAGACTTGCACTAACAATGCATAAATCTAAGGGTTGGATGTTGCTCTGTTCCATGCTAGTGGGTGCTTGTTAGAGAACAAGACGTTGGAGACCCGCCCGGAGATCCCACTAGATAGCCATAGTGGCAAGTCGATATTGGCTAGTTCTCTAGTTTATGCTAGTGCATATAATTAGTCCTTTGACCTGAGGATCCATTGTAAGCTTGTGTTTAGGTCCTCATACTTTGATTTCTCGCTAGCTACTTAGTGGGCATTCCGATTGTGATTAGGCATGAGCTATTTAGACATGGAGGTTTATGAGATCTAAGATAGGATCTAACTATTTGTCTTTGTGAAGGATGAGTACATCTCCTATGTGTTCTGTGATGATCGATTCCAAGGAGTCCTTGGCCAAGGTAGTGTGACAATTTGGAAATGGAGTTTTCTAAAGATGAGGTCACAAAATGAATCGAACATTAAGAATTGATGCATCGCATTAAGGCTATTAGGGAGTCGACAAATATCTTGTCCTAGGCCTCTTTCATAGAGATAGGAGATGGAAGGACCGTATTTGCATGGTACACATAAAGCTAGAATGGTTCACCATAAGCATTCATTCGGCCAATTGTTGGGCTCCATGGGCTTGAGGTTGGACATCGACCATAGAGATTGGGTACTCTTCAATTAATAGAGATTAATTGATATTAGTTGGTTAGTTTAAAATGAGTTATAAACTAACATGAATATATGATACTCTAAAGTCACAATTATTGTAAGCCTATGTCCAATGAGCGGTAGAACCTAATGGGTCACACACAAAAGCCTATTAGAAATCCTAAATAATGAGGAGGAATTTTCTAAGTGTTAGAAAAATTGCAAGAGGACTGAAAATGTGAGGAAGAAATCTTGATGCAATTTTCAGTCATTCGATTTCATCAATTTAATTGTTAAATTGATCCAACTAAATTAATTATTAATTTAATTTTGTACCACGTGATTATCAATTGGTCAATTCAAACTTAAAGAGTTAAGTTTAGTGACTTAAATGTTAAGTCAATATTTAATTAAATTAAAGTGTTTAATTTAACTAAATAGAAGAATAAGTTTTGGAGGGAAAATTCAAATTAAGCTTGCAAGTTGGCATGCTTAGTTGGAAACCCCACTTGAGAAAGGTGTGATGCTACCTAGGCATCACACTATCCTCCCTCTGTATATAGATATAGAGGGGGGCGGCCAACATGGAGAATAAGTCACACTTTTTGCATCTAATTTTTAGATAAAAAAAATTTTCCTCTAGAGGTGATTCTCTTATAAATTGAGGTTTCACTCCCTTCTTCCTCCCCTCCATTTTCGGCCTTCAACATAGGTCTTTTCTTTCTTGATTTTTCCTGCTAAATTGAGAAGGAAAGGATTCTCCAAAGGTGTGTGGATTTAACATTAGAGGTAAGACGAATTTCAGATTGCTTGCTTTGGTGATTCTCTGTTCCAGTACAAATTTTGAGGTCTCTGGTTGAGGTTTTTCCAAAGGAGTTTGGTGGTGAATTTTATATCTAGATACTCTTCTTTGAGTCAGCTTTCATTTGGTCCAAATTTGGTTGAATTATGAGGTGGTTTGCAAGATCAAAAGTTTATCACACCTAGCTGCACTAGTAGTAGTTTCCTCTCAGGAAAGGAAGCTCTTCTTCTACCTTTGGTTGGATTTTGTTTAAGAGGTAACAATCTAACCTTAATCTACTATATATATGCAAGATTTAGATCCTTGTGGTGGTGTAAGATAAGTTAGATTTTAGTTTTTAAATGTTTTAAATTGGATCCTTAGCCTTACACCTCTTTCAAGTAGTATCAAAGCCTAATTTCATGCTATATTTTGGATTTCCTTTTGATTGATTCATGTGATGGATTGATCTAGATCTTCAAACACTTGATCCAAGTCATGGATTGGAGTGTTTGGTAGATGATTTTTGTGGCTCCTTTTGATGATGAATTGATATTATGCTAATATGTGTTGTTAATTGTTAAATTCATATGTTAGTATAATTTGATTCATGTTTAGCTAATGTTAAATTTTGATTTAGCATTGGATGATTTTATATGTTAATATATCATGCTGAATTTGGCCTTAAATTATTTTGGTCATTTTTGGATCCAATTGGATTGGATTTAATTGGAGATATTTGGAAGAATGTGATTCTCACTTAAACTTGATTTTTGAAGCATTTTGAGTTCCTAATTTTTTCAGACTTAAAATTTTTTTGAATATGAAATCTGATCTTAATTGTGTGGAAATGATATTTAGAAGTTGTTCTAAAAGTTTGGTGCACAAAAGGTTGAACAAAATAGAGCCAAAACACCCAAGGACCACTCGGCCAAGGCTACTGCTTGCCTGCCTGAGCACTGGCTGACAGCGGACGCACCTTATGCGCGTATGCAGCATGGTTGGGCACATATCCTTGGCTGGCAATGGCTAGGCCACAGTTTTAGGGAGTTTTGGGCTTTATTTTGGTTCCTTTTTGTGCTCAAAAGTGTATTGTTTCACACACAATAAGTGCACAAGTGTTGTGCAAGTTCTCAAAATAATGTTTAACATTTTTTTAATGCTTCTTAAATCTTGTTAAAGTTAATCTCTAATTGTTGCAAAAATAGGATGCATAAATGTTATGCTTGTTTTTGCTTGACCAATTAATTATTTATATGATAAGCATTTTATTGTTGGAATTGAATGTCAATTCTTAATTTATTTATTGTTCATTTAATTGTTGAATGAATGATGAATGAATAGGGAGGGTCATAAGCCTTTAATATTGATTTTATTTATTTCAAAGTTGTTGAAATGGGTTGTGTTAAATTGGAGCTTACATGTCTCTTAAATTCTATCTTGCAAATGTTATGAGAGTAGAATCACTAGGAGTAAGGATTCTTTCTCATGTAATTGTTACAAGGAGCAAATAAGATCCTTGGAGACATGGAGACTTATGAAGACCCATGAATGTATGGGATACACTCATGTAATAGTTAGATTTAATCAACCCACTTAAAATCAACTAAGTGATGCACTTATGGCTCTAAGTGCATAATGTTGGAATAGTGCCCAGCAAACCAATTAGATTGGCCTTGTAAAGCTATTTCCTTGTAAAACAATCTTCATCAAATGAAATTCTTTATATGGCCATCTTCATCTTATGCTCATTGTTTACTTCACTTGCATTTGGATGAAGCTCTTAGATCACATAAGACTAAGGGACTTGGTCACGCACTGGGTGGTGATAATGGAATATATCTTACACGGTCGTGATCTTAAACCTTCCAAGTCATAGGATCTTATGAGACAAGACATCTAAGATTCAGATAGACTTGCACTAACGATGTATAAATCCAAAGGTTGGAAGTTGCTCCATTCCGTGAGCAATCCTATATAAGATATGAATGCATGTTAGTGGGTGCTTGTTAGAGAATAAGACACTGAAGATCCGATCAAAAAATCCACTAGATAGCTGAAGTGGCAAGTTCTCCAGCTTATTCGAGTGTATATTATTAGTCTTTCGACCTGAGGATCCATGGTAACCTTGTGTTTGGTCTTTATGCTTTGACTCTTCCTTGGTCACTTAGCGGGCCACTCAGGTTGAGATTGAGCATAAGCTAGTAGGCGTGGAGGTTTGTGAGATCCAAGATGGAATCTGACTCCTCGCTTTTATGAAAGACGAGTTCATCTCCTATGCGTTCTATAATGATCGATTCCCAGAAATCCTTGCACAAGGTGATGTGACAATTTGGAAAGGTATTTCCAAAGATGAGGTCACAAAGGGAATCAAACATTGAGAATAGAAGCATAGTATTGAGGCTATTAGAGAGCTGCCTAATATCTTATTCTAGGTCTCTTTTGGGGTATAGGAGATGGAAGGACCACATTTGCATGGTACACATAATGCTAGAATTGTTCTTTAAGAGCATTCATTTCAGCCAATTAGTTGGGCTCCATGGGCTTGAGGTTGGACATCAACCATGGAGATTGGGTATTCTTTAATTAATGAGATTAATTGAATTGAGTCGCTCAGTTTAAAAGAGTTTAAACTAATGTGAATATTTGATATTCCATAAGTCACAAGAAGTTGCGAGCCCATGTCCAATGAATGGTAGAACCTAATGGGTTACACACAAAAGCTAATTGGATAACCTATTGAAGGAAGGAGAATTCTCTAAGTCTTAGAAAATTCACTCATGACCGAATTTGAAAGAGGTGTAAATTGGAGTCATTTTTGGCTTGATCAATTTAAGAGTTAAATTGGTCAATTTAATTTAAGTGTTAAACTAAGATCAATTAATTAAGAGTTAATTAATTGATACACATGACTATCAATTGGTCAAATTAATTTAAGAGTTAGATTAATTTTGATTAGCTTAGGGAGTTAAGCACTTTAACTTAAGAGTTAAGTCAAAGCATTATTAAGTAAATTAAGGTGTTTAGTTTAATTGAAAAGTTATATTTGGAGAATATTATTAAATGAAGGGGTTCATTTAATATGAAGTTAGAATTCATTTGGAAGACATTTCATGAGATGAAATGCTAACTCCAAATGACATTCAAATTCATATTAACACTAATTGTTAGTGGCCACCTTGGCATGGACACTTGGCACCCTCTCCATGAGGATGGTGTGTGCCCATACACCACCCCACTCCTATATATAGATATAGGAGAGGAGGGGCTGTCACTTGGCTATTCATATTGCATGGTGTGCATTATTCTCCCAACAACTTGGTTAGTGGACATCTAATAATTAGAATCCCAAAAACTCCCCAACCTCCTTCTTCCTCCCCATCTATTATGAACCTTCTTTCCTCCATTTCTCTGAAAATACCTCCAGCCATTTTTGTAGAGACAAGATCATTTCTTTTGGTGTGTGGACTATCTCGTTGGAGGCAAGCCACTTGGGTTGCTATTGCTCTTGTAGATGCAGTTTCTGGCATCCTGTTGCGGGATTTTTTTGGGGGACCCATTCTGTTTCATTTTTGCTGAAATTTTAGCTGAATAATCTTCAAGGTGTTGAGGGTTTTCTGTAAAATTTCAACCTGATCGGAGGAGTCTAAGTTTGGGAAAAACGTTGGCGAACCTGCTGCGCCAGTGAGGATTTTCTTCAGCGGTTGAAGAGAGTTTTCTTGCTCCTTGAATTTTCTATTTTCACCAAGGTAATTCCCATGCCTAAATATGATTCCTATGCATGTATTGATCCTTGGGGATGTGTATGGGCTAGTTACATTCATGTTTTCTGTAAATTATTGGATTCTAGTGCCACACACACTTCAAGTGATATCAGAGCCATATTCATGCATGGATTTGATTTTGTTTGGTTTAGATGATTGGTTCTTGTGAAGAATTGATCAATATCACCATGTACTCAATCATATGATGGGTTGAAGTGTATGGATGATCTTGTTTGTGACTCCTTGATTGATGAATTAAATCATGCTATTATGTGCTTTAAATGTTAAATCATGTGGTGAGTATGTTTTAATTCATTTTGCCTAATGTTGAATTTTGATTTGGCATTGGTGGGTGTTATATGTTGATATAGCATGTTGTGAATGGTCTTAAGTTGTTTTGGTCATTTATGGATCCAGTATGATTGAATAATTTTGGAGATTCTTTGAAGAATTTGATTCTTGCTTTGAACTTGTTTTTAAAGTAATGTTATGCACTTGATATTTTAAGTTTTAGAAGGTGTTTTAATATGAAATTTTCACCTATGTTGTGTGTTTTGATATTTAGAAGTTGTTCTAAAAGTTTTGGTGCACAAAAGTTGAGCCAAAATTGGCTTGATTCGGACATGACCCCAAAAACAGGGGGCTGCCGGCATTTGGCAGCACACTTCAGGGCAGTGGCCGAAGGTTGCTGCCCAGCTATTTGCAAGCCTCGGCCAGTAGCACCTAGTTGGGTTTCGGATGGGTTTTGAGCTTTCCTTTTTGTTCCTTTAGTGACCAAACTTGTTTTGAAACACACACATTGGTTGCGCAAATGTTGTGCAAGTTCAAATTGTGTTGGACACTTTTTGATTGCTTTTAAAACTTGTTAAAGTTGATCTCCAATTGTGGCAAAAATATGATGCATAAGTGTTATGCCTTTTTTGCATGACCAATTATTTGTTAATTTGATTAGTATTTAATTGATGGAATTGAATGTCAATTCTTGATTTATTTGTTGTTCATTTAAGTGTTGAATGGACGATGAATGAATGGGGATGATCATGAGCCTTTAATTTTGATTTTATTTGTTTCAAGTTGTTGAAAAGGGTTGTATTAAATTGAAGCTTGCATGCCTCTTAACTTCTCTCTTGTAAATGTTATGAAAGTAGAATCACTAGAAGTGAGGATTTCTTTCTGATGTAAATGTTATAAGGAGCAAAGAAGACATGGGAGGCATGAAGACCCAAGAATGTATAGGATACAATTATGTAATAGTTATATTTAATCAACCCACCTAAAATCAACTAGGTGGTGCACCTATGGCTCTAAGTGCACCACTTAGTTAGGCTCATGGTCATCCCACTCTAGGAGCATGCTAGGCGCATTTTCTTATTTATGCTTTCCATATCCTATTTATGTATGAGATGCATGATTAGGATACAGAGAATCCAAATAAGAAGATAAAATGATGAGATCTATGCAAGCAAAAACCCTCCACTTAGAATATCTAAGTGCTTTCAAATATTAAGTTAAGATGGATACAAATTAAAAAAGTTGTAATTAATTCATGCCTTCTAGTAGTAGCATGTGGCATGAAGATGCTATCGTCTTTGTGTGATATATATCCAGTCATGGGGGTCACACTTGGATGGAAAGCTGTGACCATGTACTTAGCATGAGATGCAACTTTAATTTGAGAACGCCCACACATTATACACTCGGTCACGGGGGATGTTGTGGAACTTGTGTCGTTGTTTGTGGATATACATCTGGTCACGGGTCTCTATTTACAAGATGTTGGGGAGGATCCTTGGGGCATATTGGGGTACATTAAAAGCGGTATATTAGAGTAGGCCTCTTTAGTCCCCCCCCTGTGACCCCCTCGATCGTTCCAGGCTTCTAAGGAAGACTTGTCACTCGATCGATCGCTCCTGCTCCTCCTCATCGGGGAGCAGATCGCTTGTTCGCTTCTCTCTTTAAGCGGACGCTTTACTGGCTTTGCCGTGACCCAGCCCTCACGCTTTTTGGGCTTACGGGCTGGGTCAGGGGTAAGGCCTTTGAGCCCCCTTAGTTGTAGATGCGCTCTGGCCTTCCGACTAGCAAGTCCATCGCTGCAGAGACCAGAAAGTAAGAATCATATTAGGAATTACGGATCAGTTTTTCAACCGGGGCCTGAGGAGGTGAATTGAAAATGAGTTAAGACCAAAAGGATTAACGAGCGGACGTAAGCTGCCCTCGTCGAGATATCGCACGGAGAGCAGGGACGGTTTCAGTGGTACCTACAAATGAAATGTA
>CM032127.1:31806259-31808759 GCA_018894105.1 Jacaranda mimosifolia | reverse complement strand
TAGGGTTTAGGGTTTAGGGTTTAGGGTTTTAGGGTTTAGGGTTTAGGGTTCAGGGTTCAGGGTTCAGGGTTTAGGGTTTAGGGTTTAGGGTTTAGGGTTTAGGGTTCAGGGTTTAGGGTTTTAGGGTTTAGGGTTTAGGGTTTAGGGTTTAGGGTTCAGGGTTCAGGGTTTAGGGTTCAGGGTTCAGGGTTCAGGGTTTAGGGTTCAGGGTTTAGGGTTTAGGGTTTAGGGTTTAGGGTTTAGGGTTTAGGGTTTAGGGTTTAGGGTTTAGGGTTTAGGGTTTAGGGTTTAGGGTTTTAGGGTTTAGGGTTTAGGGTTTAGGGTTTAGGGTTCAGGGTTCAGGGTTTAGGGTTTAGGGTTCAGGGTTTAGGGTTTAGGGTTTAGGGTTTAGGGTTTAGGGTTTAGGGTTTAGGGTTTAGGGTTTAGGGTTTAGGGTTTAGGGTTTAGGGTTTAGGGTTTAGGGTTTAGGGTTTAGGGTTTAGGGTTTAGGGTTTAGGGTTTAGGGTTTAGGGTTTAGGGTTCAGGGTTCAGGGTTTAGGGTTCAGGGTTCAGGGTTTTAGGGTTCAGGGTTTAGGGTTTAGGGTTTAGGGTTTAGGGTTTAGGGTTTAGGGTTTAGGGTTTAGGGTTTAGGGTTTAGGGTTTAGGGTTTAGGGTTTAGGGTTTAGGGTTTAGGGTTTAGGGTTTAGGGTTTAGGGTTTAGGGTTTAGGGTTTAGGGTTTAGGGTTTAGGGTTTAGGGTTTAGGGTTTAGGGTTTAGGGTTTAGGGTTTAGGGTTTAGGGTTTAGGGTTTAGGGTTTAGGGTTTAGGGTTTAGGGTTTAGGGTTTAGGGTTTAGGGTTTAGGGTTTAGGGTTTAGGGTTTAGGGTTCAGGGTTTAGGGTTCAGGGTTCAGGGTTCAGGGTTTAGGGTTTAGGGTTCAGGGTTTAGGGTTCAGGGTTTAGGGTTTAGGGTTTAGGGTTTAGGGTTTAGGGTTTAGGGTTTAGGGTTTAGGGTTTAGGGTTTAGGGTTTAGGGTTTAGGGTTTAGGGTTTAGGGTTTAGGGTTTAGGGTTTAGGGTTTAGGGTTTAGGGTTTAGGGTTTAGGGTTTAGGGTTTAGGGTTTAGGGTTTAGGGTTTAGGGTTTAGGGTTTAGGGTTTAGGGTTTAGGGTTTAGGGTTTAGGGTTTAGGGTTTAGGGTTTAGGGTTTAGGGTTTAGGGTTTAGGGTTTAGGGTTTAGGGTTTAGGGTTTAGGGTTTAGGGTTTAGGGTTTAGGGTTTAGGGTTTAGGGTTTAGGGTTTAGGGTTTAGGGGTTTAGGGTTTAGGGTTCAGGGTTTAGGGTTTTAGGGTTTAGGGTTTAGGGTTTAGGGTTTAGGGTTTAGGGTTTAGGGTTTAGGGTTTAGTGGTTTAGGGTTTAGGGTTTAGGGTTCAGGGTTTAGGGTTCAGGGTTTAGGGTTTAGGGTTTAGGGTTTAGGGTTTAGGGTTCAGGGTTTAGGGTTTAGGGTTTAGGGTTTAGGGTTTAGGGTTTAGGGTTTAGGGTTTAGGGTTTAGGGTTTAGGGTTTAGGGTTTAGGGTTTAGGGTTTAGGGTTTAGGGTTTAGGGTTTAGGGTTTAGGGTTTAGGGTTTAGGGTTTAGGGTTTAGTGGTTTAGGGTTTAGGGTTTAGGGTTTAGGGTTCAGGGTTCAGGGTTCAGGGTTCAGGGTTTAGGGTTTAGGGTTTAGGGTTTAGGGTTTAGGGTTTAGGGTTCAGGGTTCAGGGTTTAGGGTTTAGGGTTTAGGGTTTAGGGTTTAGGGTTTAGGGTTTAGGGTTTAGGGTTTAGGGTTTAGGGTTCAGGGTTTAGGGTTTAGGGTTCAGGGTTCAGGGTTTAGGGTTCAGGGTTTAGGGTTTAGGGTTTAGGGTTTAGGGTTTAGGGTTCAGGGTTTAGGGTTCAGGGTTTAGGGTTTAGGGTTTAGGGTTTAGGGTTTAGGGTTTAGGGTTTAGGGTTTAGGGTTTAGGGTTTAGGGTTTAGGGTTTAGGGTTTAGGGTTTAGGGTTTAGGGTTTAGGGTTCAGGGTTCAGGGTTCAGGGTTCAGGGTTCAGGGTTTAGGGTTTAGGGTTTAGGGTTTAGGGTTTAGGGTTTAGGGTTCAGGGTTCAGGGTTTAGGGTTTAGGGTTTAGGGTTTAGGGTTTAGGGTTTAGGGTTTAGGGTTTAGGGTTTAGGGTTTAGGGTTTAGGGTTTAGGGTTTAGGGTTTAGGGTTTAGGGTTTAGGGTTTAGGGTTTAGGGTTTAGGGTTTAGGGTTTAGGGTTTAGGGTTTAGGGTTTAGGGTTTAGGGTTTAGGGTTTAGGGTTTAGGGTTTAGGGTTTAGGGTTTAGGGTTTAGGGTTTAGGGTTTAGGGTTTAGGGTTTAGGGTTTAGGGTTTAGGGTTTAGGGTTTAGGGTTTAGGGTTTAGGGTTTAGGGTTTAGGGTTTAGGGTTTAGGGTTTAGGGTTTAGGGTTTAGGGTTTAGGGTTTAGGGTTTAGGGTTTAGGGTTTAGGGTTTAGGGTTTAGGGTT